>CAWUFW010007892.1:600000-952471 GCA_963921515.1 Calotriton arnoldi | reverse complement strand
CTGCACACACTCAAGACCACACCCCTCGACCTCCAACAATGTGCAGCAGTGAAGTACACATGCACTGGTGACATTGCACATGCACCCATGACTATTCCAGGGTGGTGGGTGGGAACCAAGGTGTAGAAACACATCACACATGGACACTCAACAAGACTCCTGAATGTCTGACACACTGCACACTACGCTGTACATGGACATGACGGCAATACCACACCGACCAATGGGATCCCAGCCACAGTCACACACCAATGAAGAAGCCAAGGTCACCCACAAAGAACACACATAGACAACAACCAACATTGCAGCCCGGACCCTAAGGAGTGCCAGCAGTCACACACACAACGTGTCACAATCACTGAAAGATAACACAAACTGGAAATCACATGACAGGGGCAAACAACAAGTGCCAAAGGGAAACCTGACTGTGACCCATCTGCGTCTGCACACAAACTCTGCCCTGACAGCAAACACACCTATGGGTGACACCCTGATGACCAGTAATGTGCCATGCACCCACATCACAGAGAACACAGGGAGAAGACTTTGGGGAACATAGCTCAAGTCAGCAAGCATCACAAACAGGTACAACACTAGGGATCACAGCATGCGCAGATGAATGGAAGTGAACACACAGACATGCACATACAACACACACCTTGGGCGCAGGCAATGTCACACGTGTACACACTGCCATGAGGGGACTCCACTCCTGTGTGAGGAAAGCTGTGCCATATGTTGCCTCAGTAGGGCCCCATCATGTCAGCTGAGCACTTGGTCACACAATCAACAATTAGCACCAAATGAGGGCTCCCATCACATCAGCCTGGTCATGGATGTGCCAACGGAATCATCAGCACAGATCCAACACACTTGTATAGCAATGTTGCACTGACTACACGGATGAGTCCCTCCCCATTGATGCCCAAACCTGCATGTCCACTGGAGATGGCAACACGGTCAGGGAAGTAGACAAATGCAACGATGGCAGGCACAACAGATGTGCAGGGGTGGAAGCCACAGATATGAAATTGCCAATGTAAGTAGGAAACCCAT
The DNA here is from genome assembly GCA_963921515.1 of Calotriton arnoldi. Lineage (NCBI taxonomy): Eukaryota > Metazoa > Chordata > Amphibia > Caudata > Salamandridae > Calotriton > Calotriton arnoldi. The sequence goes on along the minus strand of CAWUFW010007892.1, from coordinate 951,415 downwards.
TGCCAAATACTGAACACATGACACCCTCAGATGCTGCTATTGATGACATGGATACACCACATGATAGGACACATTCCCCTGGACCACATGGGTTCCTGCACAGTAACACTTCATAATCATGAGACCAGATATCACCATCACTGCAGCAAGGGCATGGTTAGCTGCACCAACAACATGTACATCTGAAGCATGAGCACTAGAGAAAAGAAAGTTGCTTTATTCAGCATATGTGTTGTTTGATAACGACGTCCAGAAGAAATTAGAGCAAAGGCCAATGGCCAGTCCATTGTCAAAGTTCAAACAGGGTGACACTGGCAGATGTCACCCTACGCATGCCTGCACAATACCAGGGACAATCCACTAGGAGGGGCAACCGGGGGCAGGCCAGGCACCGCAGGGACAGGATCAGGGCTCACCAGGGGGAGTCAGGGAAGGGGTGGTGGGTGCTGGAGAGCCACTGACAACTGCAGTGGAGGTGTCTGACATGGTGTGTGCCGGCACAACTGGGGGCATGACTCAGATGTCGTGGGTGCCGGCACAACTGCAGTGGACCCTGCAGATGGGGTGGACAGGTCCGCCACTGCAGTGCCCAAGTCAGACAGGGCGGTAGTGGACTCCACTGCAGTGCCTACCTCCAGGGGAGGAGAATGGGGAACAGGCAAGGTGGGTTGGACAGAGGGGGAGGACACCCTCACCACATCAGTGGCACAGACAAGCGCAGCGGGGGGTGTGGTGCTGGGAGAGCAAGTGGCAGGGGGAGAAGGCCGGATCCTCTTGGGGATGGTATATCTGTGGGTGGGGGAACCTGGGGCAGGGTGTGGTGGGGGCACCTGTGCAGTGGGGGCCTGAGGGATGGAGGACGGAGACCTTGTGCCTGAGCTGCAGGGCGGTGGCGGGGTCTTGCTCTTACCACTCCGGGGGGACTTGCGGGTGGGGGCCTCAGTCCGTCTGCGCCTGGGGGAGGGTGTCCGGGGGCGAGGGGCACTCTGCTCCGTGTGGGTGGGCTTCCTCTTCCCCCGGGATGCTGGGGCAGCTTCATCGGTGGGGAAGAGGCCGAGGTCACAGAGGAAGAGCTGCTGTGACTTTGGGGTTGCAGGTGAGGCAAGGGAGGGTGCTTTGGAGGGAGAGGGAACTGAGGACTGCGCAGTGCATGTGGATGCGTGTGTGTGTTCCAGGGCCCCATCCCCTGTGAGTCTGGCTTCAGTCCCCTGAATGTGCGTGCGTGTGCGTTTTGTCATTGGCGTGTGTGTCAGTGTGCTGGATGTGTGTGTGCTGGTGTGTGCCTGTGCCGGTGTGTGTGTGCCTGGGATGGGTAAGGTGCTGGGGAGTGTGGATGGAGCAGAGGCAGGAGGGGTGAGGGACCGTTTGAGGAGGGACACTGCTGCCGTCAGGGAGGAGTCCATGGACCTATTGCCCCTCTGTAGGTCAGACATGCCCGATGAGATGCCCTCCATGAACGACACCAGCTGAGTCAACAGCGCGGTGTGCGCATGGAGGACACTCAGCATGGCTGTCTGCCCTACATGGAGCTGGCGAAGGAGGTACACAGACTCCTCACTCAGGGCAGCAGGGGACACAGGGGCAGGGGGTGCGGTGCCTGGCCCAAAGGAGACACGCTCCCGGACATGGGAGCCTCCACGGACCTGGGGAATGGGAGCCGATGGGAGGGCGGTGGTGGTGCTGGTGGTGGCGGGGACAGCAACACTAGCTGGGGTGTGGTGGCTGCTGACACCCGCCTCCACAAGGGAGTCATCCTCCGAGTTGCTCTGGTCCTCAGCTGAGGTGGATGCTGCTGAGGACTCCTCGGTGTGGCTCCCCTCGCCCTCCGTGCCACTGGGTCCCTCCGACCACTCCTCGGCTGCTGACCCAGTCTGGCTCTCCGGCTCCTCCTGGTCCGTGGAGCTGTCCCCTTCCGTGGCCGTGGATGTATCTGCAAACAATGGGGAAACAGACAGACATCAGTCACCTGCACATAACGCACACACCACTGTGAGCACAGCACATCACAGAGCAAGCCCTGGCATCATTAGTTGTACATTGCTAAAAGTGCACTAATTGAACAGGAGAAGTCAATTGTCAGTCTGATGCCAAGCATGGCACTCACATCCCACATGGCCTTGCACCCATCTGTCTGGTGTCTGTTGGATTGCAACACCCCAGTGTTGACACATGCACCAAGTACACAGTAGTTGGACAGTGCAGAGGACACGGTGTGGACACATCACAGCTCTTGCCACTGAGTCAGTACAGGTTTACGGATGTAAGGGATGCCCAGAGTCAAATAGGAAATGCATGTGATGCATACCAGCGACAGACACCATGATGCACCCATGTCCTGATAGCCAGCGCCACTATGGTGTGCATGTAGCACATGTCACTCCCCTGCAGGATCACCAATCAGTAGACACATGCCATGGCGGAGGCATGACTGCAAAGTCATACATCACTGTCTCAGTGATGTATGACTTTGCAGCCAGACAACAACACTCTGCACTGTGTCACAATAGTAGGTCATGGGGAATGCAAGTCCTGGAGCTGCACAAGTGCACATGTACATCCCCCCCACAACACATCCTCTTAACCCTCATCTGTCCAGGTCATACCTATTGGACATATGGGAGACCTGTGACACTACCCTCTGAACCTGAGCCCCTCACACTCTGCTGTGCATGGGGAACAGCTGCCTGAACTTCACATTTACATGCCCCATTCTGCATGGGCAGCTGATCAGACACCTATGTGTCACACAAGTATCGTCTCCTATGGTCACATCTCCAGTGGCATGCTGAGCCCCTACCAAGAAACTCCACAGCAGTCCTGGCGACTAATCCACAGCACACTGACACAGAGGCAGACACCTGAGGGGTCAAATCACTGTGCACAATGTGTCCGCTGATACACGGGAGTGGGAGTACAGAGTGTATTGTATGGCCTGGAGTAGGCATGACTGTCCAGCCCCACATGAATGAGGGATGAGCCCTGGACTGTAGGCAGCTGGCTAAGTATGTGTGACACACGTCATATACATACTCCTGGGGCCCAAACATTGTTCCCACCCGCAGCATGGGTGTGTGCCAGGTACCCCAGCCACATGTGGTGGATCAGCTCAGCAATTGGACCACAGATCAAAGTAACACGCTGAATACATGTCAGAATACAGGCATTGTGTAAGCAATGGACCCACCCATGATGCCCACCACAGAGTCAGGGAAACAGATGCTGTCTCCCACCTTGAGTCAAGCAAACTGCAAGGACACAGTCCTAAGTGACAGAATTCCCTGCATGTAAGGGCCACACCTGGGTATCAGATGAGGAGTGGGCAGTGCACAATAGAGGGACATGGCTCCTGGACAACATGACTGCTGTACTGTGGCAGTTCAACCTGGCCCGAGGAGGGCACATAGCATGTTAGACAGAGTACACAGTGCAGTCTTTGACTCACCCCCTCCTTGCTGCTCTCTGGCCTTCAGCTGCCCATCCAGGTCTGGAAAGACCACCGCCAGGATCCTGAGCATGTGGGGGGTCAGGGTCCGTGTTCCGCCCTCCTGCGAGGAGGCGACAGCTTCAGCTGGACCCGTGCAATCCTCCGGGTCCAGCCCCGAAGGTCCTGCCACCTCTTTTGGCAGTTGCGGATCCGGCGCTTGTAGACCCCCACGGACCGGACAGCCCGGACGATGTCCTTCCATATCTCATGCTTCCGATGGGCAGAAGCCTGTCAGGATGACAAAGTGATAAGGCCATTACTACACATGCAACATATCCGTGCATGACACAGTTGCATATACATGTCGCAATCACAGGGGCACATGGTGTACCCAGGCAGTGCACGGCTGCCCATGGACAGTTTTCCAGAAGTCACTACATGGTATCATTGCATGGGGAGTAAAACCCTGTTCAGAAGCACTGTCACTGCACCATACCTGTCCAGTGCAAGTCACTACACACTATGGGGGGTGACAACTACTCAGTGAGCCTGCTAGCCAGTGGTGTGCTGACTCTCAGCCTTGCTAGTCAGACAAAATGCACATTCAGAAAGGCAGTGCACAGAACACTCACCTGCTCCCCTGGTGTCCCATACAGCTTGCTGTACTGTGGAAGTAGGCTGTCCAGCAGGGCCTGGTTCTCCTCAAGGCTGAAGGCTGGGGCTCTCTCCACAGTACGTGCCATTGCAGGGTCCAGAGGGGCAGAGACAGCAGCAGTGCAGTGGCAGATGTCGTCCTGGAGCATGTAGTGCAGGCAAGTGGGCTCTCAGGGGAACAGGCAGCAATATATATGTGCTGGAGAGGCAGATACTGTCCCTTGTGTCCAAAGTGATAGGTCCAAGTCGTTTGCATCTTCTGAATCTGGCCAATCCATGGAATAGCAGCACCAAAACACGCCCACAGCATCCTTCAAAACTTCAACTTCATGACATACATGATTTTGCAACATTGTTGTGGGTGACCAACTGATTTTCCAGCAACCGACTCGTTCGAAATTCGAAAACGCGTCCGTTGCCAGGCAAGCCCATTGTCAATGGGTGCGCACCGATCGGTCCATTGAGGTACAACGCGCACAGGGGTACAACGCGTACCCGCACACATTGAAAGCAATGGGCCGGCCGGAGGCACCGATCGGTCCATTGCTGTTCAACGCGCACAGGGGTACAACGCGTACCCGCACACATTGAAAGCAATGGGCCGGCCGGAGGCACCGATCGGTCCATTGCTGTTCAACGCGCACAGGGGTACAACGCGTACCCGCACACATTGAAAGCAATGGGCCGGCCGGAGGCACCGATCGGTCCATTGCTGTTCAACGCGCACAGGGGTACAACGCGTACCCGCACACATTGAAAGCAATGGGCCGGCCGGAGGCACCGATCGGTCCATTGCTGTTCAACGCGCACAGGGGTACAACGCGTACCCGCACACATTGAAAGCAATGGGCCGGCCGGAGGCACCGATCGGTCCATTGCTGTTCAACGCGCACAGGGGTACAACGCGTACCCGCACACATTGAAAGCAATGGGCCGGCCGGAGGCACCGATCGGTCCATTGCTGTTCAACGCGCACAGGGGTACAACGCGTACCCGCACACATTGAAAGCAATGGGCCGGCCGGAGGCACCGATCGGTCCATTGCTGTTCAACGCGCACAGGGGTACAACGCTGTACCCGCACACATTGAAAGCAATGGGCCGGCCGGAGGCACCGATCGGTCCATTGCTGTTCAACGCGCACAGGGGTACAACGCTGCACCCGCACACATTGAAAGCAATGGGCCGGCCGGAGGCACCGATCGGTCCATTGCTGTTCAACGCGCACAGGGGTACAACGCGTACCCGCACACATTGAATGCAATGGGCTGGCCGGAGGCACCGATCGGTCCATTGCAGTTCAACGCGCACAGGGGTACAACGCGTACCCGCACACATTGAAAGCAATGGGCCGGCCGGAGGCACCGATCGGTCCATTGCTGTTCAACGCGCACAGGGGTACAACGCGTACCCGCACACATTGAATGCAATGGGCTGGCCGGAGGCACCGATCGGTCCATTGCTGTTCAACGCGCACAGGGGTACAACGCGTACCCGCACACATTGAATGCAATGGGCCGGCCGGAGGCACCGATCGGTCCATTGCTGTTCAACGCATCACTGTATATGTGACTGGCATAGGTCAGCATGCCTGTCTCAGATGGACATGTGCCAGCCACAGATAGCTCCCAGGGAGTGAGGGGCACACCTACATCACGACAGCCTGTCCAAACCTTATCATAAGGCATGTAAGGCTGCATTTCCTATTGTGTGTATGTTGGTGTACATGTTGTCCTGTGGGTGTCACCTGTGGGCAGCCACCCCCAGGCTGTGCACGTGTTAATGGGGACAGGATCCTGGGTGTTACGTGTACGTGACCACTGTGATGTGCAACTGTTCATATCTGTGCATGTGTCATGGTCACATTTCACAGTGGTGTTTGTGTATGTCATGTCACATACCCCGTGAGTCCCATGTGGGACGGTATGTTTGAGCCAGGGTGTCCCAGTGGCACAATAGTGATGGCCCTCCACAGTCTTTGTGCATGTAGTGTTTACAATGTCTCTGATTTCATGTGCACAATGGGAGACAGTCTCCACATCCACGTTGTGTGTGCATGGACTCTGATGTTGTGCGTGTGTGTCACAGACGTCCATGGCTCTCCTGCCATGGCAAGTGTGGCCACTACCTGTGGGGGTCATGTTTGTTTTGTTGTGGTGTACACATGATACTCCAGGTGATGCCAGTGTCCATGTGGCATTACAGGGTCCCTGGGAATGTGCCTGTCGTTGAGCTGTGGTGCCTGGGGCACATCTGTCCTCACATGTCACTGGGGGGGTGACTGTGACACAGCATCATGATATCCAATGGGCCAACCTGGGACAAATTGATGCCACCTGTAGGACCGTGTTGACAGATGTTGGCCATGTATGTACCATACATGTCGTTCCGGTACTGCACACTTCATGTAGTTGTGCCTCATGATGATGTATGTTGGGATCTTGAGTGTGTTCAATGCCGCATATGTGGGGTGACTGACGATCTTGCTTACTTCTCCTCTGCACTGCAGGGCTCCTGCTGTCCATCGGCCATTCCCAGACCTGGCAACAATGGTGGAACGGGACAGCATCCGACGGTACCGCTTCACCAGGCAGCTGATTGAGGATTTTGCAGTGCAGTTGTCCCCACATTTGCAGCCTGGCCGGCCGTATCCTACAGCGCTGACCCCCAAGGTGAAGGTGATGGCAGCCCTACACTTCTTTGCCACCGGTACCTTCCAACATACTGTGGCGTCTGCTGGTGGGATGTCACAGACCATGTTCAGCCGTGTGCTCCGCGATTTCTTGGCGGCAATGTTGCTCTTCCTGAACCGGTACATCTATTTCCCTAGACTGCGACGACTCACTGACGTGAAGAGTGACTTTTATGCCCTGGGGAGGCTGCCGCATGTCATTGGCTCCATTGATGGGACACATGTGGCTTTGGTACCACCACAGGCCCAGGAGCAGGCCTACAGGAACCGCAAGCACTACCACTCGGTCAATGCACTGGTGGTGTGTCTTGCAGACATGACCATCACACACGTGTGTGCCCGTTTCCCTGGTTCAGCACACGATGCCTTTGTGATGAGGAGTAGTCGCATCCCCAGGTTGATGGCACAGATGCAGAACCAGCGTGCCTGGCTTGTCGGTGTGTACTGACTTTGTGCCATTGTGTGTGATCTGATCTGTAGTATTCCGCCCACTTTTCCAAGTCAGCTGATGTGCACTTGTCTGTCCGTAGGTGACTCGGGATACCCCAACATGCCGTGGTTGCTGACACCCCTCAGGAACCCTGTGACACCTGCCCAGATGCGCTACAATGAGGCACATGGTCGGACCAGGATAGTGATTGAGCGGACCTTTGGTCTCCTGAAGAGCCGCTTCCGCTGCCTGGACAAGACCGGAGGGTCCCTCCCATATGCCCCTGCGAAAGTGTGCAAGATTATCATCGTCTGCTGCATGCTCCACAACCTGGCAGTGCGGAAGGAGTTGCCTCTCATCCAGGATGACGATGACCAACATCCGCCACCTGTGGAGGATCCTGGCCTGGACCACGATGCCAGTGACGATGATGATGATGATGGTGATGGTGATGTCCGCACACAGCTCATCACCAACTTCTTTAGCTGAATGTGAGTATCCTGAGGTGTCATGTGAATGATGTGAGTTGGCATGATGTGTGGGTGGTGCTCTGGTGCTGTTGGAGTGTGTCCATGGGCTACTTGACAGGATGTGTGTTGCGATGTGTGGTGACAGGTGGGCTGTACTCCCCAACAGTGTTGACATGCTAACTTGGTTCTGGGTGGGTATCTTGTAACATGTATTGTGCATGAGTTTTGCTGTTCTGTCCTGTACTGCATTGCTTTTGACTGTGTGTCATTTCTGTCCTTCACAGGGTACTTTCAGATTCGTTTGGTCAACTGTGTCCACCGACGACGTGATTGCACATCCAGGCTGGTAGCTGTTGTGTCCCTACAGGTGATGTGCGCCACACCCATGGACTTCCTTCTGTCTACAGTTGTTGACTGTGTGCCCGCTACCAGGTGGGGTTACCTTGCATCTGTAGTGGTTACGGCATGTTGCTACTGTGTAATAAACCTGTGCTTCACTTAGTGATGTGCGTTGTCTGTGGTCACACATTTGACTGCCATTTGCTTACTGCACCTGTGGGCTACTTGACTACAACTGGGAATGGGTGTGGTGTCTGTGCATTGCACCGTCTTCCCTGGCAACATCAGTGTAGGCAATGAGTCAGATGGCCTAGGTGTGTATGTGTTGTGTAGCCCTGGTGGTGTGTCTCCCTCATATGTGTCACGTTGCCTGTACTCACATGCCTGTGTTGTCCTTGCTGTTGCAGTTCGCATACACAGTGTAATTTTGCAGTTCATCATCCCCATAACAGCACCCACGTTGGAATCACGACAGAGGCAAGTATGGTGTATTAGTGTGTTTATTGTGATACATCTGTGATAATAGTGCATAGGATGGATTGTGCTGTACATGAATCTTGCAATCCCAAGTTCCTAGATGAATAGAAAGTCCAGGTAGACAGGATCCCCAGTATCGGGGCCACAGTTGTCTGACACATTGTTCCAACTTGTACTCCCCATGCAATGTGTGGGAGTAGTGTTGCCATCAACAGGGTGAACAGTCTGTGCACAAAGGCGAAAATCCAGAACAGGTTCAGGCTTCCTGGGAGTTGCGCTTGGCCATCAGCCTCTCACTTTCCCCTCCTCGGACGACCCCTCTTCTTGGGGGGGGCCCTCAAGTGCAGGCTGCTGCGGTGCAGGGGACTCTCCGCCAGAGTCCTCCTCCCTCCCTGTGGCAGTTGCAGTTTGTTCGGTACCAGATGTTGTTGGCACACAGGGAGGTGTGGACTGGTTGCTGTTCATCTGGCGGAGGCATTGTAAAATGTCCCTGTGCACCGCCGTCATCTCATGTAGTACATCCCACTTGGACTCCACGCGGGACATGTGGGAGTCCACACGTGACATGTGTGACTCCACGTGGGACATGTGGGAGTCCAAGCGGGCATGATGGGCAGCCTGCTGCTGTTTGATGTCTCTGAGGAGCCCCACTACCTGGCTGAGCTCTCCGGTGCTGGACTGGTACGCATCAGCTATGCGTACCAGTTGTGGGTCTTCATGCACACCAGCAACGTCTGCAAGCAGCGACCTCTGTCTCCCACCCCTCCCACCACCCCTGCTGACATGTGCAGTGTGTGCAGTTGCACGCACAGATAACCCTGGTCCACCTTGGGGGTGGTGGTGGTGGTGGTGTCCATGGCCCCAGGTTGGTCCAGGGTCACTGCGCTGGTGTTGTTCCTTATTCTGTCCATGTCGGCAGGGATGGTATTCGTGGTGACAGTCGTTGGAGGGGTGGGTGCAGGGGGTGCAGCTGGTGGACCTGCTGGTGCTGCAGCTGGTGGTCCTGCTGGTGCAGCATGTTGACTTGCACCGGATGTGCCAGGTTGTTCTTCATCGTCCGAGGAGGACAGAGGCTGTACGACGCCAGTGAGCTCGGCATCCTCTTGAGCCTGGGACTGGGACTCCTCAGCGTCTGCTGCTGTGTCCCTATCATCACCTGTTTTTGGGAGACACAAACAATGTATGTCATGTTTCTGCAGGCATCAGTGGTTGACACACCTGACAGTTGTGACTGTGCCTCGGGGTGCGGGCCTGTACATTGTATTGTCCTAAGTCGTCACAGTCAGGGGTTGATATTGGTGTGGCACATTGTCCTGCATTATTTGGGCATTTCTATGTATTCTCTGGGGTGTGAACATGGTCTGCATTGATTGTGTTTGGTTGACAGCCAGACCTCCTTCCCACCCACCCACCCACCCAGTCAGTTATCCCACCATGGAACGTGCTTGCATTGCAGGGAGTGTAAGTTGTCTCTCAGGATGTCAGTCAGTGGTGTCCTGCTGTTTGTTGGTGCACAGTTGCCAGCAGGGCCTTGTGCTCCCCACAGCAGTAGCCAGTGTCAGCCATCTTGTGAGTCCTTCTCCACTCCCTGTGATGTGAGCATGGTTCAGGGTGGTGTTGATGGGACAGTTGTGAGGCTGAGCAATGTCTGTGACTACGACTCCCATCATGCTATTGCCTCCACCCCCCTTCCCAGCATGCCCATGCTTCCTTCCTTTTGACTCTGCTTCCCTGTGGGGTGGGCTGGCTGTGCTGACAGGATGGCTGGGAGTGTTGTCCTGGCAGTTGTTTGGCTAAGAGTCCCAAGAGTGTCCCTGTGCTTCACACAACATAACCCAGGGTGGTGGTGCTTTGTGGGATCTTGTGTTAGGATGGAGGGCATTGCATTCTACCAGGTGGGTACTGTGGAGTTTGTGTTGGGGGGTGTGAGGGGAGGTGCTGGTGACTATGGTCAGTGCTGCAAGTCCCCCTTCCCACCCAGCCAGCCAGATATCCCACCATGGAACGTGCTTGCATTGCAGGGAGTGTAAGTTGTCTCTCAGGATGTCAGTCAGTGGTGTCCTGCTGTTTGTTGGTGCACAGTTGCCAGCAGGGCCTTGTGCTCCCCACAGCAGTAGCCAGTGTCAGCCATCTTGTGAGTCCTTCTCCACTCCCTGTGATGTGAGCATGGTTCAGGGTGGTGTTGATGGGACAGTTGTGAGGCTGAGCAATGTCTGTGACTACGACTCCCATCATGCTATTGCCTCCACCCCCTTCCCAGCATGCCCATGCTTCCTTCCTTTTGACTCTGCTTCCCTGTGGGGTGGGCTGGCTGTGCTGACAGGATGGCTGGGAGTGTTGTCCTGGCAGTTGTTTGGCTAAGAGTCCCAAGAGTGTCCCTGTGCTTCACACAACATAACCCAGGGTGGTGGTGCTTTGTGGGATCTTGTGTTAGGATGGAGGGCATTGCATTCTACCAGGTGGGTACTGTGGAGTTTGTGTTGGGGGGTGTGAGGGGAGGTGCTGGTGACTATGGTCAGTGCTGCAAGTCCCCCTTCCCACCCAGCCAGCCAGATATCCCACCATGGAACGTGCTTGCATTGCAGGGAGTGTAAGTTGTCTCTCAGGATGTCAGTCAGTGGTGTCCTGCTGTTTGTTGGTGCACAGTTGCCAGCAGGGCCTTGTGCTCCCCACAGCAGTAGCCAGTGTCAGCCATCTTGTGAGTCCTTCTCCACTCCCTGTGATGTGAGCATGGTTCAGGGTGGTGTTGATGGGACAGTTGTGGGGGGGCAATATGTGTGACTGCGACTCCCATGATGCTATTGGCTACACTGACTTGGCCAGCATACACAGAATTCCTTCCTTTGAGTGGTCTTCACTGTGTGTTGGTGTTGTTGTGGTGGCTACATGTGTGGATGTGTGTGTTAGTTCTATTTGTGCCACTGCCTAGCTGTAGTTGTGGTTGTGTTTGTACATGTGTTGGCACAGTTGGATGTGACTTTTTTGATGGCATGTGTTGTGTTTATCTGACTGACATACACATTTTGGGATGATTCTGTTCTAGTTGCTGTGTAATTGCTATGTGTGCATGGTTTGACTCTCCCTTGACAGTGATGTGTGTGTTTTGTGGCAGTTTATTGTGTACATTTGTTGTGTACTCACCAGGCTCTGGGATGTTCTCTAGTCCATATACGCTCACTGGCGGAAGGATGGCCCGCACCTTCTCCTCCCAGGGCCTGAGGTATATTGGCTTGGCAGGAGGGCCACTGCCGGTATGTTGGCTGTTGATGTAGTCTATCTTCAGCAGGTCCCGTACCCTCCTGCGCACGTCATACCACCTGTTCTGGATGTCCGTCTTTGTGCGCCGACATGGTGATTGGGCGTTCACCCTGTTGATGATCCTCTCCCACATCTTGGTTTTCTGCGACATGGGGGTCTGTTGGACCAGAGTGCCAAACAGCTGTGGCTCCACCCTGAGGATCTCGTCTACCAGGACTTCCAATTCACAATCTAGGAACTTGGGATTCTTCTTGGGGGGCATGGTGATGGGTGGTGATGGTGAGTGATGTGTGTGTTGGTGTGCAGGTGAGGGTGTGTGAGTGTGTGTTTTGCTGGGTGTATGTGAGGTAGGTATTTGTTGGTGTGCTGATGGTGTGTGGCTTGTGTGAGGGGTGAGCTCTGGGTGTGTGGTTGCTTTCTCTTGGGTGCTGGCAGTGGAATGGCATTTGCAAAGGCTCATGGTAGTGATTTGTGTCCTTTATACAGGTGGAGTTGTGGGTGTGTCTTTGTTCTCTGTCCCCACCCCCCCCCAGTATTTATTGGCTTGCTAATTGCTTGTTTGGCCTTTTTTTGGGTGATTTTTCCTTTGTGCTGTTTGTGTATGTTGGAAACGTTCTTGTGACCGAGTCGGACCCTGCATTGGTCTCGTACGGTGTTCTCCGTTTCGTTCACGCTGTGTTTGTGCAGTTTTGTATGCTGCGTACGCGTCGGTCGCGGTGTATTGTGTTGCTTCGGCTCGGTTTTGTATGCGTGTCGGTCGTACGGCTTGTCCTCCGTCCGACTCGGTCGGGTTTTTCGCGCCTTGCATCGTACTTTGCGGGTTGGAGTTGGCGGGTACGATTCGGTCGGATTTGTTCCGGGTGCGTGTCGGTCGGTTGGATTCGCGTGTTTTTCCGGCCGGATTGCTATTTTCCGAGCGGCTCGGTCGGTCGGCTTGGTTTCCTGACGTGTCGGTCGGATTTATCGCGGCTTGCATCGTACTTGGCGTGTCGGGCGCCACTGGTACGTGTCGGTCGGTAATTTTTCCGGCTCCGAGTCGGTCGGTGCTTTTTCCGGCCCGAATCGGAATCGACCCCTATGTGTTTCCCATCTAGTGTTCCATGTATCATCACATATCTTCCGTTGGAGTCTATTCTCTGTTCCAAGAAAGCAAAAAGGGTACCATTTCTTATCCATATCGCCGCTCCCCTAGCAAATGCAGGGTAGGATGTGTGAAATAATTGTCCCCTCCATTTCTTCTGCAATTTATTGGCTTCTGCATGCATGAGGTGGGATTCTTGCAGAAATACTATATGTGCCTTTCTGCGGTTAAGCTGTGCTAGACCCTATGTCTTTTGTGTATTGAGCCCAGCCCCCTCACATTCCAGGTCGCGTATACATATTTACTAAGTTGTGCCATTCATTCGTTCATGCTGGAGTGGGATATGCGCCCACATTCTCATTTGCTGACTTAATAAACAATATCCTGCAGCCGAGTCTGTAATAATACACCCTACTAAAACTCCCAATACGAGGTTCCCCCATACAACACTAGAGGACCAAACAATGAAAAAAAGCTCAACAGGAGCTCTGCAAATTCTACAACTCACAGCAGTCGCCATTGGGGGGATAGCAACCGCCACGTGCGTGCGACGCAGTGCGCTGCACACTGTATGTACTGCCAGGAAGCTCCGGCTTCGGCCCTATTTTGTCACAGTTATAGTTACAGGGGACATCAGCATTATCTTATATCAAAAATGTCATATAAATCATACTCATCTGTTACAGCATATATTTTCGCATATTCAGCATATTCATTAGCCTATAAAGTCATTTGCAGTCTGCGGGGTTACCAGAGGGAACAGCGCCAAGCTAGTCTCAGAGTCCGAGTGATCACCATCCTCTACAGAGGAGTCTACAGTCTCAACATCACGAGTCTCATCTTGGTCGATCAGTGCAGCCGCTGTAAACAATGCGTCTCTTTGATTTGCTGCAATCTGTTCCATTGAGGGGTTTGTCCCTGAACCAGTTACATTTTGTCGGCCATGATCCTTTTTAGTAGTGTTGACTCTGCGTGGTCGAGACTGCCGATCCCTGCCCTCTTGTGACGAGATCCGCGACGTATTCGGTGTCAAAGTGATTTCCGTCTATTCCGCTACCTCCTCTGGGTCATCAAAGAACAGAGTCTTCTGTTCGTGAATAACTTTCAACCGGGCAGGAAATAGCATTGCATATTTCACCTTGTGGGCCTGCAGCGTCTTTTTTGCCTCTCGAAAAGTATTCCTTGCTCTCTGGACTGCCAGTGTAAAGTCTGGGTATATAGATATTTGTTTATTCTCAAATTGTAGTGGAGCATTCTCTCGCGCCACGCGCAGAATCGTATCTCAGTTTTTATAGTTTAATATACGCGCTATAATCGGTCTGGGGGGCGCACCAGTGGGTGGAGGCCTGGACGGGACTCTAAGTGCTCTCTCCACACTATAAAGTTCAGTGAGGCCCGTTATTGAAACATGATCCCGGAGCCATTTTTCTACGAATTGAGTGGGGTTAGATACTTCGCTTCTCTCCGGAAGTCCCAGAATACGTATGTTATTGCGGCGGGATCTTCCCTCCGCATCATCCACTCTTGTCTTGTAACCCTTTCAGTTGACGTTGTAATTGTTCCAGTTGAGAGGTGGTAGCAGTTTGTTGTGGTACCAGGTCGTCAAGCAGTATTTTGTTTGACTTCACTTTATCCGCCAGTTTTGCGTGGTCTGCTTTTAGGAGGGTGAAGCTAGTGGTCAGCATGCCCACTTGCGCTTCGATGGTTTTACGCGAGTCACAAATTTCGTTTAGTATCAAGTCCAGTTTAGCATGTTGCTCTTCTGTGCCCGTAGGTGCTATCACTTCTGGATCAGACCCTTGGGATGAGTTGCCTTGCAGTGCGGAGTCCGACATCTTCGTGATGGGTGGGTCCAGTTGTTCAGCCTTAGTGCGCCCCATTTTCAGTTGTAGGCATGCGAACTCTGCGGCCAGCAGCCGCCACCACTCCAGACGCGTCTTCTACTTCCCACACAGCACTGTCCGCCGTTTGCAGGTACAGCGCACTCCTTCGTTGTCAGTACAGGTCCCCACCACACCCCCGCCCAAAGGTATCGCGTAGCGGAGTTGCTGTTGTTTTTCCTTAAGGCTCACTGTCACTTACTTCCAGGTCTCTTTCTACCATGAGACGGCGTTACACACTAGTGGCAGTCCCAAGTCTCAGCCTTTGAGAGTCAGTGCTGTAATCTCCTCACTTCCAAGTACTGTAGTAGTACACGTGTCTACTCAGTACGCATTGCTCGCGGCTCGTCTACCACCCCATTCATGTAGTGAAACACTACCAAATCAGCGTGTGAAACTGTACATGTATAGTCCTGGAAAACAAGTCTCGTTTGTGACCCCTATCCCTCCATAAGCTGAGACTGCTATAATCCTCTGACTCGCAGCGTGCTCAAACCCCACTGATGAGCTGTAATGCATCATCTTACCGGAACCGGCACTCCCCCCGGTTGTCAACTTTATGCAGTATGATCATTTACCCGGTCCATTGGTACAATGCACTGTTTTCACCATTTATCTGCTTCCTTCTTCACAATGCGTTTTTATTAGCCCTCAAATGTCACAGACCCCCTGAACCACTGCTGCCACTGAGCGCCCGGCAGGCATTGATAGTGTGTTTCAGCCCCACTGATTTTCACAGTCTCGCGGGCGATACAGGGTTTCTATGTAAGTCCGCCTGCCATTTTGTTTCTCGTACTACTGTTGCTGCGTAGCAGCTGCACGCTTCATTCCCAAGTTGGGCGGCGCCCCCGGCCCGTCCGGAGATCCGCTGAACGGGCGGAGGGAGGGCTCACCGTTTGTCTCTGCCGCCTCCGACTTGATCGCACAGACCGTCACAGGTTTCCGCCACAGTGAACGCCGGCGCTGAAGCCACACCCGTCTTCGCTGCAGGAACTGATGTCGCGTTTCTGCCTTTACTCTCCTCGCAGCATCTCCTTTTTGGCGTCGCTGTATGCTGCTATGCTTCTGCAGCTCGAGTCATGTTTTGCAGCTCACGTATGTCCCCTGTTCATTGGATATGCGGCTCGGTGTCAGGGCCCGGCACGGAGCTCCTCTAACTCACGTCCCCCATGCCTGGCGGTTATTCACGCCCCCGTCAGGATATAACCTCAATGAAGAAAAACCCCAAATACTGCCTATGGCACTCGCCAAATTGCATATACAGCAGAATCATTATAAAGTTACAAAAACTAAATATTTAGGGATTTGGCTCACATGCATATTCAATAACACTAGCCCTACAAATGATACCACTTTGTTAAAAGAAATAAAGAGACTGTTTAACAAACAATAGACAAAATATCTAAACAAAATATTGTGTCCAAAATATTGTGATATGGAAATATCGTCTGCAAGAATACTGTTGTCAAGAATGTTGATTTAAGGTAAGTAATATCGATTTTGAAAATAGCAAAGCCATTGATATCGTTAACAAAAATATAGTTGTTAAAAAAATGTTTTGTATTATTGTTATGAATTTTAGTATATAATTTAAATGTATATGTTGTACATTTTTTGTATGATTATTGTTTGTTTTTTAATATTGTTGTTACATTTTTAGTAGTTATTCAATTGAATGTAATACATGTTTGTGACTTTTAGTACCATAGCGGGTTGTGGGTTTATAGGGGTACAGGGTGGGAAGTAATTTAATTATATTTAATGAATAAATAGTTTTCAATTAATATTATTTATTTAATTGACAAGTAATTATGTTGGTTGTGCAATACATTTTTTAAAGTTACATTTTAGGTGTGGGTTGTGAGTTTTGTAGGGGTATAGGGTGGGAAGTAAATTAATTTTAATTAATATTATTTGTGTAATTGACAAGTAATTATTTTGGTTGTGCAATGAATTTTTTTAAGTTACATTTTAGGTGTGGGTTGTGGGTTTTGTAGGGGTATAGGGTGGGAAGTAAATTAAATACATTTTTCGTTAAGTAATAATTAATTTAATTTATTTAATTGACAATTAATTATGTTAATTGTGTAATTAATACTTGTTACATGAAATTTTAGGCCATCGCAGCACTGGCGGTCCAACCACCCTAATAGGGCTTTGGCGGTCGGACCGCCATTGCACCTCCGCAGCCGCCAGGGAACCGCCGCACCCTGGCGGTCCCACGGCGGTCTGAGGGCAGCAATATGCTTGGTGGTGCCCTGAGGCACCGCCAAGCATATTGCAACTTTCCTCACCGCCACCACTGTCATGGAGTTTCTTCCTCCATAAAAGACTGGTGGTGAGGAAAACCTCTTGCCCCTGTGCACGGGGCTACATGCAGGGGGGCATATGCATTACATGGTGCATTTCTTCCTGTTTAGGAATGTGCACTGGCGGTCCTGCGGTGGTGCTGTTTCAGACTCACAATGAGCATTTAAAACAGCACCACCACAAGATCGCCACACCGCCCGCCCTCCAGACTACAAATGTAATCTGGCAGGCGGGCGGCAGTGAATCTTGGCAGTGTGGGAGCGCGGCGGTAGCAAGCCACCTGCCTTCGCACTGCCAAAAGTTGTAATCTGGCCCTAAATATATTTGATTCTTATGATATTAATGTTATTATTTAATATATTTCACATTTACAACTTAATTTTATATATATTTAAAAAACGATATTTTATACATCAATATTAGAGACATTGATATTTTTCCCCAATATTTTTGTACTACCATTATAGATATAGGATGATGATATTTTTCACTCCAATATTTATATTCCGATATTTTTGTAGCACGATATTTTGGGAGGCAATATTTTGTCAGTGAACCATTCCTTTAACATTAATAGGATGGATCAAGCTCATCAATTGATTCTGCTACTAAAAATGTTCTATCTTTTTCGCTCACTGCCTTTAAATACCCAGAAAACTTTCTTTAAAAAAATAGAAGCATAGTTTTCTGCATTTATTTGAGGGCACAAATGGTCTAGAAGAGCATATAGCTTCCTTCAACTGCCATTAACGCTAGGTGGGTGGGCTGTCCCAATATACTCCTATAATACTGGCTAGAGCTAGAAAACACTATATTGAAATAAAAAAACATAACATCTAAAATAGTATTCCTGCATATCAATATTTATTTCTCTACCACTTCTCCATTCTACTTGTTACATGTTGCTAATAACAAACAACATCCTAAACATGTGATGTTTAAGGCTATAGAGACATGCAGGAGCATATGGAAAGTTCTAGGCAGACATTCTAAATTCCCATTATTACATGGATGAAAACCAATATGGAATAATGATATACTCATGGAGGTCTTTAGAATACAGTATAACTCACTATTGGCCATCTTCAATTCTTGCATTAATTATTCTCACAGGGTATATTTAAAGGTTTTGCATATATTATAGAAAAATTCAATATCCCATACATTTTTAGATCTCTTCTGATTATGTCATCTCTTATGAATGACAAAATAAAAACCAGTACCTCGGTACTATCCAATATGTGTGCAATGCTGATGACACCTGTTTTGTTCATGATAGGTTTAGATTATAGAAGAGAATATTGGGCTGACAAATGGTCTAAATGGCAGGACATAGATATTATGGTTGAAATGTTTAACACATCACTATCACTATTAATGGCATTCACTGGTACATCTATTGTAAAATATAGATTACTACATTATTTAAACTATTCGATTGTTATAAAAACAATTAAAATTAACAAATGTATACCAGATATGTCCACTAGGTTCCCCTAATGTCAAAAGCCTATTGTTAAAAATATATGTTCACAAGTTGTCCAAGAAATCAAGTATACTGGGTAAAAGGTGTTTTAAAGGATTTCATGTGTGGGTCATTTCAATGCCTGCTTCAGTGTCTGCTTTGATATGCAACATATCGTGTTAAGATATACAATGAATGCTAAATCAAATTTTGCTTTCTTCATTATATTAGTTGGATGCTTAATGATAGCTCCGCACTAGAAAGATTCAGCTATTTCAGATAATCAGACATGGGTACAAGAAACGATATACATTTATATCATTGAGAAACCAATAAATCAGATTAAGAGAACCCAAAGATTTTGTGATACTTGGGGTATGTTTGCTCCTGTAATATTCAACGAAGGACCCTCTACAATGAACTAACTGCCAATTTATGCATGTATGTATCTATTTCACTATATATTAATTTTATTATTGATTATTGCTATCATTACTATCATTATTATGAATTCTTTTTTTTTTGCCTAAATAATAAATATAAAGTTTAAGAAATAAGGGACGCAGGGAAGGAGCTGATCCACAGTGAAGACAGCAAGGAATTGTCTTGCAGGAAAGACTGTTGTGCTACCATGTAAAACCCAAAGCAAGAAGTCCTAGAACCATTTTGAAAAATAGACAGTGATTATGCATCTAATACCACAACCTAAGCATAGGGCCTTTTTACTCTGTGTTGAGGAGAAGGCTGCTCTTCAATGGTTGTATATTTTTTTAAATTAGTCTTACAATCAGTATATGCCCCAAGCTTGTTCATTAAGCATCCACGACAAGGAACATCACACCTCCGCTTTATAGTGATCAATGTCATGACTATGGGCCTGATTTAGAGTTTGGCAGACAGGTTACTCCGTCACAAATGTGAGGGATATCCCGTCCGCCATATTATGAGTACAATATATCCAATTGCACATGAAATACAGCATACCAGATACCCGTCATGTTTGTGACAGAGTAATCTGTCTGCCGAACTCTAAATCAGGCTCTATGTTTTTATTACATAATCATACTTGAAGATAGATACTTAAGAAAATTGCTATCCATTGTGGCCTTTGAAGATGGTTACACTTTATTCTTCCAAAAACTCTTTGTTCATTCAACATGTCAAATACTTTATATGAATGTATCATTTCTTTTTAGTAAGTGAGTAAGACAGCTGCAGCACAACTGTGTTTTTTGATTTACTGTGAATAATTTGCATACATGTGCCCTCTTTAAGGGTTTGATATGTGTTAAACAGTTGCATCAATGTTAGAATTATGAATTTTTAAAAGTGAATATACTTCATATCTCTTTTGTTTAGTCCCTGTTTATATTTGCGTAATATGTTTCTTTAAATAAAACATTTATTAAAAGTTGTATGTCTTTGAGTTTTGATAGTAAAAATCACATACAGTTTATTTATAGAGTTATCTGCGGGTTGTTAAAATATTTTTTGCCAATTGGAGGTGCTTCAAATTATGACAGACCAGCACAGAACTGCTGTTAGCTGTAGAATGTCTGTTTTCACAACTGGACAATGATGTTGGTGTCTATTCCATTTATTAGCTCTCACTAGAGTTTCAAAAACAGGAAAAACCTATAAACATGGGTAAGTGAACACTATAAAATCTAAACAGTAGCACAGGAATAGAAGTATTTTTAAAATTTAGTATAGCATAAAAATAATTTTATAAGTATAAACAACTCGATTGATCAAGTTCGTGAACAATTAAAATGAAGCTCAAACAAATAATTATAAAATGCATTTTTGTAAAGAAGTACAATTTAACTAAAATTCGTGCCCTAAAGTAACTATAACTCGCACCCTCCCCATGCACAGCATTACCCGACATATTACAGAACTCATGACATGTTCTATAAACGCATTGATAATATCAATACAACATTTAAAATGACATCAGTGATGACCAAACTGTGCATGGCGGGGCACAGATTACAGCCACTTTAGGGCATGAATTGTAGCTACCAGATATGTTTAAAACTGGTGAATTTCAGTGGTTGTTTTTTAAAAACGTTAAGCTGACACTGAAGTTTTCATCTAACTAGCACGTCACTTAACCTTTGGCTTTTCAGTGAATAATTATTTCTCTTTATTCAATCATTTATAAATAATCATAAAAGAATGTAACATCAACAGACAGCCAATAAAAATGATATAAACAATACAAGTATGCTATTGTGATCTCAAACCGCCTAACTCAAGACATTGAGTATTGCTCAACCGAATAGCAGATTTTAAAAGAGCTCTACTGTAAAGCACACCTCGGTGCAGTTCAGCAGTTGAAAGAATATCAGCACCAGTCTACGTCTCTTGCATTGAATTGGAATTAAATGTGATGAGACATTGGCTGATGAACTTTAGAGAAAGAAAGTTTAGCAAGGTCGGTGCACAGGTTTCATTGCAAGGGCAGCTACAATTCCTGTAGTATCATATTGTCCCAAGGGGAAGCACAGTTGCCATCTGATTGAGCCCAACCGAAACCTGGTGAGAAGTGACCTCTCCCATTAATTGGACACTAGGTCCAGATAGGACTCCACTGCTGGTGATGTTTCAGTCAGGGGATATTCTTGCAGGGAAGGTTTCACAAGCTCGACTAAGCTCCTTTTGGTTAGCCCTCACAGCCATAAAGTTCTCAATGAGCTAGCTTTTTTGCTCTTTCGGGTTTAGAAAAATAGATGGCCTACCCAAATTAAGGGTGCTAACCCTAATATATTTGCAGCCAGGAAATCTTATTTCCCTGATCGCACGCTAAACAGTTTTAGATGATATCTGTGTTGTGTGAGGAATGATCGTTACACCGGACAGAGGTTCAAAGTAATGATGGCTAAAATTTGATGTGGTCTGCAACAGACCCAACTCTGGTGTACAGCATAATGTGGGCTGCACATAGGGATGCCCAAAATTCACCTTGGTACCTTGATTCTCCTCCTAAGTAACCTATGTACACTGCTGACATTAGTCCCATAGACCAGCTTCATTAGTACAGGGATGTATTTCCTCTTTTAAACTACCAAAAGTGGATGAATGGGCTTACTTCCTGTTTTAGAGAACAAGAGAAAAAGAGACACCACAGCTAGAATAAACCATAATTTCCAAATAGAAAGGCATGAAGCCCAAGTATTAGAGTGGTCAAAGCTTACCCCCAAATAGGGAAACTGACTTGTGCTTTCAAGTCGTTTATCATTGAGGGACAAGCAACACATTTTTAGGTCTGCATGCCATGATAAATGTTTTAGAGCAATTAGTTTCCAGGGCCAAATGTTCCATAAAATCAACAAAAGCCAGACCATTCAGGATTTTGTGATTTCATAATTTGCAAAAAAATTGAACATTGTGACTTTTGTAAAAAATCAGCGATTTTTACAAAAGCCCTCACAAAATCTCTAAAAAAACACTTTGACGCTCATTTGCCCCTCCTTTTATTGAACTTGTGCTGCTGCGCAGGGTCAATAAAAGGAGGGTGGGCAGCAAAGAGGTGTTTTCATTCCTTCTCTCCTGCTCTGCAACGCCACTTTGAGCATCCGGGGGCAGAGCCTGCCCCCAAATACCTCAAAACAAGCATTGCCGGGCCTGCTTAGTTTTCCTGCCACTCCCCTTTCACCTTTCCCCCCCCAAACCGCCTGCATCACGAAGCAGCGTGAAACAACTGCTGCTGCAGGGGGCCATTACAGTAGCTCACTCTGCCTTCCTCCTACCTCACATTTAGATGGGGGAGGGTGCAGGAGGGCAAATTAAAATCTCTCTCCAGCAGCATACGTGTCTCACTGGAAAATAACATGTCCGAAGTATGCGAGAGTCAGAGGCAGTGCACATATAAACTGTATTCTGCAGTCTTTGTGCCATCAGGCATCTCGTTTCCCAGCTCACGCTGACTGCGCAGTGCTGGTTTGCTGGCTGGGCCAGAGCATTTTTGTGTGATAGGCACATAATGTTCTTGTAAACATACCATTGAATTTCGTTTTTGGGCCGCAATTTTCTTATTTTGAGGCTGCAAAATGTGCCAATCCAAGGTGCGATTTCCTGGGGGATTTCCCCCTTTTCCCAATATCCACTAGAGGCAGAAGGATCAAGATGTAGGGCATGGAGAAAGTCCACTAAGCCCTCATCAAGCCCCACAGATCACAAGTGATCCCCCAGTTTTGACCTGATGACACTGTCGAAGGCAAATGAGAGGTCCATGAAAGCAAGATGTAAAGAGCTACACTTTGCAACTTTAAATTTACTTCTCAGTAACTGTAGTTTAAGGCCATTGCTCATGCGCTCCCAGATCTGATCCCATACTGTACCTCAGGTAAGATGCTATGTTCTGAGGTCCGAATCAGTGACCTATCCAGAATGATTCTACCTATAATTTTTACAGTTGAGTTCAGTAAGGAGATTAGGCGATAACATTTAGGATCATGGCAATTTCCCTTTTTAAACACTGGGACTATAATTGCTGTATGCCAGGACTTAAACAAGTCTCTCTCACAAGCTGCATTTATGTTGTCTATCAGAAGAGGTGCCCAAAACACAATATTGTCTTTATACAGGTCTTTGGAGACACCATCAAGGCCCAGTGCATTTTAAGAAGGGCTTTTATTTATTCCAGCCACTACCTCTCCCATAGAAAATGTAATGCTAACTGGAAAATGTGGCGCCACTATATCTATGCAATCATTTGGGGAGAGGATGTGGCCTCACGGCTAGGGCAGTCGACCTCAAATCTGAGGAACCAGGTTCGAGTCTCGGCAACAACACTCAACATCCTGTGATTCTGGGCAAATCACTTAATCTCCCCATGCCTAACAAAAATGAATGTGTCCTTGTGTAATGAACTGGTGCTCATGTAAAGCACTCTGATACCTGATACCTTCGGGTCAAGTTTGCGCTATACAAAACTCTGAAAAAAAAAATCCCTATCACCATTTAGTGGAAATTAAGGGCTAGATCAGGGGGTCTCCAACCTTTTCTGTAGTAAGAGCTACTCATGTTCGGTGAATGTCAGCCCACACTATTAATATTTTTAGAGTCTTCATACTGACCACATCAGAGAAGATTACATTAGTGCCCACCATGTGCAAGATTACCAGCAGTGTTCACGTCAGTGCATCAGGCACGGTTAACAGCATTAATGTAAAAAAATGCATTGTCAGTGTGTCAATGTGGAATGCCTCTCCATGAGTAATGCATTACAACCATAGCTCCAATGCCCCTGGCTCCAAGTTCTTAGTAATACGTCTCCCCAAACACCAGCTCAAGAGTTCTGAAAAAACACATTTTCATCTCAATATATACACTTCAATTTTGATATACATATATTTATTCAACCAGGCAAAAGTTTCTAATTTATTAGGCTGGTCTGTACACAATAGAGCTACTTATAGGTAGATGGACAGCTATCAGTAGCTCACAAGCTACTCGTTGGAGAATGCTGGGCTAGATGTATGAAGATTAGGAATAGCAATTTCCTAATTTAGCGATTTGTAGTGGGTCACAAGTAGCTCTACCTCATGAAGATTGATGAGGTAGGTTGCAATTTGTGAGCCATTGTGATTTTCTGCTATCACAGGGATGATGGCCTGCTGAAGTCAGAATACCACCATGTGTGTGATTCCTTTTAAATAAAGCTATTTTTTTAAACGCAGCTCGTTTTCCTTAAAGAAACATGGGATGTGCTTAAAAATAAAAAAAATAAACGTTTAAGTTTCATTTTTTTAAAGTAGGCAGTGGTCCCTTAGAAAACTGCCTGCTCTTAAAAATATTTTTAAGCCATTCTCAAAGGGTAAGTGGTCCCTTGGGGACCGCTTCCGATTTGTGAATGGGTTACCATCAAACTTGAGTTGGCATTTCGGTCGCAAAACATTTGCCCATGCTAATGTGAATCGGTATTTGAAAGGCACGCAACCTCCAAAAGGCTTCGTACATCTAGCCCTAAATCCTTATAAAATGGATTTCCGATTCCTCCAGGCCAATGTTGATACCCAGGAGTTTCTTAGGTGATTTGTAAAATGTACTTAAATTTACAAGTTGCCAGAAAACCTGGGTATCTTTAACAAGCAGGAGCGAACTAACTTCTCACATTTATCAGCCTGCATTTCAGATTTCCGTTTCTTCAGGGCCAATATATAACCCCCTCTGCAGGTCCTCCCTGCTCCTTGGGGAGAGCTTCAATACATAACAAAGCTTTTTATTTCCACTTCTGCATACCTTGTCAGACAAAGAGCCTTCACTACCTGGACTATCTATCTTGGTTTTAAGAATAAAATTCTGGTGTTTGCACTCAATTTTTCATCACATTCCACAACAAGCAAATGGCTGATCTCCAATGAGAGGCAACACTTGACAAGATCCTGATTGCTTGTAATTGACTTACAAAATATTTTTCCCATAACAGCAAATTTCCAAACCAGCCGTTGCCCCTTATCTTTGATTGAAAGTTTATCACAGTCCCCTCCTACTTCAGAGTGTCTTCCTTTGGGGGGGTGTCAGGGAGTATGAGAGAGGGTTGTGATTGCTGTATATGCTTGCATTTATGGCACCTTCAGATATAAGGTTGGTCAAATCTGCTGTAGCAAAGATGTAGCCAATAGCGGTACAATATCCTCTTCCTGTGAATGTTGCTATGTCATAATATGGGAAATCAGTTCTATAACAATGCAGAGATCATGATTCAGTTTAAAAAAATCATATAACAAAGAACGCCTTGGACGCTGAACCTGTGCGAAATGCATTGTATCAGTTATAGTCAAAGGGTTAGATGCTAGTGAGTTGGTTGTGTCTCCCAGCTTAGCATTGAAATCCCCTGTTAACAGCATGTTAAAAGCCCTTTGCCCAACTTGAGTACTTTTTTCTCAATCAGTCAATAAGATTGAAAAGGAGACAGAAATTAAAATTGTTCTTTACTGAAAAATCATTATAAAATTAATAACAACCAGGCTAGGATTAGAAACCCACTCAAGATAAAACAAATGAGTGCAGGTGTAATAGTTTAATAGTGGAATCAAGTGTGACCTTGAACTATGATGTTAAACCTGTCGTAGCCTGACCAGAGGCTGAAGGGAGAGCATGCACTGTATGACAGATGACAGCATCTCAAAACAAGCATTTGCAATGCAATAGGTCTCGCATTAACGAGAGTATAATCTATTGGCAATGCAATAGCTTAAACTCTCGCAAATACGAGACAGATTGCATTGCAAATATTTGTTTTACTAGCGCCCATGCGGCGCTTTCACATTCATGAAGGCCGCACACCTTTCTTTAGGCAAGCCGCATCTAATGGAAGGGGCGTGTTCGACATTAAAGTGAAACCGCGGCATGGGGGCTTTCACAAAAAAGAAGCATCTATTTGTCAAGTTGACAAACAGATTTTTTTGGGGGTAAAACCACACATGCCACGCTTTCACTTTAATGTCGGCCACGTACCTTTCTTTAGATGCAGTTTGTGTGAAGAAAGGGGTGTGGCCTCTATGAATGTGAAAGCGCCGCATAGGCGCTAGTAAAAAAAAATGAATACATGAATAAGTAAGCACGGCCGCTAAATGCAGACCGCGCAGCTAAAATAAATAAATAAATAAACGCTGCCACTATAGATAAAGCGGACCGCCATTAGTAAAAATTTAAAAAAAGACGGCGGCGTGCTGCGAGGTAGTGGGTGGAATAGGGGAAGAGCATTAAATAAAC
Source organism: Calotriton arnoldi (assembly GCA_963921515.1). Classification (NCBI taxonomy): domain Eukaryota; kingdom Metazoa; phylum Chordata; class Amphibia; order Caudata; family Salamandridae; genus Calotriton; species Calotriton arnoldi. Next base: position 925,211 of record CAWUFW010007892.1, on the reverse strand, counting down.
TAGTGCTCACCTACTTATAAAGCAGACCATGTAAGAACACCAGTAAAAGGTCCAGTTGTTATGGGAGGTAACAAATGCAGACAAGGCAGTACCAAGAGGGACTAACAAGCCTATTAACGACTCGGAAGCTAACGTTTACGAAGGAAAATGACACAAGGCAACTAAAAATATGGGCGGAGAGTGGACGGGGCTTGAAAGCCATACTCCACTACTGCATGCCTTGCAGTAGCGCCTGCGCTGCCGAGGCTCGACCTAAAAAGTGGAAAGATGTCACTTCAAACTACTTTAACAGCTGCTCGAGTTCTTCTATCTAAAGGAAATAAGTGAAACCCCTTCCCAATAACCACAGTGCATACAGAGGTGAATTTTGTGGTTAAGGGTATTGACAATTGCATTTAGCTCCAAAATAAATTAGGGACTAGCACCAAAAGCTCGGGAAATTAATGACTACAGTTGATTCTGCTTTGATTAGCAGCTCAATTCCAGCAGGACAACCTCAACCCTCAATCCTTCAGAGGTCAGCAAACTGTAGACCCTTAGGGGCATATTCTCAAGGACTTATCGCTGATTTATCGGCACTTTAGCGCCGCAAAAGTGGCGATAGATTTATCGCCCTATTCCCAAGCTGGTGCAAACTGCCGATATCGCCAGTTTTCCAGCGATAGCTGCCGCAAAAAACATCGCCACGGATGAGATCGACAACTAACGCTAATGATATGCAGAGTAGGCGTTCCGGGGCAAAAACACACGAAAACACCACTTCGAGATATTCTCAACGATCAGCCAGATCTGCGATGCGATCCAAAAACAGGCAATAAGGCGCGTTAGCAGCAGGGATTTAACACCTGCCTTTTACTGGTGTTAAGCAGGACGACAACCTGCAGTATAAAAGGGAGCCCAGCCCAGAGCCACATCTGAAGACCAACACATGTCATGGAGCTACTGATCATGCAGCTCGGAGACCCAAGAGGGCCACAACACCCACCGCCACCACCCCCAGGCGCCCCCCGGACCACCACCGGACTACCACAGAGGCAGCGCAGAACAAGACAGCGGACCTTCCAAAAACGCACCAGCCTCACAGACTTAACGCCAGAGGATGTCATTGCCCACTACAGGCTCAAAAGGACAACCATCCTCCGCATCCTGACCCACATTGCCCACAGGCTGACGGTTCCAACACAGCAGACAACCAACATCCCTCCGCAGACAAAGCTGCTGGCTGTGCTGCAACTGTTGGCCTCTGGTACCTTCCAACCACCAACTGCCAGAGTCGGAGGAGTCTCACAGCCAGCCCTATCAAAGTTCCTCACACATGTCTTGGATGCCATCATCAGCTTGGTACCCCAGCACCTTCACTTCCCCCACACAGCGCAGGAACAGCTAGAGACCAAGCAAGGCTTCTACGCCAGAGCTGGCTTCCCGCACGTGTTGGGGGCAATTGACTGCACACATGTCCTACTTGTGCCCCTGCCGACACTGCACACAATTACCGCAACAGAAAGCACACACATTCCATCAATGTGCAGGCAATAGTGGACCACCGGGGACTCTTCACCAATGTCGTCGCCAACTACCCAGGCAGTGTGCATGGTTCCTACATCTTCCGACAGTCCATCATCAACCAGCGCTTCCAGGATGGCACCTATGGAAATGCACTGCTCGTTGGTAAGTACCAAATGAACATACCACACACCTCAACTCCACAATCATGCAACTACCAACTGTGGGAATGCACACATCACAAAATCACATACAACATGCCAAACAACATGCCCACCTACCAGACACGACAACACAAGTAACTGTGGCAACCGTAGCCAGCCATGTAGACAAACCAGCCACGTCATGGCACCTCTGCCACACAATAGCAGAATGTGGGGAGAGGTGGGAACCAAGTCTGTGCGAAGGAGGCAAGTGACCCATGAATAAGAATGTACACAATGCCAAGTGTGGCGGTGATGTGCTGGACAGACTCCAGTATGCAGAGCACAGACATGTTCATGTGGACATATACTGCTGGTGTTCGTAGTGTTGTGGACAGTGGACGCAACCATGTCACCTCAGGCAGTGGGGAAGACCTTGGACATGTAGCTATGTCGTCCCCCCCTGTAAGTGTAAGCGGAGTGGGCTGGGCCGGTGTACGCCAGTCCAGCGTAGGAGTGGGAATAAATAGCCCAGGGCTGTGGGCGTGGTTTACTTCCGGGATGGCCACCAAAGTAAATACTGCGTGTGTCTCTGTGTCCGCCATATCCTGACCATAGGCCTACACACACGTGGCCGACCACCTTCAATGGCCAATATCACAGTGTCGTTGTCAGGCTTGTGGACATGCGTAGACAGTCATGACAATGGTGTGTCTTAGGAGTGCAAGTGATGCAACGCGCAGCGCACACAAGTAAATAGGCTCGGGGGAGGGACGAGCAGCTGTGAGGCAACGTAATACACATGGATGCTGCTCATTTGCCACAAGCAATACAAGTCAAACATGAATCCCAAAGTCGCACACATCACACACCACTAAACTAATAAGCCTGCCAACACAGAATGCAGAACCACCGATTGACACATATCTCCACCCCTGTCACAGGTGATCAAGGATATGCACTCTGCCCATGGATGATGACACCCCTCCGAGACACGAACACCCAGGCCCAGAGGCAGTACAATGCGGGCCACAAACGCACCAGGGGCATTGTGGAGCGCTCATTTGGCGTGTTAAAGTCGCGTTTCAGGTGCCTGGACATCACAGGTGGAAGACTCCTGTACAGCCCGGAAATAGTGTGCAAGATGATCATTGCATGTTGTGTGTTGCACAACATATGTGTACGCACAAATGCCCCAGGGATCCAAGTGCCAGATGCACCGGACGATGATGATGAAGATGAGGCAGGTGGACCACACCCCAGGGCAGCTGCAGCAAAACGCAATCATTAACAATTTCTTCACATGAGCACGTCACATTGTGACTGTCCTTAGCAATCATGGGACATTACAAAATGGGCACATCATGTGCAAATACATTCATTCCAACACACATTCCCTGTGTGCATGTCACTCCTCTGCATAAGCACATCACTCTGACAAGTGTAAGTGCAACATTTCGTGCTAACAATCTCACAAATGGCTATTAGATGGTGGGTGTGTCACCTCTGTACAGAGAGGCTGTTTAGGGTGTCACGAATTCAAAATGCCATATCAGGGTGTCAAAGATGGTACGTAATCCCACTCAGCAGCGTATCACATGTGTCCAAATTCATGACATAAAGGCGGTCATTTGTGACCAAGAAAAGACAACAGGGCATCTTTTGGGGTCAAATATGTACCACCATGATGCAGAGAGTTGCACCCTGTGACTCAAGTCCCACAACAATAGCAACATAGATGTGAGGGGGAATCACTTCCCCTACATTCTTCCATACTTTCATACTTTATTGAACATAGACATGACACATCTGTGTGAATTTGAATGTTTTATTCACATTCAGTGGAGTGTTGAAGCTGGAGCAGTACAGGGCCATGCAAACCCAACTTTACATTGTTGCCCCATGGAGGGCCAGCCAGAGTCCTTTAGGGAATGACAAGTTCATCGGAAGAGGAAGAGTTCAGTCCGCAGTCTGATTGCTGTGTCATTGGTAACCAAACAGAATATGGCAGTCCATGTCGAGGAACAAGGTGAGTGTCGCAGAGTGTATAGGGGGACAGTGGAAGGTGATGATGCAGAGGGCAGAACAAAGCAGAAACAGGCCATATGGCGGGGATGAATGCTACCGCTTCCTTCTTACCACTGAGGCAGAATCATCCGCATCTTCGTCCTCTGATGTTTCATGTGCCTCACATGTGGGTGGTGTTGTTTTGTCTGCATCACTGTGTGTCACTGACACATCAGGGGGCGGAGATGTGGATGTAGAAGCAGCAGCAGCATTCATCGGCACCAGGCCTTGTGGCGGCAATGCCATGATAGAGGTCTGCAGGGCATGGAAGATCCCAGCTACATGTCGCTGGTGTGCAGCCGTGGCAGCCATTCTTTCCGCCTGCATCCGCTCCATGTTCTCCATGAGCCTCCGCATGTGTCCCAACTCCCGGCTGACATCGCTGGAGCCACTCTGACTAGACAGTTGTCCTTGTCTCAGAGTCAGGACTCCAGCGATGTCAGACATGGATCGGTGGAGAGCATGGAGCGGACTGTGGGTGTCCGTTAGGGACTGTAAGTGGTCCCTGATGGCACTTAGACACCCACGTATGGCATCTAGTTTGGCTGCCATGAGGTCGAACCCCACCCGCACCTTATCAGCAATTTCATTCTGGCCCTCTAACACATGGCATTGGAAGGCCATGTGTTGTTCGTGGGGGTCGTGGGAGTCAGCCGTGGTGGTGGGTGCTTCCTGCTGTGTGGTCTGTGCAGGGGATGAGGTCTCCTCGATGCAGCTGGGTTGCCCTGCTCCTGGAGGTGAGGTGCTGAAGCTGTCGATGAGCTCTTGGAGGGCGTCGGTGTCGAAGGTGTGGAGGTCCTCTTCGTCATCAGTGAAGAGATGTGCGGTCTGCTCTGCAGGAGGTGTTGATTCTCCCTCTGCAATGTGAAGGGGAGATGAAGTTTAACATTGTGTTCACATGTATGTTGACGCATTGTACAAGTTTACATACAGACTGCATGACAATGTACAGTGTGACTGTTTGGGAGGAGCTGCCTATTTGATGCGGGACAGTGGACATTTCGACAACATCACAGATGTGTGTTTGTACTTGTACATTATCATCTCACATTTCCCTGCTATGCCAAATGTGATTGGCCAGTTTCTACACACAAGCGGCACCAGTTGTGTCATCTGTTCTTTTGTGAACGTGTTGCAGTTTGTACCACATTGTTGTCAGTGTTGATGTGCTCTGAATGTTAAGTGTGTGTGCTGTATTTTGGGAGTGTCGCCCCTGCAGCTCTGCTTTTGCTGCCCCTTATATCTTTCAGGCGGTGTTCCTTTGACTTCTGTGCTTATACAGTGCTGAGATGTTGCATGCTTGGGTAAATTGGGCTCTTGGTGGGAGTTGGGACACTTGGGCATGGTTTGTCCGCAGATGTGTTGTTGACGTCAGGCGTTGTTTGTGCACGTGGATGTGTCAGAGTGTGACCTGCTCCTTTACGGATGTGGTCCACACTCAGCCACCTCAGTGTTGTGGCGTGCAACATGTCATGATCTATTGACTGCAGCCATGCTATTCGTCATGCAGTGTCACTTGCATTGTCATTGAGGCTCACAGACACGCCGCTTTGCTGGGTTTGGCACATGTGCATGGGTTGGTAGTGAGATTGGTGATGTGTGGGAAGGGCCCTCTCTGGGCACAAAGTCGACAGGGGCCTACTTGCTGTTTCTAGGGGTGCTGCAGTGTGCCAAGGGGATCAGGGACATGATCCAGAGTCATTGTGGGTGTGCACTGTGCTATACTTAATTGTGCATGTGTGACATTGTGCCCATCTCCCCCGTGCCCCCAGTCCATGGTCGTTACTCACCCTGTTGCTGTTGTGTCAGGTCATGTTGAGCAGTGTCTGGTCCCCCTACTCCTGCCACCGTCTCCCCACTGATGACTGTGGACACCGTTTCCTCCATTCATCCAGCTCCTCCTGTGGCGCTGGACTCCCACCTCCAGTCTGCATTGCTGCCTTCTGGTTGTTGCCGAGTTTCTGCTTGGTTTTGTGGTTCACATCATTCCAGCGCCTCTTGAGCTCTTCCATTGTCCTCCTCAGCACTCCAACTGCAGTCACCTTGTCCAGGATGGACTGCCATATTCCATTTTTTATTGCCAATGACACAGTGGAGGTGACGAACAGTTGTTGATGGTGTTCTACCACCTCCGTTATCAGGATCCTGTTTTCCTGCGGACTGAACCGCGTCTTCCTCTTCTTCTTCTACTTGCCCTTCCCTGACCCAGAGGTCCCAGGCTGGTCCTCCGTCGGGGTTGTGGGGTTCTGGTTGTCCTCTGTACTTGCTCCAGCTGCCTCCATTGTGCTTCGCAGTTGTTTTGGTTTAGTTTGTGTTTTTTTATTCTGCTTTTATAGTGATTTTTCCCGCCTGACGTGTGTGAATTGCAGGCCTGGCGCAGCTTATCGCTGATTTTTATATCGCGGTTGGGCCCATCGCCACTTTTTTCACGTTTGGCTTCAGATTTTTATCGCCGTCCCGGTAATTTTATCGCGGACATTTGACACGTTATAGGGAAACTATTGCATGTTACCGCCGTGTTAGGAATACGACGTTAACACAGAGTTATTTTCCCGCGATAGACGGCGATATGAAAAATTCCGTTAACCTATTTTGGCGATGATTATCGCACGTTCATGTGAATATCCCCCTTAGATTGGGCAGTAGTCGATCGCGCTATTTACAATGCTTAAAAACTGCAGAAGATCGATAGAAAGTGCTATAGAAAAAGAAGTCATTACTATTATAAATAACAGTCCTGTCCCCTCAATCTAGTATGTGAAGATTGCCAGCTGACCATAATGTCTGCCTTCTAAGGGCGCTTATGATTAACTTACAATGAAGAGAATAATGGTAAGCAAGAAAGACCCTAGAGCCTACTCCCTCGACACTGTGAAGCTGTCTCATGGGAGCCTGAAAGTTAGCCTTTTGGACCAGCAATATTTTACTCTCAGGTCTCTTTCAGCCAAAGGACAACTGACGTTCTTGATAAAAGTTCTCAATATATGATTAGTCAGTTTGATTATTAACACTTATTTCAGTTTAAAACATATATAAATGTAATCAATATATTAATAGAATATTAGAAGAAATTTAAAAAAATTCAGTTGCTATACATACGCACCCTGTTCACTCATTATCATACTTAAAATAGCACTTTCAAGTGTTTTTCATGTAAACTTTCTGTTTCTTTGGATTAAAACATGAGGTGCCAAGCGTTTCTAAGTTTGGTTTGCACAAACAACATCATTTATTGTCGTTAGCAATTCTCAGCCATCTCTCCTTTACCTAAAGTCATGGAAATGCATTCATTATTGCTAACATCAGGATCTTAGTTCCTAAGAAGTTGTTGTACACCCTCAGTGAATGCTCATAACACAATAATAAATTATGTGATTAATATCAGACTTTCATGCTTAAAAAGTTCATATTTGTTGCAGGGGTAGGAGCTTTAAAAGTCTTTTAAGAGGCAACCTTATTGTATTAACCGATGCTCTTCCAGCGACACCCAGAAATCCAATAAATTCTGCCAATTGGGTGCTCATTAGCTCTTTGAAAATAAAATACGTTTAGCTATTGAATCAAATGTAGAGCCACATAAAAATGTTAAAAAAAAAAATGTAAGTCCGTTTTTATATAGCGCAGCTACTCACCCTTACGGGTCTCAAGGCGCTGGGGGCCGTCGTGGAAATCAAGTGAGCCATTGCCCAGAGTCACATGGTGCTGAGCTGCCGCCGGAGCCGGGGATCGAACGGTGTGCTCCAAAGTCAGCTGCCCTGGCCGCTGCACCACACCTCTCCACTTAAGGCTGATTGGATAACTTTATTATCTCCTGCAATAATTTTAGCCTCTAGGCGTACTGCCTCCATGTTGCAGCTTCACACTTTATTTTTTAAGGATGTTGGAAACCAATCTTGGGAGCCATGCAATATGGTGCCAAAGGTGCTCCTACACAATTTCGATCACATTTTTTTACATTGTTAGCTAACTTGTTGATGGACATAAATTTACATTTTCTCTTAAATCGTGACCTTCACATTAAATTATTTTTAAAGATGAGACCCAGACAGCCTGGGCATTGGACTAGGCAATATTTTGTTGCCATACGGAAGCAGATCTGCGCAGTGGGCCAGTGTACTCCGTGTGGAAACATTCAGCTGCTGGCTGTGTGGTGGTTTCTAGATTATCGTGGAAATAAAGAGACCCAAAAGAAGGCAGTCAGTAAATGCACCCGGAATGCTCCAACTTCCTGCTCACAGCTCATTGCACAAGTGGCCCACTGAGCCACCTGGACAAAGCAACTGAAGTGAGGGCTGAGGCCTGGTCGAGTGTCCTACGTTTTAGCATATTCTTTCGTTCCACGAGGGATAATGGTTGTCCATTATCTCATCAGCTGTGTTGGGCTGGGTTTTTAGTTGGGATCCCATTGCCAACTACTTAGCTCTGAAGCTGTGTTGTGTGTCTAATGATTTTTTCCATCAAGATTGCTGGTCGCGAATTCAGACCCCACAGACCTGATCCGGTAGTTTGATCCGCAACAGATGTGGTTTGCTGTTTGCTAAGAAATACGATACGAAAGCAATTTGAAAAAAAGGTGGGGGGACATTATGCAGTGATGTGAATTCAAACGTTACACAAAAATATACCACAGAATAAAATCAGAGTACATATGTTGCCTGCTTTAAATTGGGTGAAGGGGTGCGGGGGCGAGCGCTGCCTCTGGCTGAATGGATGCGACTGCACTCACCTGTGCATGAGACACAAAAAAGAAAAGAGCGACGGCCAGAGAGAGTCAATGTAAGACAGGGATGGTGGAGCACGGTCACGCATGGATAGCTAGAGAAAAGGGCGGACTATGCCTGAAGGTCAATGCGGTGCCCCCTGTGCCAAATCAGAGATGGGGAGGAGTGAAAACGTCCAAATTAACAGTGGTACACTGCTCTAAAGCACACAGCACCCTGAAAAAAACACTAATTAATCAACATTTAACTTGTGCTATTTGTTTGCCAGGCAGTTCTGAAATAACTCACTAGTTTAGGCTGAAGACCGCCCTAGGTTGTTGAAATAACTGTACCAAGAGCACACATATAAAAGAAAGCATTCCCAAATTTTAAAAGTGGAAGCCCGTTCTGGGGAGTTACCACCTGGATGAGGCAGTGAGTACATTTAAGAGCACAAGGGAGAGTAAGTTGCTTTAAGGCTGCATTCAAGTCTCTGAAGGGCTTATGCAGAGAGGTGGATCGAAACCTGAAAGCATGCCCAGCGGTGCAGGAGGCGCCCGCTTCAGCCCTCTCACCACCCTGAGACACGCCGTTTAACTTTCTTCCTGCCCTACCCAGTCCCTCCATGCGTGGACGTCGGCCAGGACGTTCAAACATGTCCAAACAGGACACAGCTTTCGATAAGCCTCGCACCACTCCCCGTGCTGCGGAACAGTAAGCAGGGCCGGACTGGCTACCGGGCGTTTTGGCATGCTGCCGAGTTGGGGGCTGATTTCGTTGATGGGGACCTGCGTGTGCGGAACGAAATTCGTTTTGCTTTGTTTATTTCGTAGCACACGCAGGCCTCCATCAACAAAATTAGCCCCCACCGCAGTGACATCAGCCCCCAGCTCGGCAGCATGCCAAAACGCCCGGTAGCCAGTCCGGCCCTGACAGTAAGTGAAGTGATGAAGTCTTGTGTGCAAGAAAGGTGCAAAGGTGAGCAAGTGCCAAGGCTGTCGCCCTGCGATCCAGCAGCTGGGCTACAGCGTGGGCGACCACAGGCACTGCCTTCCTCGAGATGGGCTCTGCTTACACAATGTATACTGAATGAGAGGGACCCCTTTCAAACACAAAGGGAATAGGGTACTATCACAAGTAAAAAAAGAAAGGTTTCCCCTTGGTGCCTATTGATTCAAACAAAATGTGTTTGTTTTACATGCAGGATCTATTTGTGGTGCAACTACACAAGTTCAACATAAAGAGAGCTTATATGAGGTTGTCTTGAGAAAGATGGGACAGAAATTTTTAACACCATCGAAATGCATCGACGCTATATTTTCACAACTTGTGTAGGCCACTGGATCTGTAGATAGTTTTAGGATTTTTTCCTTCATCAGATTCCAGGATAAACTTGCCTTTACGAATGTGTATAAACCAATGACAAATTGTACTGTCTTTTTGTTTCTATCTTTAATTTTATGGTATGTGCTTTCCTTACTGTGTAAGGAGGTTTTGCTGTGTGTATAAAAGGTTTTATACTTATTTTGTTGCACCAATTGTTACAAGATTGGCTTTTAGAACATAAATCTATTTTATTATATTTTATATCCGTATCTCTCCATTAATAAATTTCTCTTTTATCAATATATTCTTCTTATCTTTATTCTTTTTCTGTGGATATATGGGTAGCATGTAGATACTCATGTGAGTCTCTAATTGATTGATGAGATAGTTGGTGGAGCTCTGCCTGATTTGAATCAATAGGCACCAAGGGGAAACTTTTCTTTTTACTTTATCTGCTTACACAATACCAGTGCCTGCTTTATGTGATTTCTACTGAATAAACAACGATCTCCTGGTTATGCCCACCGAATTTCCACCAAGTGAAAAATTTTACAAGCTTTAAGGGCTGTGCAAAATGTCATCAAAATTACACTAAATTCAAACTATAAGAAAAACAGGCAAGCAAAATACCACAACGCCAATTCTGTTCTTCATGGCAAAAAAACAACAAATGGAGGCATCTCGGCCGCTGAAGGATTGCGAGCCTGTGAAACAAAAGCGTGCAGCATGAGGCCGGATGGCTGCAGTCAGGCTATCCATGATGAGCATCAAATGGCTGAAAGAGCGGAAGGTTCCGGTCAGGGCTGTCCTTCTTAAGACGTGCTGTCTGCTGTGCCGGTGTTCTAACTGATGGAACACCGGCAGGATTAGCCAAGATCCCCTACCAGTCTTTGTTCTCCCTGTTCCCATGGCAATGAAATCTGCCTTGAAGCAGGTATGTTAAAGAAAGGCCGTGCTGGTTTAACCCCTTCGATGCTTATGACGAGCTGGACTCGTCATGGCACACAGTGGTCGTGTGCTCATGACGAGTCCAGCTCGTCATAAGACCCACCCACGGGAAGCGCTGGCGCTCCCCGTGGGAATCCGATCGTTGGTTTTTGGGGAAGGCAGGGGAAGGGCTTCCCCTGCCTCCCCCGCGCCCCCTCAATGACGTCAGCGCGCGAGGCACGCTGACGTCATTGGGGGTTTCCCTTTGTTCCCCGACGTGCTGGAAGCCATTTGCTTCCAGCGTGTCGGGGAATAAGGTGAGTTTTGGCTCCGGGGAGGGGGGGTTTGAAACAAAAGAGGCATTGAGGGAAAGGAAAGGGTTTTCCTTTCCCCCGATGCCTCTTTTGTGCATTCCTGCTGCACGATCATGCGATCGTGCAGCAGGAATGCCCACTAGACACCAGGGAATTTCTTTTTTTTCTTTCAAAAAACGTCTAAATACTGTTTTAGGGGAGCGGCCTCTTGGGCAAGGGTCGCTCCCCTTTTGGGGGCCATATGTTTTTGGTGCTCTGCCCCCAGTTTTTTTTTTAATAAATCGGGAGAATGGGGCCTTGAATCGGGTTACCCATGGAGCGCAATGGAGCCATGGAGCGCAATATGGCAGGGTGATGGCAAGTGTTGTGCACTGGCCTGGCAGGTTGCTGGCAGTGCATACACCCCCCCCCGTGTGTGGCAGCCCGGGCTGAAACAGCTTCCGGGCACACACACATGTGCATGATATAGAGGTATACTGCAATAAGTGGCACTCAGAACACAGTGAAGAGCGAACTAGAGGGGGATGAGAGTGAAAGTATAGTTTCTTTGGCAGAGAAGAGATTTGAGGTCAGCTTTGAAGATCCGGGTAGAGGAGGTGGCACGGAGCAATGGGGGAAGCGATTCTCACCGGATTGCGCCATCAATCTTTCCCTTTTGAAGACGGGGGGGGGTGCGCAAGCAGAAGCTTTTCCGCATTGCGAGCCACCGGACAATTTCAATTTATTCGCCAGGTAACGAGGGGACGACGTGTGTAAGGCAGAGAGGACAGGCGGCCCAAAACATTTTTTGATAGGCAATGTTGAAGTTGCCTCAAAATGTTTTGTGTCCTTGCATGTCGCGGGTACTTGGGCCTCCCACACAAGAGAGGCACCATTTTTATCGGGAGACCTGGGGGAACGCTGGGTGGTAAGAAATTTGTGTGAGGCCAGTGATGCCACACTTTCCCACACAAAAATGTGTGAAAAAAGTGATTTTTTCAGCTAAAATTGAGGTTTGCAGGGGATTCTGGGTAAGGAAACGTTGGGGGATCCACGCAAGCCATACCTCCCTGGAAGCCCCCGGGTGTCTACTTTTCAGAAATGTGTGGGTTTGGTAGGTTTCCCTAGATGGCCACCGAGCACGGGGCCAAAGACCCAGGTGACCCTCCTTGCAAAACCGGGTGGTTTTGAGATAGGCAATTTTGATGTCGCCTCACTACGTTTTGGGCCCTTGCCTGTCGCGGGTACTTGGGCCTCCCACACAAGTGAGGCACCATTTTTATCGGGAGACCTGGGGGAACGCTGGGTGGTGGGAAATTTGTGTGAGGCCAGTGATGCCACACTTTCCCACACAAAAATGTGTGAAAAAAGTGATTTTTTCAGCTAAAATTGAGGTTTGCAGGGGATTCTGGGTAAGGAAACGTTGGGGGATCCACGCAAGCCATACCTCCCTGGAAGCCCCCGGGTGTCTACTTTTCAGAAATGTGTGGGTTTGGTAGGTTTCCCTAGGTGCCGGCAGAGCTAGGGTTCACAAACTACAGCTAGGCACTTTGCCAAAAAAGGGTCATTTTTCATTGCGAAATTGAGGTGTGACCACGTTGCGTTTTGCGCCGTTTCCTGTCGCAGGCACTAGGCCGACCCACACAAGTGAGGTACCATTTTTCTCGTAAGAATTTGGGGAACGCGGGGTGGGTGGAAATTTGTGGATCCACGCAGATTCCAGAACTTTCCACCACAGAAATGTGGGGAAAATGTGTTTTTTTTACAATTTTTTATGTTTGCAAGGGATTCTGGGTAACAGAACCTGGTGGGAGGCAGTCAAGTCACCCCATCCTGGATTCCCCTGGGTGTCTAGTTTTCAAAAATGTATAGGTTTGCTAGGTTTCCTAGGTGCCGGCAGAGCTAGGGTTCAAAAACTACAGCTAGGCACTTTGCCAAAAAGGGTCATTTTTCACTGCGAAATTGAGGTGTGATCACGTTGCGTTTTACACCGTTTCCTGTCGCAGGCACTAGGCCGACCCACACAAGTGAGGTACCATTTTTCTCGTAAGACTTTGGGTAACGCGGGGTGTGTGTAAATTTGTGGATCCACGCAGATTCCAGAACTTTCCACCACAGAAATGTGGGGAAAATGTGTTTATTTTGACAATTTTTTAGGTTTGCAAGGGATTCTGGGTAACAGAACCTGGTGGGAGGCAGTCAAGTCACCCCATCCTGGATTCCCCTAGGTGTGTAGTTTTTAAAAATGTATAGGTTTGCTAGGTTTCCCTAGGTGCCGGCAGAGCTAGGGTTCAAAAACTACACCTAGGCACTTTGCCAAAAAAGGGTCATTTTTCACTGCGAAATTGAAGTGTGACCACGTTGTGTTTTGCGTCGTTTACTGTCGCAGGCACTAGGTCGACCCACACAAGTGAGGTACCATTTTTCTCATAAGACTTTGGGGAACACGGGGTGGGTGGAAATTTGTGGATCCACGCAGATTCCAGAACTTTCCACCACAGAAATGTGGGGAAAATGTGTTTTTTTGGACAATATTTTAGGTTTGCAAGGGATTCTGGGTAACAGAACCTGGTGGGAGGCAGTCAAGTCACCCCATCCTGGAATCCCCTGGGTGTCTAGTTTTCAAAAATGTATAGGTTTACTAGGTTTCCCTAGGTGCCGGCAGAGGTAGGGTTCAAAAACTACAGCTAGGCACTTTGCCAAAAAAGGGTCATTTTTCACTGCGAAATTGAGGTGTGACCACGTTGCGTTTTGCGCCGTTTCCTGTCGCAGGCACTAGGCCGACCCACACAAGTGAGGTACCATTTTTCTCGTAAGACTTTGGGGAACGCGGGGTGGGTGGAAATTTGTGGATCCACGCAGATTCCAGAACTTTCCACCACAGAAATGTGGGGAAAATGTGTTTTTTTTGACAATTGTTTAGGTTTGCAAGGGATTCTGGGTAACAGAACCTGGTGGGAGGCAGTCAAGTCACCCCATCCTGGATTCCCCTAGGTGTGTAGTTTTCAAAAATGTATAGGTTTGCTAGGTTTCCCTAGGTGCCGGCAGAGCTAGGGTTCAAAAACTACACCTAGGCACTTTGCCAAAAAGGGTCATTTTCACTGCGAAATTGAAGTGTGACCACGTTGTGTTTTGCGTCGTTTCCTGTCGCAGGCACTAGGTCGACCCACACAAGTGAGGTACCATTTTTATCATAAGACTTTGGGGAACACGGGGTGGGTGGAAATTTGTGGATCCACGCAGATTCCAGAACTTTCCACCACAGAAATGTGGGGAAAATGTGTTTTTTTGGACAATATTTTAGGTTTGCAAGGGATTCTGGGTAACAGAACCTGGTGGGAGGCAGTCAAGTCACCCCATCCTGGATTCCCCTGGGTGTCTAGTTTTCAAAAATGTATAGGTTTGCTAGGTTTCCCTAGGTGCCGGCAGAGGTAGGGTTCAAAAACTACAGCTAGGCACTTTGCCAAAAAAGGGTCATTTTTCACTGCAAAATTGAGGTGTGACCACGTTGCGTTTTGCGCCGTTTCCTGTCGCAGGCACTAGGCCGACCCACACAAGTGAGGTACCATTTTTCTCGTAAGACTTTGGGGAACGCGGGGTGGGTGGAAATTTGTGGATCCACGCAGATTCCAGAACTTTCCACCACATAAATGTGGGGAAAATGTGTTTTTTTTGACAATTGTTTAGGTTTGCAAGGGATTCTGGGTAACAGAACCTGGTGGGAGGCAGTCAAGTCACCCCATCCTGGATTCCTCTGGGTGTCTAGTTTTCAAAAATGTATAGGTTTGCTAGGTTTCCCTATGTGCCGGCAGAGCTAGGGTTAAAAAACTACAGCTAGGCACTTTGCCAAAAAAGGGTCATTTTTCACTGCGAAATTGAGGTGTGACCACGTTGCGTTTTGCGCCGTTTCCTGTCGCAGGCACTAGACCGACCCACACAAGTGAGGTACCATTTTTCTCGTAAGACTTTTGGGAAAGCGTGGTGGGTGGAAATTTGTGGATCCACGCAGATTCCAGAACTTTCCACCACAGAAATGTGGGGAAAATGTGGTTTTTTTGACAATTTTGTAGGTTTGCAAGGGATTCTGGGTAACAGAACCTGGTGGGAGGCAGTCAAGTCACCCCATCCTGGATTTCCCTGGGTGTCTAGTTTTCAAAAATGTATAGGTTTGCTAGGTTTCCCTAGGTGCCGGCAGAGCTAGGGTTCAAAACTACACCTAGGCACTTTGCAAAAAAAGGGTAATTTTTCATTGTGAAAATGTGGTACGTCCACGTTGCATTTTGAGCCATTTCCTGTTGTGGGCACAAGGGCTACCCACACAAGTGAGGTACCATTTTTATCGGGAGACTTAGGGTAACACAGAATTGTAGAGCAACTGTTATTACCTATTGACTTTCGATGCATTTCTGCCTTCCAAATGAAAGACAATGTGTAAAAATAAGTCATTTTGAAAAATGACCTATAATTCTCATGCTAGTATGGGTACTCCCAATTTCGGAAATGTGCAAATATCTACTGTTTCTAAAATCTACATTTTGTTCCCATTTCAGAAATACATAGGTGTCTTTCATAACAATTTTTCCATGTATACATTTTCCCAAAATAATTGCTATATACCCGGTACATAATAAAAACCATTGCAAGATGCTGCTCAGTTATTGGCTCTGGGTTCGTCGGGTTCTTGGTGAACCTACAAGTCCTATATATCCCCACAACCAGAAAGGTCCAGTGGATATAACGGTATATTGCTTTCAAATATCTGTCATAATTAGAAGAAGTTACAGGTGAAAACGTTGACACAAATGGCTGTTTTTTTCAACTAATTTTCAATTTTTCCTTCATTTAACTGTTAGTTTCCATAAGGAAAACTTTAAGGATCTACACAAATGACCCCTTGCTGAATTCAGAATTTTGTCTACTTTTCAGAAATGTATGGCTTTTCAGGATCCATTATTGGTTTCATACCCATTTCTACCATTAACTAGAAGGAGGTTGAAAGCACATAAAATAGCAAAAATAGGCTATGTCCCAGAAAAATGCCAAAACTGTGTAAAAAAGTTGGTTTTCTGACAAAAGTCTGCTTGTCCCTGAAAGCTGGGAAGATGGTGATTTCAGCACCACAACCCCTTTTTGATGCCATTTGCAGGGAAAAAACAAGACGCTTTCATCTGTAGCCCTTTTTCGCATTTTTCCCAAAAAACACAAAATTTTGCTGTATTTTGGCTAATTTCTGGGTCCCCTCCAGGGGAATCCACAAACCCTGGGTACCTTTACAATCCCCATGATGTTAGGACGCAAATTTGGCGTGGATACCTTATGTGGTCAAAAAGTTACAGGGGCCTAAGCCCGCACTACCCCAAATAGCCAAAAAAAGGCTTAGCACAGGCGGGGGGAAAAGGCCTAGCAGCGAAGGGGTTAAAAGAAAAAAGTTGCGGCTGCCATAAAAGTTAAAGAACAGCAAGGCGCTGGGAGGCTGTGGGTCACATGTCTTGCCCACTGTAAATGCGCGCTCCGTGGCGGGGGGCATTGAAGTGAGAAGCAGTGATAACGAGCATGCAAGGAAAAAGATTGCATTAAAGCGGGTGCCATGCTGAAAGAAAGTGCGGCACCCGTGTACTGCGAGTGAAGCGGCCCCATGGTAATAAATAAGTAGTCCCCCCAAAAATACATTAAAGACCTACACTGTAATGAAACTGTAATTGGCCAGTGCTCCTGGCCTAAAAACAGAAGTAATGTATCAGGAGCACCAACCAATAATGAAAACGGAAATAAAAGCGACGCACAACTGACCCAATGGCAAGCGGCAGGCAGGATTACACTCAGAACGAGTGATTACCACAGGTCTTGCAGACAGCGCATGCGCGCTGATGCTCGACCTAAAAAAATGTCAATGGGCCATGTTTCTTGCAACAAAACTATGTCAAACTTGTTAATATATTCCACCCACGTATTGAGACCTAGTTTGGCCATTAAACGCACCGAGGGCTAGATGTACATAGGTTTCCGACTGCGATTACCTAATAGCAAATTTTGCGATTTTCTATTGGGTAATCACAATGAGCTATGTACTACAGTGTGTTTTACACTGTTTGCAATTCCAAATGAGTGTCTCAAATTGACATACCTCATTAATATTTATAAGGTAGGTAGCAATGTGCGACGAATTGGGAATCTCTAAAGTCACAGGGATGGTGGCCTGCTACGGTAAGCAGACCACCATGTCTTTGATTGCTTTGAAATAAAACAACGTTATTTTATTTTGAAAAGCAGCCCATTTTCCTTAAAGTAAAACAGGATGCGTTTAAAAAAGAAAAATGAAACATTCCATGGGACCACTGCCTGCTCATGAAAAAAAAAATCACCCATTCTCAAAGGGGAAGTGGTCCCTTGGGGACCGCTTCCTATTTGCAAATGGGTTACCATCAAACTTGAGTTGGCATTTCGGTCGCAAAACATTTGCACATGCTAATGTGAATCGGTATTTGAAAGGGACGTGACCGCAAAAACGCTTTGTACATCAAGGCCTAAATCCTTACAAAATGAATTTCTGATTCCTCCAGACCAATGTTGATACCCAGGGGTTTCTTATGTGATTTGGATAATGTATTTAAATTTACAAGTTTCCAGAAAACCTGGGTATCTTTAACAAGCATGAGTGAACTAACTTCTCACATTTATCAGCCTGCATTTCAGACTTCCATTTTTTCAAGGCCAATTTATAATCCCTTCTGCAGGTCGCTACTTCTTCCCTGCTCCTTGGGGAGTGCTTCAATACATAACAACGTTACGCTTCAATAGGGAGAACCCAAAATCACCGGACCTGGGTGATTGACAGTACAGAAAAACAGGCGGTCCTAGTGGAGAGCCTAATACACAAACATCACATCACCCATATTATAAATTGAAGGAAAACAAATTCAAACATTCACTTTTCTTTTTATATTTGCATTATGGTCATGCATCTTTTGAACAACATATGAATAGCTGCTCCAAGAGGAAAAGTGCTCAAAGGAAGTGCTCGTTGTGAGGGTTTCAGAAGCATGAAAAAGGGAAGTGTATATACAGTATTTGAAGTGTCTTTTAAAAGAATGCCTGTCTGATGGCCAATGAGGCCACAAAGCATTTATATATACAATCAGATAGTCGATACAGTAACACAATCACTGTTATCACAGTTGTGTAACAAAAACAGTACAGACATTTCAATGCAGTCGACGTTTCGACCCCATAAGATAACAAGATGCATTAGGCCCTTAAACCGGGGACTTCTTCAGGACAAAGTGAGACACCTAAAATTATACATAAAATAAAAGAAAACCCAATCAATGAGGGTGATGGACATATTTTTACTAAAGTGAAAATGAGTGGGGACAATAAATGATCACATTAATCCCATCGTTATGGCGGTGGAATCACGATAGACATGCGGGCCAGAAAGGCTCCTATGCCAGAGGGATGCAACCCAGTCCCATCCGTGGACTGCTGAGTTCAAAACGGGGGCAATAAGTCATAAATAGGTATGGCCCCAAAATGAATAAATCCCGTCATGTCTAAGAGAAAGGACGAGAGGATATTGTCAGACTTAACAAAAAACAGCCTCCTAATGGCCGGTTTGGTGAGCGTTATGCTAACTCTTGAAAGAAATTCATACCTTGCATAAGATGAAAGACGGAATGCCTGCCGGCCGGCAGGCTTGCGTCTGGTAGAATTTCAATATCAAAGCAGAACAAAGTCCAGTTGGATACTTCATAATGCAAATGTTACAGCCTCAGCCAACACATTTCGTCCACAGCACATTTCACAGATAACAATCCATTAAATTTCCCGGGGGAACAACTTCGGCCCCTCATCTGTTTTCAATCCCAGAGTATAATTCTTCAGTAGAAAATGTCAAGATGTCAATCATAAGCCTAGACCTCATATTCAGGAATAGGCCACATTGGTCAGGCACTGTAACCGAACGACCTTTTGTTGTCGGTTACAGATCTGCAAGTAGGATGCGACCGAACCCTGTTCGGTCGCATGCCTATACCTTTCAATGAGAGCATGCATTCCGAACAGAATGCATGCTGTAATTGAAAGAGCAGGGGTGCAGTTCATCCCTGCACCCGGTGGCAGGCACCTTGATCAACACCATAGGTACCCCCTAGGCCGCCATTAGGATGCCACACACCCATGGGGGCCCTGCTGGGGGCCCCCAGAGACAGTTTCTCACTGCCTTTTTGTGCCGAAAAGACCGGCACAAAAAGGCAGTGGGAAACTGCCATCGTACTCCCTCAGCCGGAAAGAGCCGGTCGTAAGCCATCCAGAAAACCGAGTCGGATTCCTTTCCGACCAAGCCCATCAGAATGGCTTGATCGGAAAGGAATCCGAACATCACATTCCGATGCAGGCAGGAGGGCTCTGACTGACAGTCGGAGCCCTTCCAGCCTGCATCAGAATCGGCCCCATAGTATCTCAATGAGAGCATTGTGAGTAAACAATGCAGGATCTATTTGCATGGCTGATGTATTGACCTGTCTGCATGTCTCTTTCAGTTTTGACATACATTCCTTCTTTTCACAACTGGGTTGACTAGCTTGAGAGTAGTGTTAGAGAACAACATTGATGTAGTATCAATGGAAGTTAACCCGCTAAGTGCAAACCTCAAGAACATAGTTAAATGAGTGCAAGTAACAAAACATTCAGTGAACCAGCTAAAATCAGAAGTGCAGATACTACAATTGAAGGTGAAAACACTTCTGTGCCCATTTAGAGATTAGAAAACATGGTTGAACCATTGGCCATAATAGCATGGATGTTCAACTATCAGAACAGGTGCTTGATAGCAGCATCCTATAAAACATAAGGAACTACAATATGAGGATCAGACTATCAGAATATTCCAAGACTACACTCTACAGATTCAGAAACACAGAGCCCTTCAAATTGGTGAAACAAAAAACAAGGGTCCTAGAAATGAAATACTTACTACTATACCCGGCCAAGCTACAGGTCAATCATTCGGTCAAGTGCTACTTCTTCACAGAGGCCATGTTGGAATTACCAGTGGCTGAGATTAATTCAAGCATTTGATCCATCACTTTTTTGTGTACTTCGAAGTTAGGGGGCAGATCAAACAGGCAATACATGGAGATCATGGCTGGGGAAGGATTCGAACAATCAGAGTGAGAACAAAAATGGAGGAGCTAAAAGCCCATCACACCACCCTGGTATATTAGTAAGGGAGGTGGGGACACTGTGAGAAATTGGGTTGTTGGTTAACACCTTAACCGCGGCGGCAATTCCACCGCGGTGCGGGCGTTCCATTTAAAAGTCACTTTTTAAGTCACTTGCCTGTGGTAAGGAAATCAACTGATTTCCCCTTACCCTGTCACGTCTTGCTCACTCACCTTTTTTGTATATTATCTTTGCGTTGAACTTAATTGTTAATTAAAATCCGTATTTTGCATCGATACATTTGTAATTCCAATTTTGATTACTAAATTGTGATACTGTAATTATCTAACTTGTATGGGACCATTGTTTTCTTTAGCATAAAGTATTTATGTAGCACTCAAACAGTAATAAAGTGAAAACACAACACAATGAATATCCCATCAGGTTCAAAATTGGCTTACTGGTTGAGGGTGTGAAACCCTACTCAAGCACCAACAACAATCTCTATCAGGGTGAAATACAAGCAAACCCCCAAATTAACCTGTGCTTAACCCGGTGGTAGCTTGTTACAAAAGCAGTCAGGCTTAATGTAGAGGCAATGTTTAAAGTATTTATGCAGCACTCAAACAGTAATAAAGTGAAAACACGTCGCAAGGAAAATCCCACACTGTAGGAAATTGGGTTACTGGTTGAGGGGAATGAAACCCTACTCAAGCAGCAACCACAATCTCTTTCCGGGTGAAACACAAGCAAACTCCAAATTAACCTGCGCTCAACCCTCTGGTAGCTTGACACAAAAGTAGTCAAGCTGAACTTGGAGGCAATGTCCAATGTGTAAAGTATTTATGCAGCACTCAAACAGCAATAAAGTGGAAACACAACACAAGAAAAATCCTACACCAATTTAGAAACATAGAGTGAAATTTCATAAATTAGTTGAGACCAAAACAACAAAAATCCAATCAGTAGAACCGGAGATATGCAATTTTAAAATTTCAAGAGAAAATAGTGCGTAGAAGCACAGAGCACCAACTGTGGTTATCTGGTCGTGCTGGACCGGGACAAAGTCAAAAGTTCAGGCTGACGCCACAGGGACCAAGTTAGGCCTGCTAAACAAAAGTAACTTAAATCCTGGTTGCAGAGCGATGCGGAGTCCTACATTGAGGATGCATCATGCAGCAGAGGCGAAGCAAGGTCCTTGCGTGGAGATGCGTCACACAATGGCGGTTCTGAGGAGCTGCGGTGGTGAAGCAGGGTCCGTGCGGGGAGATGCATTGCGCAGCAGCGGTTCTGAGGAGCTATCATGGCTATGCAGTGTCCCCACATGGAGATGCATTGTGCAGCGGTGGTTCCGAGGGGCTATGGGCAGCAATGCAAAGTCTTGTGTCGGGAATGCATCACTAAGCGGTTCCAATGTGGAGTATTGTGAAGGAGCTGCAATGGCGATGCAAGGTCTGTGCGTAGAGATGCAATGGCGGTTTTGAGGATCTGTGGTGGTGATGCAATGTCCATGCAGGGAGATGCATCGCACAGTGGTGGCTTCAAGGAGCTATGGTGGCAATGGGATGTCTTGCATTGAAATACGCTGTGCAGAGATGGTTTTGAGGGGCTGCAGGCTGCAATGCAAAATCCTGCGTTGGGGACGTGAAGCGCAATGGTTACGATGTGAAGTCTTGCGAGGGGATGCATTGCGCTGCATTGGTTCTGCTGGGACCACAGATGGGCTGTCAAAGCACCTTCAGGCACACTTCTAAGGGGGCAAGACTGGGGTGGCACCACTTGGGGGGCAGGACTCACAGCCGACAGAGTCCAGGTGCTGGACTCAAGGTTGTTGGAGCATGTTCTGTCCCTGAGGCTCTGATCAGGAGACCAGCCAGCTGGCCTTTGGAGTCACTCTGGCGGTCCTGGTTTCAAGATGCAGGTCCAGTCCTTCACTCAGGCAGCAGGCAACAGGGCAGCAGGGCAAAGGAGTGGCAGTCCTTCTTGCAGAACAGCACAGCAGTCCTTCTGAGTCTTTCACAGGTCCAGAGGTGTACTGAAGAGTTGGGTCTGTGGGTCCAATATTTATACTTGATGCTCACTTTGAAGTAGGACTAGGTTCTGGAAGTTTCCACCCCAGAGGTGTCTGGAATTTCCTGCCTTGGTCCCAGACTGTCCGTGGTCACAATAGCCTACTGTCAAACCTTTGTGAGTGTGTTCAGGCAGAGCCTTTGTGATGTACAAGTGTGGTAGGTGATAGCTCCTCACCCTCATCAGGTCAGAGATGGTTCATCCTGCCAACACCTATGGCCCTTTGTTTAACTGTCGGAGAGCAATCCAGAAAGACCAACTGCCACCTGCACCTACACATGTAACCCAGTAAACAGGCTGCAGGTACCAAATGGTTGGGTCAGGAAAATGCCAATCTTCTAAAAGTGGCTTTTTCAGAACGGTGACTTAAAATCAAACTTTAGACACCAAACATGACATTCCTAACTGCTCCCAATTGAGAGTTATCACTTATTAAATGTAATAACTTAACTCAATGTTATCCTTTGTGAGATGAAGACCTTGCACTAGTGAAAAACTAAGGGGTTTTAACTACCAGGATATGTAAAGGTTAAAAGTACATGTCCCACTTTTTAAATACACTGTGACCTGCCCTCTGGGCTGTTTAGGGCCTACCCAAGGGTTGACTTATATGTATTAAAAAGGAAGATTTAGGACAGTTAAAAGGTTTTTTTGCCATGTCGAAATGGCAGATTAAACTACACACATAGGATGCAATGGCAGCCCTGAAATGTTTAAAAGGGCTACTTTGGTGGGTGGTACAATGAGTGCTGCAGGCATACTAGTAGCATTTAGTTTACAGGCCCTGGGTACTTTGGTACCACTTTGCCAGGGACTTTCAAGTAAAATTAAATATGCCAGCACCGATTCAGGCGGGGGAGGTGTAATTGGAAACTGGCAAATCTCCCCTTTCCAATGGTACCATTCCCCAGTGGATCCCTGCTTGGGGATTGGCACAGGAGGGCGATCCCCAAGGAAGGATCAACCCACTAGACACCAGAGAGAGGGGGAACCGCCCCTTGGGCAAGGGCTTATGCTTCCCCTTGCTATTTTTATATGCAGTATTTCTACCCCCCGGGGGAAGCTGGGACAATTACCCCCATCTGCTCCCAGGGGGCAGAAAGCCCACTTGGCACCAGGGATTACTTTTTATATATATTTGTAGGGATGGGGACTGCCCAGATGGGCATGGCAATGCCCCACTCCCTAAAAATGGGGAAATAGCAGATAGGCCAATTACCCTGATCGCCCCCCCCGGGGAGGGGGCGGGCAAAAGCCCACTAGACACCAGGGATTCATTTTTGTTTATAAATTTGTAGGAGTGGGGGCTGCCCAGGGTGGGCATGGCCATGCCCCACCCCCATAAAAATGGGGACACAGTCTTTCTGCCCCCAGGGGGCAGATGGGACAATTACCCCTATCTGTACCCCTAGGGGCGCAGAAAGCCCTCTAAAAGCCAAGGATTGTATTTTTAAGTTTAGGGGTAGGGGCTGCCCAGCATGGACATGGGCATGGCTATGCCCCACCTCAAATAAATGAGGCAACGGTCTTTTTGCTCCCCTTGGGGGAGATGGTGGTAGTTGCCCCTGATCTGTCCCCAGAGAGGCAGAAAGCTCACTGTTGCGACTGCAATGGATCCAACCAAGGTCAGTAGGAGCAGGGGCTTCCATTGTCTTTGGTTTGATCTGTTCCTGTTGTGGGCATTGGGCCAAGCCACACAAGTGGGACAGCCTTTTTATCAGTAGAGGTGGGCCAATGCTTGGCAGTAGGAATTTTGTGGATTCCTGCAGATTCCAGAAATTTCTATCACAGAAATGTAAGGAAAATGTGTGATTTCAGGCAAAGTTTGAGGTTTGCAGGGCATTGTGGGTAAAATGTCCTCATGGGATCTACGCAAGTCACCCTATCCTAGATTTCCCTAGGTATATAGTTTAACATTTTTTACAGGTTTGCCAGGTTTCCCTAGGTGCCAGCTGAGCTAGGGCCTAAAATCCACAGCTACCCACTTTGCAAAAAATGGGTCCATTTTGAGTGGAAAAATGTAGCCATTCTGGGCCATTTCCTGCTGCGGGAACTAGGCCTACCCACACAAGTGAGGTACCATTTTTTGCAGAAGACTGAGGGGAATGCTGGGTGGAAGGAAGTTTGAGGCTTCCCCCAGATTGCAGAGCTTTCCATCACAGAAATGTGACGAAAATACGTTTTTTTAGTCAAAGTTTGAGGTTTGCAAGGGATTCTCGATGAAATATCCTGGTGAGAGCCACTCAAGTCACCCCATCCTGGATTTCCCTATGTGTCTAGGTTTAAAAAATGTACAGGTTTTCTAGGTTCCCCTAGGTGCCGACTGAGCTACACCCGAAGATAAACAGTTAGGCACATTGTAAAAAAGGGTCAGTTTTGAATGGAAAAATATGATGTATCCATGTTGTGTTTTGGGCACTAAGCCTATCCACACAAGTGAGGTATCATTGAATGTACAAAAAATAAGAAATATGGGCTATCTACCAGTAAAATGCCAAAACTGTGTTAAAAAATGTGGTTTTCGGCATCAAGTCTGCCTGTTCCTGAAAGCTGGGAAGATGGTGATTTTAGCCCCAGAAATATTTCGTTAATTTCATTTGCAGAAAAAAAAGCAGACACCATTTCTGCAGCACTTTGACCTGAGCATTATCCAGCTGAGAATATGGCTTTCGGTGTACTACAAAAAAGCAGAATATTTAAGATGTGGCTAGCAAAAGATGAGCGCTGTCTGCTGCATGGAATAAGGTACTATTATTCACTCTCTGTGGAACTGTGCTACAGTACAGGCTTTCTGGAAGGAGACACGTTAGCGGCGGTGCTGGGGATTGAGCTGCCTTGAAAACCCCAATGCAATAAATTGGGTATTGCTTTGGACGTGGACATGTTCAAAAGAAAGCTGCCTTTCTCCTTCCTTGGGCTAATGGTAGCCAAAAGACACATAGCAAGGGATTGGGAGAGCACATGCTCCCACAATGAAGAGATGGTGTGCAGACAAGAATCATTATATGAGAAAAGAGAAATTATGGGGTGCCCTCAAGAGATGAAGAGAAAATATGGGGAACATGGATGGCATACTTTGAGCATAAATGAAGAGCAAAGGCACATGCCGCAATATGGTAAAAAACTAGCTCAGATTGTTAAGGGTGTTAGAGAAGATGTGGACCAGAGTCCATGCAAAATCTAATATGTTCTGAAGATAATAAACTACCTCTGTCCCCATTCCCCAATGAACTGTATTACAGGAACATGTCATGAAAATAACTTTGCTGTACTATGTAATGGATAATCCCAGAAACCTCTGTATGTTTGGTTCATACTTGCATATAGATGTAATTATATCTTTGCAAAACAAAATAAAAATGAGGAAACAGTAAAAAACAAAGGTCACTCCCAGAGGCGTATCTTTTGGGGGGGGGGCGGGAAGTTGGGGTGTTACACTCTCCTAGTAAATGGATCCTCTAGTAAATAGTTGGGTACAGGTGCTTTCAGTCGAGTACTGTGAATTGGCTGTCGGATTTCACCTATAATTTTTACATGCACAAACAGACAAAAATATACACATATACTAGCAATCTGCCCTCTGTTTTGAAGTTCTTAAAATGGTTGGATATTTTACAAGATAGTGTCTCTTAAGTAACCCTAAAAATCTGCACTGCTGTCCCTTTCCATTGGCCCTTAAACCCCCTCATGCCCTGTTTTTCATATTATGTATTTTACCATATGCCAGATTGATTGTTGGGAAGTTTGAAGCTCACCCCCCACCAATCTTACTGACCAATCTACGCCCCTGGCCACTCCACCTCGTAGCCCACTGGGGAGGAATTGGAAGTAAATGAGAAACCAAGGTGCAAATGCAAGGGTTATGTCAGAATATGGTAGTGTCTAAGCTAAGATTCGGATAATGCTAGCAGCCCAAGGTTTTAGTTAATAATTAGTACATTAATCAAGATATTGTGCTTTGCCAAATAATAGGCACTCTCCGGTCCTGCAATAATGGATGTGTGAAAGAGTGACCCTGGCCTATTCACTCATGTGTACCTTGACAGGCTTCATAGGAAGTTGCATTCAGGATTCAGACACTGAATTACCATGTTTTTATAAATCAACAATCCATCTGCGAGGAAATTCTGCCTCATTTGTTGGTTCAAACACATTGCTGGTTCCAAACACAAGAGTACATTACATCTCCCTTTGTTTGTGCCATGCACTGACAAAATTTGAACTAAATAGACCCTTTATAAATATGGCGCATTGACCACTGGGTCTATTATCAGATTTGCTTTAATTACTAGAGGGAGGAGAGCTCACGTCAACAAGACTGGCACCATGGGAAGCAGTAGGGGTCACCACAATTGGCGACCTTTTTGAGGAAGGACTGTTGCTGCCCCACCAAAACTTTATGCAATTACACGAGCTACCAGGTGTCGTCTTTCTTACACAGGCCAGGTTTGGAACCTTACACACATGGATTTTTACAGGCAGTACATGAGATTAACACTGGCAGACATTTCCTTAAGTGGCTTTTTAAACGTTGGCGCTCCCATTTACACATTTCACCAGGCCCCCTGAGGGCCCAATGGGAAACAGACCGTGGTTGCGTTCTCCATGACAAGGAATGGAGTTTCCTTTTAGAATACCCCAGCATGATACCCCACAACACACGTTTCAAATTCATCGAGTTTTCACTGTTACATAGGGCATATCTGACACCCATTAAATTGCACAGGATCTTCCCCACAGCCCCACCCTCTTATCTGAGATGCCGGACTGAAGATGCGGATTTACTACATATGTTGTGGTCGTGCCCCACTCTGCTCTCTTACTGGGTGAAAGTTAAGGAATCACTTAGGTTCCTGATGGGGAGTGCACACTGGGACATGGTGGAAGATTGTCTCTTGAGACTATACCCTAGACGCAAGTCCTTAAAGACTGAATCTCACTTCCTGGACTTAGCCCTTCTCCTTGCCAAGCATCAGATACACGTCGCTGAAAGTACTCCACTACACCCCTAGTAAAGAGCTGTCAGGAATACGTTTGGGGCTGGGGTTCTGCTGAGAGTGTGACATTATGAAGGGATGAATGTCATGGGCTACAGAAACAGCCCATAGCGCTGGCGTGGGATGCCATGCTGGAAAAATGGAAAGCTCAAGGGGAAGATGCAGACTGATCCTGGGGTGCATGTTTAAAATAAACCCGGACATATCCCCACCCTAGACGTTCCCCTTGCACCTGACATCAGCATTGTGCGTTAATTCATTTGACATCTTCTGTTGCGGGACCACTTACACTCATCTTACATCAGATTGACTGATTGGTAGATGCAGAACTGACAGGACAGACAAAGTGGGGGGGGGGTAATTACATTGCTGTTTCACTTTCCTTTTTCCTTCATTGCTTTTTAATATCATGATTTCCTATACTGTACAGGGGTCCCTACTGTATCAATATCCTTGTTGATTATGGTTTGAATATGTAATCATAATTATTCGACCGGCCAAGCAAACATACATATTGATGTCTTAGGCAAAAGATTGTTTATGTTTCCAAAATGCAATAAACTATGTATAAAAAAAATATAGTTACTAGAGGGTTAGTGTTAAACCTGGCATCCATGGCACGGTTTCCCCTGACTTTTTGCCATATGACCTCCTGTTTTGCTGACTTCATTTTTGCTGGCTTTATGATTCTGGGCACTTTAACACTACTAACCAGTGCTAAAGTGCATATGCTCTGTACTCAAAACATGGTAACATTGGCATATCCACAATTGGCATATTTAATTTACTTAGATGTCCCTACTAAAGTGCACTATATATGCCCAGAGCCTGTAAATTAAATGCTACTAGTGGGGCTGCAGCCCTGATTGCGCCCTTTAAACATCGCTCCTACCTGCCACAGCAGAGCCTGTGTGTGCAGTTTTAAACTGATATTTCAACCTGGCAAATTAACCTACTTGCCAGGCCCAAACCTTCCCTTTTATTACATATAAATCACCTCTAAGGTAGGCCCTAGGCAACCCCATGCGTAGGGTGCAGTGTATTTAAAAATGTAGGACATGTACTTTGGAGCTTTACATTTCCTGGAGTTGAAAAACTGCTACATTTGTTTTCCAATACTACAAGGCGTATCTCTCCAAAACCTTAACATTGGAATTGCCTTAATAATAATAATAATAATAATATCATTTGTAAAGCGCTTGGTTACACCAGAACAGTGTCTCCCCGCGCTGGACCATAGATCAAACTCAAAGAGGGTAACCCTCAAAGGAAAACAAGAGAACAGAAGACAGCGGATCTGATTAGAATTGATTGAGATTGCTAAAAAGCCATGTTTTCAGTTTTTTCCTGACGTCCGTTTCCGATGTGGAATTTCTGAGGGTCCACGGAAGGGAGTTCCATAATTTAGCCGCTATGTAGGCAAAAGATTTAGCTCCCATTCTTGCCTTCCTGATCTTGGGGATAGTTGCCAGATTGGCATCAGAGGATCTGAGGTTCCGGGTAGGGACATAGGTTTGAACCAGAGAGTGAAGGTTGCTGGGACCTTATTTCTTTAGAATGCGGCGGCATATGCATAGAGCTTTAAAGCTGATTCTTTTAGTTACTGGGAGCCAGTGTAGCTGGTCGAGAGTGCTAGAAGCTGACGATCTTTTGGGAAGATTAAGAATCAGTCTAGCTGCCGCATTTTGGACTTGTTGCAACAGTCTGAGATTCCCTTTGGAGGAACCTAAGTATAGTACATTCCTGTAGTCCAGCTGGGAGGTAAAGAGTGCAACAAAACAACTTTTAAGTGTAATTCCCAAATGGAAAAAGATAGAGATTTAGAGTTTGGTGTGTCAGCAACAACAATTTAAAATCACAACTTATGGTGAAGTCAGATTTTAAATTGTAAGTCTGAAAATGCAACTTTTAAAAAGTTGCCATTTTCTGTGTCTCTGTCTGTCTCTGAATACACACAGGGTTGGGTGGCAGCTGGGCTTTGTGCATTCCCTCTAGACAGGCACATAAAGCAGGCTCATAAAGGGAGCTGGGGTGTGACATTGGCATCCTGATGGCCAATCACCAGGCTGATGGGCCTTTTCTGAAGTAGAATGGGAGGGAGGAGCAGACACTTGCACCTGGATAGGGCTGTGCCTGTCCTCACACAAAGTGCTACGTACCCCCCGAAGTGAGTCTGTAACCAGAGCAGGAAAGGCAGGGGCCTTGGAATCTTGAAGGCCTCTTTGAAGTCTACCCAACTATAAAGTCACATTTGAGTATAGGTACTGGACCCCTGACACAACCAAATCAGAACTTTTCTGGAACCAATGGCATTCTACCTGGAAGAAGAGCTGCTGTGCTGTAGGAGGGACTGCCTCTTTGCTACCTGCATTGCTGTGTTGGCTGCCTGTTGTTTGCTGTACTGTAGGTGGGACTGCCACTTTGCTACCTGCTCTGCTGTGTTGGCCTGCTGGCTGCTGCTTCTTGCCTCAGAGTGAGAGGGACTGGATATGCTCTCTATATCCTTGAACCCAGATTTCTCCAAAGGCTTGTTGGCTTGCCTCCTGTTCTCTAAAGTCTCAGGGTCACAAAAGACTTCTTGAAACTCTGCTGGTGCTGCTGGACTCTGCCACCTGTGAGTCCTGCCCTTGCCTGAGGTGCCACCTCCAGTCATGGGCCTCAGATTTGGGTTCTGCAGCTGTTTTCTGTAAAAATCGACACAGTGACACCTTTGCGCCGATCCGATCCGACACAGTGCCCTCACACGCTCACACTGTGCCGATTCGACAACGATGCAGTTCCCGGCTGCAAGGGTTCTATGACAATGCAGCACCAATCCTTTGACACTGACTGCGAGGCTCGACTCGTGAATCGGAACCTGAGCATCGATTCTTCGACGTGGACTCTTGCTCCATACAAAGGTACTTTTTCAGCAGGTCATGTCTGGGTCCCGTAGCCTGCCTGTCCGCCATTGTGGTCGACCTGAACTTTGGATTTACCTCAGTCTAGCACTACCTCAAGTAACCTTTTAGCGCTATTGACTTCGAAGTACTGGTTTTGGATTTAATCTTTAAAAACTCATATCTCGAATTCCACTTATTAGATGTTTGTTGTTTTGGTCTTGTTTTACTCAGATAAATATTCTCTATTGTCCTACACTGGTGTGGAGTCTTTGTGTGGTGTTCTCACTGTGTTACTGTAATTTAGGAGTTGCACAAATACTTTACACATTTACTTTTACGTTAAGCCTGATGCTCTGTGCCAAGCTACCAGAAGGTGAGCACAGGTTAATTTAGGTTGTGTATCTGACTTACCCTGGCTAGGATTGTGGTCCCTACTTAGAAAGGGTTCTAACCTCTGCCAGCAAGAGACCCAATTTCTAACATTGGTGATCAGGGGTGAGGATAGAACTTGTGTTGTGCAGTACCTTACAGTGATTTAGTGTACACTCCTATACAAATCTGGACAAAATTGAATCAATTGTCTCTGATCCCCATTGCCATTTTTTCCTATTCTCTTCAATTGGCATTTTTAATTCTTTAGTTCTCGCTGATTGCTGTTTTCCCTTTTTTCTTAAATCATGTTTATGATTGGAGGTTATGCATCTGCAAGAATGGAGTTTGAGCTGGTCAAACTCGAGGGTTACTCTGTGGCCCAGCTCAAGGATTTTTGAAAGGATTTTGGGCTTCCTGTAAAGAGCACCACCTGGAAAGTGGAGGTGCAAAACGCACTAAGAGCCTGGTCAGAAGCCCCAGCTGCATTGAATGAGACCCCAGAGGAGGGTGAGGCTGAGGAAGAGCTGGATGAGGGGATGATTTGGACCAGGGTCTAAGAGGAGGAGTTGGGCTGCAGTCTGTGGAGGAGGAGGGGCATTTATGTCCAGGAATGGGGGTTTCTTCCAGAGCAGGGAGCAGTTGGTCATCCAATGGCCCGTCCCCAGAGGAGCTGGAGGACAGGAGGGAGGAGAGAAAGTTCAAAGTGGGGATGGCTAAGCTCAAATCAGAGAGGGAGAAGGCCTTGGAAGAAAAGAAACAGGCCTTAGAGGAGAAAAGGCTCGCCACAGAGATGGAGGATAGCCATAAAAGACTGGCTATAGAGGAGAAAAATATGATGTTGGCTCAAGAATTGAGCTGGACATCAAAGTCAGGCAGGTGGAGTCCAGCAGTGATGGTGGCAGCATTTGGTCCATGTCTTTTGACAGGAGGGTCCATATACCCAAGGGTCTGGTGTCTGATTTTGAGGTGGGAGACGACATCGACAGATAGTTTGAGGTTTATTAAATTACACTTTAAGTGCCCCATGTCACTGAGGCAGATTGGGGGGGGGAGGGTAGTCTTTGGAGACATATCCCTAGTGAGGGTAGGGACACTCTACTGGTCCTAGAAGGGAGTGACAGGATGAGGTAATCCCCCATGAAGGAGGCCCTAATCAGGAGGTTTTGTCTGACCCAAGAGAAATATAGAAAGAAATTCAGGGATAGTCAGAATATTTCCGAGCAGACCTGTGTGGACTGTGTGTATTCTTTTTGCAAGGCACTGGATGGTTAGGTGAAGGGCAGTGAGGTACAAGATTACCACGGGCTGTATAATTTGTTTGCAACAGAGAATATATTCAGTCTTTGCTTTCCAGATCTGCACCAACACCTTAATGTTAGCAAGCTCACTGACCCCAGAGAGCTTGCTAAGGAGGCAGACCACGGGGTCAGCACTAGCGTCGGCAGGAAGGTATCTGGGTGGGATCACTACAAGGGTGGGCAGGGTCCTCACCAGAAGAAGGAGGAGGGGAACAAAAAGAGTAAGGAGTTCTCAAAAGGGCCCCAAGCTGATTCTGTGGTTCAGGGTTCCCTTCCCCCTTTTGACAAAAAGAAGAAATGGTTCCCTGAGAATAAGTCTGTAGGGAAGGCTCCCTTGAAGTGCTATGAGTGCCATCAGGAAGGACACTACAAAGGGGATGCCAAGTGTCCCAAGTGGGCACATCCCCCCACCGTTGGGCAGTCACTGGGGTTGGCTAGTGTAGCGCTTGGAGAGGAGATTGCCCCAGATCAGGGTTCACCAACCAGTAGCTCGTGAGCTACTGTAGCTCTCCAGCTACCTCTGAGAAGCTCACCAGTGCAGCCCAGCTTATTAAGTTAGAAAGCTTTTGCTTGGTTGAATTATTATACATATAAAAAATATCGAAATTATAGAACACTAATAATATTAGTAGCTCTCAATGCGTTTCATTGAATATAAGTAGCTCCAGTAGAGGAAAGGTTGGAGACCCCTGACCCAGATAGTTTTGGGGGGACTGTAAAATTGACCCTAGTGTCCCTGAGTGATGTAGTGATGGTACAGAGAACCCACATGCCTAAGAATACTAAAAAGTACAGTCAGTGGGTGTCCATCAATGGGCAGCGTGTGGAGGCTCTGAGAGACAAAGAAGCCAGCAAGACAAGTGTCAGGTGTCATCTGATGTCTTCAGAGCAGGTAGTCCCTAACACGTTCCACCAAGTTGTTGCTGCTGACAACTGTGAGAGTCACTATCCTGTGGCTCTGGTTCCTTTTGAGTGGAGATGGGTCTCAGGTCTGCTGATGGTAGCTGTGAGTCCGTCCATGCCTGTGGACTGTCTGCTGGCCAACGACCTTGAGCACACCATCTGGAAGGAGTTGGACCTCAGGTCACATTTGGAAATGATGGGGCTGCCTGAGTGGGTGCACCTGACCACATGGTCTATGACAGCTCAAGAAGGTGGTCAGAAAGACCTGGAGCCTTGAAAAATAGCCCAGGTATCTGCCAAAAAGAGGAAAGCCAAGGGCCACGGGAAACCCGCTCCTGAAATTCCCACAGTCTGGGAGGAGACAGAATCTGAGAGGGACGCCCCAGTAAGAACAGGGGAAGAAGTGACTGAACTCGGGAAACTGCCGGAGCTGACCAACTGACAGCAGGAAGGTGGTCCCTCCAGGGAATAGTTCTGCAAGGAGCAATGTTGTATTCCTCTTAGGATGTCCGTATATAGGTTTTCCTGTATCATGTCCTTATATAGGCACAATTCGCCCTGCCCTTATATAGGCATAAAATCTCAGTCTGTGTTATTTATGTAAATGAATATCTACTAAAGATCATGCTAGCGCAGTATTATTTATTTCTACTGCTTACGCTGTACATTATTTATCTTGCATACTGTCTTGTGATCGTAACTGCACATATTACTTACACAAGAAACAAGACTGTTCAATAAACCTTTTATTGAAACGCCCGTCTATTCTTTCTGTGTAACTTTGAGGAAAATAAGCATGCTCGATTGAGCTGAGTGAAACGGTTATCTATTGTTTCCACGACTCTGGGACACGTTCTGATTCTAAAGGGAAACAAAGTGGTCATGTTTTGCGGCTGCCAGAAACTACTCCCTTCTTGTTATCCAAGGAGTTTCTAGTGGCCTCTGAGCTAGCTGGCACAAGTAATTAAGTTTAATATACTCGATAGGGACATACCGACCTCAGTCCTATGTCAAGCATATAGGGTATATTATTCCAATGCGCAGAGCCTATTAGGGAAATAGGAGCTACACTACATGGCGCCCAACGGTTTGGTAAAGCGGTAATTTAACATTAGATACTGAGTAACTCAGCCGTGCTTTTTCTCTCAGAGACCCCTACCCATATACTCCAAAAGACGTCTGGAGTGGGCAGGGTTAAGTATCCACCACGGCTACATAGGGAAACACCCTATATATTAGCTGTTTGCTTTGCTCAACGTTGAAGGATACAGTGTTCCAAAATATTGTGCACCTTATCTTTGTTTCCTTGAAACTTGTTCTACATTTTTCAAAAAACAAATGTCCATACACGGGGACGATGCCACCGGAAATGGTGGAGCTGCGGCTGATCCAGCCCTAGCAGCAGTTTTTAATATTACAGGTTTAATTGAAACAGAGGAGGGTGTCATAAACATCCCTCCAAACTTAAGAAGAGCCATCACTCTAAAACTCATAAAACACGGCCTACCACCAAGAGGCAGTAGAGCAGTTTTCGTGATAGAGGCACACGAATCCTTTCAGACAGAGGTATTCTATTCATGGGTAATATTTCCTGAATCAAATCCAGTAACACACATGTTTCACTTCTACAAAGAAGATGATCCACCAGAGGAATATATTCCTTTCGAGGATATTGAAATTCCACTAACATACCAGGAGCATCAGCTCTGGTTTAAAGGCGCCCTAAAACATCACAAAAACATTACCAGGCTCGGTCCACTAGGTAGACCAGGAGCAACATGGCCGATTCTAGCCGGCTACACACCTCATCCTGACATTGAAGAGATGTCAGACGAGGAATTACTTACTCAACTTACAGAGTTAATAAAAATCTACAGACAATTGGTCCAATATGTCATGCGGACTTTCACAGTCCAATCACCATTAACCATTCCAAATCAAACTCCCCAACAGGGGAATACACTAAAAATTACACCACAGACTCTATACGCAGTCATGGGTAAAATGCCCACAAAACGTGAGCAAATTCCATTCTGGATAGCTCAAAAATTACTCAAATCGAAGCAGTATTTCCAAATACTAGCCCGTATGAGAAACACAGAATACTAACAATAAGTTTACCAATGGGGATCACACCACAACTGGAAGACTGCACCACTTGGGGCTCAGTCTTTGCTGCCATCTATACTAAAACACATGGTATTCCATCAATTGCGGTAATACCTGATGTCCTGAAACAAATTCAAAATGAATACGGGGCAGAGCCTGCTCTGAATTTAGGTATGAAATTACTGAAAAATTTCGACCAGGTCTCAACAATGATATTATCTAATATTAAAGGGGAGGCAGTAGCAGTGGCGATCCGCCAACGATTAAGGGAATTCGATGTTACAGAACATCAAACTGAGCTACCCAGAATAATTGAACAATCATATGCAGAATTAGGCAGTTGGGTGGAAGACCAGTGAAACCAAAACTATCTGAAAGTCCTGAAAAGGACTCTATTAAACAAACTCCTACATCTTCTAAAAAGAAGTGGGAAACTACTAAACAAAACTCAAACGAGAAACGTTCTCAATCCCGAGGTAGGTCTCCTCAAAAGGAGCCCTCTGAAAGTAGGTATAACCTCAGGAATAGGGATAATTTGAGAAAACCTGACAGGTATCAAGATACTGATACACGTTCCTCTCGTAACGTTCAGATCTCGTCAAGGACTTCGGAAAGAAGAGGACGATCAGAAAATAGAGAAGAACGCGTGAAATCCAAAGAAGATAAACACGCTCCAAAAAATAAAACCAAACCTCAATTCTCCAAAAAGAAAGTAGCAGGTCTGAAGATCAGACATGCCGAGAATACTGAGAACACAACTCAAGAACGGAGAATGGGCTCAGACAATGCTGGACAGGGCAGCAGAAGTCACAATAGTTCGCCAGAACCTGAAGGAACTTCTGGAGATAGTGGACTTGAATGAGTACATTACAGTTGAGACTGTAGACACCAGGGTTAGTACTCCACAAAGGTTATATGAAATAACACTCCGAATGGAGGGAGACATACCTAGACAGGTGAAAGCACTCTTTTGGGAAAAACTTTCAAGGGGCTATGACATACTTCTAGAAGAAAAAGACTGGCCACCACAATTTGTCAGGGAGTGCCCACATGGCGAGGACATTATTATGCCTGCCTTCTCTAACCATATTCCAATTCATCTAAAATATACTTATGCCAGGAAATGGGCAGTATCCCAGGCCCCAGCATTATATAAAAATCATGTAGGATGGGATGAGGACTCACCTCACCATAAAATACATCTGAAACATGAACCAACTGCACAAAGGCAGTATCCAATAAAGCAAGAAGCTAAAAAACAGGTCAGGGAGATCTTAGATCAACTTGAATACCAAGGGGTGATTGAAACATGCACCTCCTCAATGAACAATCCTTTGTTTCCTGTCTCCAAACCAGACAACACCTATCGTCTAGTTTTGGATTACAGACACTTAAACCCTTGTTCTAAAACATTTGCAGTGCAATATGCCCATAGCACAGCATTAATGAATAACATTGTGCGTAAAAAATATAAAACCACATTAGACATCTCCAATGGTTCCTCTTGTCAAAACATAGCACTTGAAAGCAGGTACTTAACAGCATTCTCCATAATGGGGACCCAGCGTCAATTTTGTCGACTCCCACAAGGGTTCAAGAACAGCCCGGGGTTATTCTCAGCGAGAGTAACAGAGTTACTACAAATTTATGACAATGAGGCATTGTCCTATGTCGATGACATATATCTGACGGACGATGACCTGGACAAACACTTGAACAGGGTAAGCACCATTATACTGGGCTTCGCCTCTGAGGGCAACAAGTTCAACTTTAAAAAGTCCCGAATTGCCCATCTCAATGTCCTATTTCTAGGATATGAGCTTTCAAGTGAAGGCAAGAGCTTGGCAGCTAACTTTTTAGAAAAGTGTGCGCTGCTCCAACCTCCAAAAACGCTAAAAAACTTACAATCCATCCTGGGTTTCCTAAATTTTGGAAGAACATACATTCTAAATTACGCAGAAAGGGTTAAACCTCTCTACGCATTAATCAAACCTGATTTTTCAATCAAGAATTGGACACAAGAACACACAGAAATCTTGCGTTCACTACAGGCTAACATGTTAGCAACAAATCACTTACAAACACGCGTAAGTCAACGCAACCTGGTGATCCGAATAATTTCGGGTCAATGCGGATTCACCTACTTAACCTTCAATGAGGGTGAGAAAATACCAATCGCATACAAATCTCATTTGTACACACAAGCGGAAATGCGCTTCACTTCAACTGAAAAAATTCTGACAGCAGTTCAAACCGCTGTAGCAAAAGAAAGAGCCCTAGCCCAAGGGAAAAGCATTATTGTCGTAACCCCAGTACCGGCTTTAGAAGCGGTCACAAAAGCAAGCATTCCAAATGCTAAAGCATTACATCCAAGATGGATACAGTGGGTTAATTCTCTTGCTGCAACAGATGTTGAATATATTTTTGATCCTGATTTAAAAACACAAGCATTCCTGCAATATGAACACGAATGTCCTCTGCCCACTGAAATTCTGCCTCTCGATCAGTACGAATTCATAATTTACACTGACGGATCCGCACAACCCGCAACAGGGGTAAGCAAGCTTACAGTGCAGCGTGTGCAATCGTTAAAGGTCGCATGCGAGATGGTATCTTCAGACCTATGGTCACAAAAACTCAATCTCTAGGAGATTGTACAGCTCAGCGAGCTGAACTACAAGCATTCAAACTGGCACTTGAAAGTACAGATCGAGAATTCCCCACACTAATAGTGTGCGATTCCTTTTACTGTGTTCAGTCGTATAATGAATATATACAAAACTGGCTTGAAAATGGATTCAAAGATGCGAAAGGTGGCACAATAAAGCATAAAACGCTTTGGGAACAAGTAGTTCAGTTGAAAAACGAACTACCAAAGGCTCACGTGATCCACACACTGAGGCATCAACGTGATGGCGTTCACGTTGCAGGGAATTCATTGGCTGACGAAGCCGCAAAGGGGGCTGTTCAGACGGCTTCCGTAGCTGCGATCACTCGTTCAAAAACAAAAATAGACAGTGAGATAATGTTGGCTGTCAATGCTACAAGCAAAGGCAGTGGTGCAGCGTTACCAAAAAAGTTTCCACTCAAGTACTCTTATGTAATTGATGCGAACAACGTTCCTTTTGCTCGAATCCTTGGAGTGGGGGATAGGGTAATTCCAAACAAGGAACGTAGATTTGGACTAATCCTAGCAGCACACGAAGGGATAGCTTCTGCCCATGCAGGTGTTTCTGCAACAGTATCTTTACTCAAGCAAAGATATTGGTGGCCTGGCATTAGAAAACAAACAAAGAACTATGTTTTAGAATGTGATATATGCCAACAGATGAAAGTCTCCACAGTAAAACGCCCTGCGCAGACACCCCAGTTAATTTCAGACAAACCATTAGCTTGTGTTTACCTGGACCACTGCAGTCCCTTGAAAAGGGACGGTAACTATAAATATATCATGGTTGCAGTGGATTCATGCTCTAGGTTCCTATGGATATGGCCTCAGCGCTCGGCTGACGCTCGAACTGTTATAAAAGATTTGCAAGTCTTTATCGGCACATACGCAATAGGCACGCTACATTCTGACCAGGGCCCTGCGTTTAGCTCTCGGGCTTACAAAGAAGCCATGGCCAGTCTGGGCGTTGCATTGCGGTACTCCTCTCCATTCCATCCTGAGGGAAATTCGGTTGTGGAAAGGAAAAACCGGGACATAAAGCAGTCTATAACAGCTAGGGTATTAGGTTCGGGTGATGGGTGGGTCAAA
Organism: Calotriton arnoldi; assembly: GCA_963921515.1. NCBI lineage: Eukaryota > Metazoa > Chordata > Amphibia > Caudata > Salamandridae > Calotriton > Calotriton arnoldi. The sequence goes on along the minus strand of CAWUFW010007892.1, from coordinate 886,705 downwards.
CATCTTTATGGGGTCCAACGCTCATTAAATAACCTGCCAAGAAGTTCTCTGGGGGGGTCACTCCATATGAGGTCCTATTTGGGACAAGAATGTGGGTACCAGACCTCGATCACGTAGGCACAGTGGTGGAAAATAAACCGTTTGATATCAAAGATCGTTTGGCTGTTTTACAGGAACTCAATGAATTAAGATCGAAACACAGCAACGTATTCCTGCAGCCAACCACCACTGGGGAAAAACCGGCGGTCCCAGCAAGGCCTGTCTGGATTCCAAAAGTTGGGGATCTAGTCAGAGAAAAGATTGCGGACAAGAAGGAATTTGGACCTTCTTACAGACAACCAGTACCTGTCATAGCAGTTCAAGGAACAAGAACAGTACTTCTGCCGCCCCTTGCTGGAAGAAAGGAGAAAAGATTTGTGTCCATCGACCTCATCAAACCACAGTATGTGGCCAATACTAAATAGTAGGCCTCGTGGACTCCGACCTAGTAGCAGACACACTCCTCTCGCTACTATCCAAGAGGTGCAGACTGAAAGACTGATAACAATTGAGACTTCAGCAGTAACAGATGAAGGACTGAGCAACAATGCAATGGAACTCATCCCTCTTGAAAATCAAGTAACAGTTCGTCCAAATACACCTGTCTACACCAACGTAGCAAGTGATCAACTGGTTCCAGCGATTTCTACAAATCCTGATGCAATTTCAACAATTGACAGAACTGCTTCTGGCTATTTCATTAACTTTGATACGTTCTCAGAAGATCCGAGTGAACCTGAAATGACGCCAGCATCATTAACATTCAAGCAGCAAGTACAAGACTTTCTTCACTTTCTGAAAAAGACTTATCTGGTTTCACCATGGATTGAACTCTGGATTATTTCTGGAATATTTGTTTTCCTGCTTTGGCTAGCTTTGGTTATGACTATGAGCGTGCTTATAAATGGCAGATACATCCATGTGAACACTAAAAGAAAAGATGTGAACTTACTTTTGAAACCTCATAAATCTTCCCATCGTGAAGCAAGAGACTTGTCAACAGTGAACATCACAGCCGTTCCTATACAGGATGGTATAGTGTGGGACAAAACAGATTCTGATATTTTTGGCCCGACGGAACAATTGAACATTCCACATTTGTTTAAAATTTCACTAAGTGATCTCATTTCGTCCAGTACCTATTCAAATGATTGGGACTTTGATACTGTTAACGATTTAATGTTTGACCTAGAAAAATCTGCTGCATTTTCTAAAAGTGAATATTTAGAGGGTTCATCAGACTATGAACAGCTGTATTGCTCTAACCACTATGGTCATCATTATTTGCATAAATCTGCATACCCTAGAAATGTGTTTATGTTTAACCAATGGGAGCATTGTCCTACACCACCAAAAGGTAGTTCAAAAACATTTATTAATAAGTTTCCATATTTTTCAGGTTACAATCATCTGATCCAGAAACGTTTTACTATAAAAATGTAAACAAAACAGGACTGAAAATTATGTTAACAAATACAAAACAGATTTACTCTGCAGCATTTATTGCCCAACTGTCTAGACAGGGTTTCGACTTTTGGAAAGACACAATAGACACAAAAACTGTCTGGGGTACTAAAGATTGGCAAGTACAGGGGATAGAAGCTTTATTTAGAGCCTGCATCATCCCTGAGCAAATAATGTTTTTGAATGAAACTATCCAACAAACATCTTGTCTTGGTCTAGCAAGATCAAAGAGATGAAAACACCTTCTGTACCAACACCTGCAAGTGATAACAGTACACAGGCAGCGGTTACAGTTGACAAAATACTACAGCTCAACAGATCTAATCCTGATTGGAGAAAATGGTTGATCTGGCCCACAGACATGAACAACTGTCAGGAAAGATTCCTGAATAAAACTCAGGGCTTTACTATTCATAGGCCAGACCCAAGATACGTCCAAAGAGCATCCGGGGGTAGTAACAACATACAGTGTAGGTAAATTATGCCTCGATTGGCTGCAGAAATCTACACTACAGGATGTGAAACAACACTTATCCTTACTTAAAGAAGACGCAGACCTTAGGGAATTCTTGCTTGGACCAAGAAAACCGCGTCAAAAACGTTTCATATATGCCGGCATTTATGCTGCCTATAATGAAGCATGGAAAGTGTCACAGATGGAGGCCGCAGAACGAATACGTGAACTTGACCGTATTAATTTAGAGAAAACCCTCTCTGGGGTTGACAATGGGTTAACAACTTTGTCCTCCAGAATATATTCATTGGATGGCATTGTATCCTCTGGTATCGACATACTGGAACAAGATTTGGCGATGTTACAACAAGGCAAATCTCAATTACGTTCTATTGTGTTATTAAGCTGGACGCTGCAATCTTTGCGTGCGGGCTATGTGCCTTGGCGTTTTATCAACACGTCAATTCTGTTTGCAGAATACAATCTAACTGATAAACAGATCGAACTGGCACAAAGAGGAGCAAAGTATACAGTGCTGGGCATTGAAAAACTGGAAAAGTTACCATTCACAGTGGCAGAAAAACCAGCTACAGAATGGTTTATTCATGGCAAAATCACACTACCTGTGACTACTTTTCAGTTTCAGTATTGCCTAAAACAAATGCAAGCAGGCAAATATGAAAGGTTGGGTAAGGAATACATTAAGACATCTTGGAATTTACCATACACATATAGATGTTGGAGTGGGGATCGTGAAGTGTTTCTGAGCGGTACACACTGTAAAAATGCACTGAGCGGTTCACTAATATGTCAGGACATTTCTTTACACGGGGCTTGTAATGGTTCTGTGGCAAATTTGTCTTGCCACCAGCAGGGTACACCAGCTGCTGTGATTAATCCAACGTTTGGACAACTTTCTAATGGGAGTTACCTCATGTTGAATGATCAGAGTTGCTGCGGCATGTTGCCCGGCATCCCATATCTAGTAACGGTCAACTCCAGGGTCACTTGCTGTATGCAAGTATTGTTTGCCCCAATAGACACAGTCAGGGAGTCGCCTTAGTGGCCTTCGCTGAACGTCTCTTTTATAAGATTTGATACTTTAAGCAGAATGAAAGCCATGCTTTTACAACAAACAGTGCCTTTGACCTCGGCCAAAGAAACCTATGATCTACAAGTAGCAAGGTCTTCGGCTGAGATACAGACTTTAATACGTACAAATTGCCCTATACATTTCGTGGAAATGATAGGAGATATCTTTAACATGTCTGATACAAGCGGAATTGCCGTGAGTGAATAGTACAGCTTTTGGGCATGAATCGTCTACGGGAACTTAATACCACGTGGTTCCTGTCGTTCAGACCAATCTGGCAAGATTGCATCTTACCTGTTCTACGATGCCTGCTATGCGGTGAAGAATGCATGTTGGACACCTGTCTAACATTTCCATCAGCTACACCAACGGATATCGATACTCTGCTGGATCCGATAACGGCCCATGCTCTGTGTTGTCCCCAGAGGCTACCCATCCTGATGACGGCATTCATTGCGATCTCACAGACGCTTCCGGCTGCTGCTGAGGTACGAGAAAGTTCTACAGGCACACAGGTAACAACGGATGCGAACATTGCTGCGGCATCCTATGCTGAAAGCGATGCTTCACATCTCTGTGCAATTAATCTACTACACGAGGTGTTCCGAATGTCACCAACTACGGTGGACGATATTTTGTCTACAGAAATAGATGTTCTCATGTTTACACCAGACCCGTACACTGACTCTGATTCAGCCCACAGTGTTCCAGAGATGCAGTAACAATTTGGCCTTCATATTTCAAAAACTTGGAACTCTTCCCATATTGAACTTTTTTCCGTTTTTTCAAATTAAATGGCAGAACAATCTGCTTGAAGTAGAACTATTCTTATAGTACGGACTTCGCGGTACTCCCTCAGACACTTTATCATCGTGTTAGTCTAAAAAAGTTCATTAATTTCCATGACATGCAATGACTTTTGATTTTGAACAACTTATAGATCATTTTTTTGTCACATGTAATTATTTCTGCTTATTTCATTCCGATTGCATTTTATTTTCAAATATATGCCTGAAATGAGAAGCAATGCTTAAAAATGTACAGTACTTTTTGCATTCTAATAGGTTTTTTAAATGCCTTTTAAATGGTTTTAAGAAATATTTTAGCAATATGCGGTACTCCATTTTATGTTTAGCATTTTAAATGTTTAGTATTTATATTCTTATCGTACACACGAAAGTGGAGTGGGTGTTGTATTCCTCCTAGGATGTCTGTATATAGGTTTTCCTGTATCATGTCCTTATATAGGCACAATTCGCCCTGCCCTTATATAGGCATAAAATCCCAGTCCTTATTTAGGCATTAAACAGTGCACTCCAAATACAGGCATGGTCTCCGACATCCGTCCACCCTAACGTCACAACGAGTTCTTGAAGAACAGACCCTTAGGCTTCGGGAGTTTCCCTAGCACAGGACTATTGATTTCTTCAAGGACTCATCTATTATGCATGAACCGTTATACCTTAGGGGTTCATTCATGACGTCTTCCGCTGTCCGATTCACGTCAATGCTAACATTCTGAGGTACCTCTCAGGTATAAATATACCTTCCCTAGCCCTTGTAAACTAGAGGAGACCTCGACTTCAGAGGAGCCCGTTTCCCAGCCTGACGCACTGAGAAGATGCTGTCATCCCTGCACGCAGAGAGTCCAGCTTCCAGTGATCTGACTTCCCTTGCGGGATGTTGGAGTTCGAGTCTGGCAAGAGATTCCCACCTCTCTCATTCTTAAGGTATGGAGCTGACTAGAACCTAGAGGGACTCTTGGCATACTAGGCATACTAGGCGTAACACACTCTTAGTATACCATAGTAAGGAATACTTCACCTACTTCATACCTCTCCCTACACCTAGGTTAGGTTAGGTACATTGGGGTAGAACTAGCTTAGAAACGCATCGTATGAGTACTCACATTTTTAGTCTGTGTTATTTATGTAAATGAATATCTACTAAAGATCATGCTAGCGCAGTATTATTTATTTCTACTGCTTACGCTGTACATTATTTATCTTGCATACTGTCTTGTGATCGTAACTGCACATATTACTTACACAAGAAACAAGACTGTTCAATAAACCTTTTATTGAAACGCCCGTCTATTCTTTCTGTGTAACTTTGAGGAAAACTAAGCATGCACGATTGAGCTGAGTGAAACGGTTATCTATTGTTTCCGCGACTCTGGGACACGTTCTGATTCTAAAGGGATTCTAAAGGGAAACAAAGTGGTCATGTTTTGCGGCTGCCAAAAACTACTCCCTTCTTGTTATCCAAGGAGTTTCTAGTGGCCTCTGAGCTAGCTGGCACAAGTAATTAAGTTTAATATACTTGATAGGGACATACCGACCTCAGTCCTATGTCAAGCCTATAGGGTATATTATTCCAATGCACAGAGCCTATTAGGGAAATAGGAGCTATACTACAGCAGAAGGAGTGCCTTACTCTTGTGGGTCTTAGGCAGCAGGCTGAGGCCTAGGCAGCTGGTAACCAGTGTTAAAGTACATATGCTCTGTACTCAAAACATGGCAACATTGTTATTTCTACAATTGGCATATTTAATTTACTTATAAGTCACTAGTAAAGTGCACTATATGTGCCCAGGGCCTGCTCTGCCAATTAAAGACCCAATTTCTAACAGATGGTGCCCAGGCTTACAGCGTTTTGATAACATGTAGTATGATATCTTCCTCATCCTTTGAAAGCCTACACTTGTTTTGAGTAAAGGAGGGATTTTACTATGGCAGGCAACCTGAGACTCAAGAGACAAAAACGTAAGTGTATGATTCGAAGTTAGTAGGTCTCAATGTACTTTACAAAGCTTTCTATAGGCAGCTCTATTAACTAGAAGATATTTCAAGTTAATGTATGAGCTCAAGATTCCAAAAAATAACGCAAAGACCCCTTCTGTGGTGGTACAGCACAGCACAGTAAACGCATCATCATGATATGGGCCATGTCAGTATTAATTAAATGCTTTGTCATCACACTGTCCAACTATTTTTTCAGATTTAATTCAAAGAAAAGTGGATATCTGACACACCATTTTTTGCGGAAGGGCAAATACCTTACAAATTAAACGCCATAAACCTATACTTTTCTAAAAAATCGTCAATTTTAAAAAGCAGTGGCAAGCAACACTTTTAGCACGTGCACATTATACATCTTCTACAACACCATGCAAACAGGGTGAAAAGCACCACCCCTGCCCTACCTAGCACCGAACGTGCCCCTCACAATTTATATTGACAGTCCTTTCCTATTTTAAACAGAACCACAACCTGAGAGTTAAAAAGAAAACAATACTCACTGTCTAACTTTCAAGTTATGCTTTTTTGTGAATTATATAATTTCGTATGGTTCTACGGTAACTATTCCAGTTTCAACGTGTGTTATGAATAACCGCTTCAACACACCTCATCCACCTAAAGATTGATATCAGAGATGTGGCTTTACTGCTTGCAACGTTGCCATAGTAAAATTGACTAGAAATTAGAGCACACAATGATGGTACATTTACATTCCTGGAAACTCTGATTTGTCCTGACATATTTGTACTAGGTCTTGTAGGTTTGCAAATTGTTGCTGCAGAAATAATTGCGATGTGCCAGAACACATCATCGAAACTGGAATCAAAACTAAAGGCTGTCCTTTCTTGTGCAAGCTGCTGTGTTGGACATTTTCTTGTACTTTTGTCAGTTGATAATCCACCAGACCATATGATTAGAGTGGAGCCTATTTTTATCTTTTCGCGCTCTTAACGAACTATCTGTCGGTTACGTCGTGCAGGACTGGACTTTTCTGGCACATCAGCCCTCCTTATATTAGAGCCTCCGAGCCGGATTTGGGCCGGATGCAGTCCAGTTAATAGGCATAACTCGACTTATTCAGTCTTTGCCTGCAGCTCTTAAAAAAGAAAATCGGTGGTCCACGGTGATTGTCCAGTGGAGTACACTAGAGGATTATGTATGCAATTTTTGGTCAACTCTTTGGAACCATTTAATATACTTGCCCTGATGAAGTTCTTGGTATAGAACGAAACGCGTTGGCTGTTGTGGCTGTTTGCTGTACACTTGTCAACATTGTAAAGAAGAATAAAGATTTTTTTTGTTATTTCAATACTGGACGGACATTCGTATATGTACTTCTATATGGACTTTTCTGTAAAGTGGTGCAACCTGCAGCTGTTACAATTGTACTTTTGGTTTTTCTAACCGCCCCTAGAGGAACGGCAGGGGTAGCAGAGTTGCACACAATGCGAGTATAAGGCTCTGTGTTGGATTCAGACTATTGGGAAGGAGATATAGAGTGGATGGTGCATCACAAAAACCGGGGAGTTTTTGTATAGGTTGGCTGTTTCCTTGTTGCTTTAGAGCCTATTTTTATCTGCTCAGTCCTGTTGTGAGTTCTATTTTAGAATGAAAATATTTGTTTCACAGTGCAGTGTGAAACTTCTAAGTCTTTTAGATATTAAAACATTATACAAAGGAGGGATACAATTCACTGTCTAAAATTGGCGAAAGTAATGTAGATGCGCCAGTGTTGTGTTTGAACCCAGAATAATTCTTTACCAAATGGAAGTAAAAAAATAAACAAACATATATGACTTATCATGTATATAACTTAGCAAACTGTTCTCCCTCGATTGCCTGTGGTGGGCCAAGAAATAGAAACGTCAAAAGTATGTTTTATTAATTTTATTTTAGAGAATGAAATTGGAAGCCAGGGTCTCCTAGTTACTGGAATAGGGGGACGCCTCAAGAATTAATGAATGGCACAGGAGGTGGGATAGAGAGTAATGTACCTTCCACGCCTCGAGCTCCTGGAGTAGGCGTGGCTGCATTATGTAGAACTGGGGCTGAGAGACTATGGATGTACAGTTTATGGGATTCACGGGAGATGCTGCCATCAGAAGCTAAAATCTTACTGATCAATGTGATCTTCATAGTATTGCTATCAGAAAGACGATGCTCGTTCCATGTTGAGGATGCGAACATTTGACTGTCCAAGGGCAGAATGTAAACAGAGACAGGGACTATGTGGAGTTTAGCATGGGATTTATATCTAACAATTGTAAAGGGGACATGTAAAACTGACATTTAAATATGACTGCAATCCTTCCATTCCTGGTTTCATGATTCTAATATGTTATAGGTTTTTAATGGGATAGAAACTAGGACTGTGATGAATGTACAGACAGATTGCAAGTAGTGGGTGCAAACTGCAAGCTATATTCTTGAGTGCTGCCTGTCTTTTGCAATGCAATCTTTGTACCGATAGAACGCATGGCAAAATGCCCAGTTGCAGATTGTCACAAAACAACCTGTTTAATGAATATTAACCAGGTTGCTATTTGTGACACTCAGTGATTGGCATCAAATGCAGGGATAATTGCCTGCAACTGACAGTAGATGTCCAGACTTGCATTTTCAAAAATGAAAAAAACAAATTTTTCGATTCCTGTTTTGGAAGACATAAGGGGAGCAGGCAGCATTTCTCTGGATCACACCCCTTCTGAACTGCAATTCACAATGAATCACAGAATCTCTTTTGCTATGTTAGAAATGTATTTCCAACTCGCTAAACTGGTTGTGTACATTTAAAAGCACTCTTTTACTGTCCCCTTGATTATGCAAATTGTTTCCAGGTCATTAAGTGCAAGGTTTTATTGACATCTGAAAGCGATCTATGCCCTTAGAAATACAAAAAAGCAAGTGCTTCAGAATCTAATAGTCATAACCAAGCGTAAGTATAGCTTGGTTAAGCATAGCCAAGTAAACGTTAACTGGGGATGTGCGAAGTTGTAAAGTTTTGTGTCACAACCTTGATAAACTTCTTTGGAATGCTTGGCCATATCGCAATTTTTTCGCTTTGGGCTTTCCCTATTTTTGCGAGAATCATAAAAGCTGTAATAAGTTATGTTGCAAAATGTTAACGTGCAGACAAAAATTCGGCACACATATACTACTGTGCACAAGAAAATTGAAAAGACTGAGTTTAAGAGAACAAATCTGCACTCATTTTCCCTATCGTCTAAGCTTGATTAGTGTGAAATTCTGTCCAAATCCAGTGGAAATTATCTTGCAATTCACACTAAAATCTTTCCATGGGCGAAGTTGAATATAACGTGGGAACCTTATCAAACTTTAAATATTGGGAAGTACCCAAACTTAACCTGGCCTAAAAAACAAACAAAAAACTTTTAGATACCTAGGGTGAAACAAGTCTGTTTAAAATGCCCATTTCTATTTCAATGCAATGCTGCTTAAATGGGTTCCATCACAGCACAGGGCTCACCTGTATGAGAGAGATGGGGGACACAAGCCAAATACAAAAATGTTCTCTAGTAAAATCCAAAGCTAGTCACCTGCATATGATTTACAAGTGTATGTGTCTAGGTACATACAACTAATGTTGTGTTATTTAATGACCCCGGGGTACAAAACTTGATTGTTCGAGCTCAAATCCTTTTATTTTCCCTTATCAATATTATCAATGTCAAATCAATGTCATTCTACAATTGAAAAAACCCCTTGTGTCTTTTTTAGGTCGAACTTATAGCGGCAGCGGGGGGCGCTAGGTGGCGCACGACAAAGATGGACGTGCATTAGTAAGGCTCCAGCCAGACCGGGCGGAAAAATATCCTTAACCCCCATCCTACATTGTTTAAAAAACCCTACTGTTGGAAAGTCATCCTGTGCCCTGGGCACCCCCCAACTTTTTGCTGACTGGAACTGGTGGTAACTGACTCTAACTGACCCTGGGCTCTGTTTAACCAGGCCCAGGGCCAGTGCCATGCTGAAACACTTAGATAACAGTAAAGCACCTACATACACTAGGGTACACTTTGGGTTGGGGTACCCCTGTAATTGGCATGACCTACCCCATGAGCCCCTAGTATATAATAGGGCAGGGGATTGAAACTACCTAGAAGTCCCCAGTATCCTGGGGCATGGCAGTTTAGAGGCCAGCAGCCTTTTTGCACTTGCATGTGTGCACTGCTGAAGCCTGTGGTCAGTTTAAAAGCAGCTCTGGGTGCCAGGACTGCTCTTAAACATGCAAATTGTGGCCAAACTCGACTTTGGGGTTTGGGGCACTTAAAACTGGTCAACCTAAAATGTTTTTGCATAATAATGACCCCCAGGGTCTCCCCTAGGTATCCCAGGGGTGGGGGGTCAGGTATCTATAAGGTAGACCCTTATAAAATGAGTTTATAAATGCCCTGGGTTAAGTGAAATTCACATTTCACTCTCCCCATTGTTTAAAGTGCTGCCCAAATTCGACTTTGATGCTGGGGGCACTGGGCCTGGAGGATCTGCAATATTTTTCAGATTCAACACCCCTAGGGTCTCCCTAGGTGACCTATGGGGTGGGGGTCCTGTGAAAATAAGCCAAGTACTTATAAAATATGTTTTTGTAGGTCCTGGTGCTGGAAAAATGGCCCACGTCATTTTTCCCATTGCAAACCCCATGGCCCATAGGATAACATGGGGGAAAGTTATTAAACAATAACTATTAACAGGACAGGGATAAAGATTCCATTCAAAGACTCACTAGAATGGTATGGATAAATCCTACAATATGATGTTACTGAATTTTTCCCAAAGTGAACAGACAAGAAGTTATAACACTTTCTTAGTTGTAGTTCCAAATCCAGCCTGCCAGTGCTCTGCCCTGATTGGTCAGAGTTAAGAGGATTAGCCAGCCTGCCTGAAGAGGTGATAAAGATCCCCTGGGGTCAGCCAGATGGACTGGGAGGGCAGTGAGCTGTTCTGCAGGAATGCCAGGCCAGGGGGAGGGGTCGTAAACAATGAGCTTCAAAGGGGCAGAGCCCAGAGCAGTGTCATTAACAGCTTTGAACCCCCACCCCAGCCAGATGGCAGGATTAAGGAAGGTATGTGCAGATGTAGGGAGGAGAGGCTGGGTTAATTAGCCAACTCAGTGGGAGTGTTTAGCCAGCTCTTACCTCCTTGCTGGAAAATCAGCCATTATGGATTTGGAAGCTTTGTTGCACTCTGGGATAAAATAATGCCACACTCTGCAGGAAGTAGTCACTCAAGTGGGCAGTTACCCTACTCCTATTGGTGAAGCTTGACCTCCTGGATGACCCAGAGACTGTGGAATAAGTATCTGAGAGAGGCCCAGCCCCTCAGATCTGCTGCTTGAAACTGAAGAAAGCAAGACTGGCCCTGCTGGAACTTCTGCTGTGCAAAGACTTCTAAGGCCTGACCTCTGGAGACTGCACCCCCTGAAACTACAGCTTTGTGGACTAACTGTGCTGAGTAAAAGAACTCAAGAGTGGACTCCCTGCAAGCTACAGGTTAACAGAGCTCATCTGGACCCTCACCACCAAGAATCACCAACCTGGGGAACTACCAGTGGATTTGTAAGGGTGACGTCCAGTGCATTGTGGGAATTGAAGTCCTCAACTTTCAAGGACCATCTTGGAGCTTCCAGACCCTTGGAGTAAGTTTGAGACACTTTGGGACCCTTTGAGGAACTTCAGGAAGAAGTTCAGGAAGTTTGGGGAACTTTGGAGGAACTTTGGAAAAAAGCTCCATAGGGGGACCGACTCATCCTGGTCAGCCAAGCCGCCTGCCTTCAACCGCGAGTCGGCCAAGCCCACCAGGTTCGTCCCGCTAAAAGCTCCATCGCCTCGACTTCCAGAGATTGACCGGGACTAGCGAAAATCTGAAGCCGGCGAACCCTCACCGGATCCGGCTACATGAGGAGCATCGAGGGACCCCACGAGAAAAAGCTCCAGAAAAGCTTCTAAGTCCGCTCGTAAGAAATCGACCGGGAGCAACCGCGAGCGCCTATCCGCCTGCCTTCCATCGCGTGTCGGCCTGGATTGTTGGATTGCCCCGCTGAAGCGATCTTGAAAAAGTTTCTAAGTCCGCTCCAGGGAAGTTCACCGGGAGATCGTCGAAAGGCTGCCCGGCGGAGCCGCACCGGATCCGGACTGACGGAGAGCGTCAAGGGGCCTCGAGGAGAAAAGCTCCAGAAAAGTTTCTAAGTGCGAAGGTAAAAACATTGACCGGGACCTTCCGCGTGGGGTATCCGCTCAGGGCTCCATCGCGGTCGGCCTTAAACTTTGACTTTGGCCCGGTCTATCGCGAGGCTATGTCCCAATATGGTGCTATGTGCTTCTAAGTGCTAGATTTTATTTAAACTTGGAAAATTCATATCTCCGGTTCCCTACATTGGATTTTTGTCGTTTTGGTGTCATTTTAAAGATAAAAATATTTCCTATTTTTATAAATTGGTGTTGGATTTTTATTATGTGTTGTGTTTTAATTATTTACTGAATTGGTGTTTTTAAATGCTTTACATACCTGTCTTTGAAGTTAAGCCTGTCTGCTCGCAGCCACGTTACCAGGGGTTGAGCATAGGAATAATTTTCTTAGACCTATGCTGAGTCCTATCCAGTGTTTGTGGTCTTATTACTAGTGGCAGACCTACATTTGCCCCTACCAATAACCCACTTTCCAACATTTGGTGCTCAGCGGTGTGGATGTGGACTTGTGTTTAAAAAAATACACCTTTCAGTGAATGAATTAAGATTATAAAAATCCTCTAAATTGCCTTAGAACAAAACTTTTGAGTTTGATTTTTGGAATTTGGACTAAACTGTTTTTAATCCATTGTTTTGATTTTTCCAAATTGTTCTAAGTCTATTGTGCCTAGTGTTGTGACCCAAAACTAGGGAACCATGGAGTTGGACCTGGCTAAACTGTCCCAGTGTAAGTTGGCTGAGCTTAGGGAACAGTGTAGGCTTAGGGGGCTGCCTGCTTCCAAGAGGTATAGGAAGGCAGGGTTGTTTCAGTTTATACAAGCCCATGACCAGGCAGCTGAGGAGAATCAAGGGGGGTCGAGGGTGTCCCCCCAACATCATCCCAAGAGAGGAGGATGATGCCTCTTCCATTATAACTAGTGTAAGCCAACAGAATCCTGATGGTGGGAGTGGGGAAGGGTCCCTTACTCAGGAACCACTACGGTCCCTTGCAGAGAGACAGCTTCAGGCTCAATTAGCTTTGATAGCTTTAGAGCAAAGGAAACTGGATTTGGCTGAGAAGAGGTGGGAGAAGGAGGAGAAGAGAAATGGTGGCAGCGAAAGCGAAGAAGATGCTGAGATGTCCAGGGGTGGCAGATTTGAACCTAAACTTCCAAAGGGTATTGTGCCCAAGTACACTGAGGGGGATGACATTGACAAATGGCTTGCAGCTTTTGAGAGGGCCCTTAAGATGAGTAGGGTCCACTCTAGGTATTGGGGTGCACTCCTGTGGGAGTTGATTCCAGTAGCTGGGAGGGATAGGCTCCTGACCCTGAAGGGAGAGGATGCAGAATCATACCAGCAGATGAAAGCCTGCTTAGTCAAGAGGTTTGGTCTGACTCCAGAGCAGTACAGGGTGAAGTTTAGGAACACCCAGAAATTGAATTCCAAGTCTTGGATAGACTTTGTGGATGTTTCAGTGAAGGCACTGGAAGGCTGGATTTGTGGTAACAAAGTGAGCACTTATGAGGGATTGTATAATTTGTTTTTGAAAGAACACATTTTGACTCATTGTGCAGAAGAGAAGTTACGCCAGTATCTAGTGGACTCTAAGCTGACAGACCCCAGAGAGTTGGGGGAGTCAGCTGATGAGTGGGTGAGAACCCGGGTTTCCATTCAGCACCAGGGGGTGACCAGAAGAAAGGAGGACAGGTCCCTCCCCAGGGGAAAGCCCAGGGAAATGAAGGTCAAAAACCTAAGGAGTCCTCCAAAGACCCACAAAAACCTGCACAAGGAGGGGGGCCCCGAGCCAACCCAAAACCCAAGGGAGGTGGATTCAGGGAAAGAATGGTAAATTCTTTGATCCCTCAAAAGTGGGTAAGTGCTTTGACTGTAACCAGCCAGGGCACAAGCAGGGAGATGCTGTCTGCACTAAAAGCTCCCCCTAAGGGGCCATCCACAGGGATTGCCAGTGTCAGTGTAGGGGTGGAGAGTGGTGCCCCAGTGGAGGGTAATCAGGTGGGGCAAGCAACCTTAGTGTCCCTGGGTGGGGTGAATATTGCAACCCTTACTGCCTTACCTCCAAACATGGATAAGTACAGGCAGAGGCCTAAAGTGAATGGGACTGAGGTGGAGGCTATCAGAGACACTGGGGCTAGTGTAACTATGGTCCTGGATGAGCTGGTGCCCCCGGAGAGTTTGTTACCTGGTGAGTTTCACCAGGTGACTTATGCAGACAGCACCACCAAACTCCATCCTATGGCTGTGGTGGATTTGGAATGGGGAGGTGTGACAGGCCCTATGAAGGTAGCTGTGTCAAAGGTGCTCCCAGTCCAGTGTTTACTGGGCAATGACCTTGAAGCCTCTGCATGGTCAGAGGTGGAGAGAGGACTCCATATGAAAATATTGGAGCTCCCTGAGTGGGTATGTGCTGTGACTAGGTCACAGACTAGCCAGACGGGAGGGGCTGGACACTTGGACCCTGGAACAAAGGGCCAAGCATCCATGGACAAGGGTACTGGGCCTGGTGAGCCAGCCCAGGGAACTCCAGAGGTGCAGGCAGAATCTAACCCTGATAGGGAGGATCTGGCCTCAGAGGGAGGGACTCCATCCCTGCCAGAGCTGTCAGATTTGGCAGAACTGACAGGAGCAGGTGGACCCTCCAGAGAGGAGTTCAGTCAGGGACAGCGTGACTGTCCCACCCTTGAGGGCTTGAGGCGGATTGCTTCTAAGCAAGAGGAAGGGGATGACAGTGGGTTTCATAGAATCTACTGGGAAGATGGACTGCTTTATACTGAGGCCAGAAACCTCAAGGAGGGGGCCACCAGGAGGTTGGTGGTGCCCCAGAGGTACAGAGAGTTCATCCTGACTTTGGGTCATGACATCCCCTTGGCAGGACATTTGGGACAGATAAAGACATGGAACCGGTTGGTGAACCATTTCTACTGGCCCCATATGTCTGAAAAGGTAAAGGAGTTTTGCAGCTCCTGTGTCACCTGTCAGGCCAGTGGCAAGGCAGGGGGCAAAACAAAGGCTCCCCTAGTACCACTGCCAGTGGTTGGGGTTCCTTTTGAAAGGGTGGGGATGGACATTGTTGGTCCCCTGGACCCACCTACTGCATCAGGGAATAGGTATATCTTAGTGGTAGTTGACCATGCCACTAGATACCCTGAAGCCATACCTCTTAGAACCATTGATGCTCCTGCAGTGGCTAGAGCACTACTTGGTGTGTTTACCAGAGTGGGTTTTCCAAAAGAGGTGGTGTCAGATAGGGGCACGAACTTCCTGTCCAGCTATCTGACTGCTATGTGGGATGAGTGTGGTGTCAACTACAAGTTCACCACCCCCTATCACCCACAAGCAAATGGTCTTGTTGAGCGATTCAACAAAACCCTGAAGGGCATGATAAATGGGTTGTCGGAGAAACTCAGGAGGAGATGGGATGTTCTCCTCCCATGCTTACTGTTTGCCTACAGGGAGGTGCCACAGAAAGGGGTTGGTTTCAGTCCCTTTGAGTTGGTGTTTGGACACCCTGTGAGGGGGCCATTGAGCCTGCTGAGAGAGTCTTTAGAGAAGCCTCTCAAAGAAGCAAAGGACAATGTGCTGGACTATGTGCTAGGCCTGAGATCTAGAATGGCCGAGTACATGTACAAGGCAAACAGGAAACTGGAGGCCAGCCAGGAGCTCATGAAGCACTGGTATGATCAGAAGGCTACTATGCCTGAGTATACTCCAGGACAATTGGTGTGGGTGTTGGAGCCTGTGGCTCCCAGGGCCCTCCATGACAAGTGGAGTGGGCCCTATCCAATCTTAGAAAAGAAGGGTGAGGTTACCTATTTGGTGGACCTTGGCACCCCCAGGAACCCTCATAGGGTCCTGCATGTGAATAGATTGAAACCCCACCATGACAGGGCAGACATGACCATGTTACTGGTCACTGATGAGGGTGTGGAGGAGGAAACTGAGCCTGTGCCCGACCTCCTCTCCAATAATGTGCAAGATGGGTCAGTGGAGGGGGTGATACTCTCTCCCAAGTTGACAGACCAGCAGCACAGAGACTGTAAGCAAGTGCTGGAGCAGTTTGCTGGCCTGTTCTCTTTGACCCCAGGCATCACTGAGTGGTGTGTGCATCACATTGACACTGGTGACAGCCTACCTGTCAAAAATAAACTGTACAGGACATCTGACCATGTCAGAGCCAGCATTAAAGCTGAGGTTGCTAAGATGCTGGACTTGGGGGTAATTGAACCGTCTGAGAGTCCATGGGCCAGCCCAGTGGTGCTGGTACCTAAACCTAATCCTGAGGGGGGACCCAAGGAGTTAAGGTTCTGTGTGGACTACAGAGGATTGAATGCAGTCACAAAGACTGACGCTCACCCTATACCTAGAGCTGATGAGCTCATTGACAGGTTAGGGGCGGCTAAGTACCTGAGTACTTTTGATTTGACTTCAGGTTACTGGCAGATTGCCCTCACTGATGGAGCAAAGGAGAGGTCAGCATTCTCCACCCCAGAGGGACATTATCAGTTCAAGGTAATGCCCTTTGGTTTAAAGAATGCACCTGCCACCTTCCAAAGGTTGGTGAACAGGGTCTTGTCTGGGTTGGAACAGTTCAGTGCAGCTTACCTGGATGACATAGCTGTGTATAGTTCTACCTGGGGAGATCACTTAAGCCACCTAAGGGAAGTGCTTCAGGCCATGCAGCAGGCAGGCCTGACTATTAAGGCAAGCAAGTGCCAAATAGGGCAGAGTTCTGTAGTGTACCTGGGCCACCTGGTAGGTGGGGGCCATGTACAGCCTCTCCAAGCTAAAATCCAAACTATTTTGGATTGGACAGCACCTGTTACCCAGACTCAGGTCAGGGCATTCCTTGGACTGACAGGGTACTATAGAAGGTTTGTTCAAAATTATGGGACCATTGTGGGGCCCCTAACAGAACTCACTTCTAAAAAGAGGCCCAAGAAGGTGATTTGGACCCCAGAGTGTCAGAAGGCTTTTGACACTCTGAAAGCTGCTATGTGTTCAGCACCAGTGTTACTGGCCCCTGACTACACGAAGGAATTTGTAGTTCAGACCGATGCTTCAGAGCAAGGGATTGGGGCAGTGTTGGCACAGCTAAATGAAGGGGGCCTTGATCAGCCAGTTGCCTTTATTAGCAGGAGGCTTCTTCCCAGAGAGCAGAGATGGAGTGCCATTGAGAGAGAGGCTTTTGCTGTGGTGTGGTCACTGAAAAAGTTGAGACCATATTTGTTTGGGACTCACTTCCGTGTTCAAACTGACCACAGGCCTCTCAGATGGCTCATGCAGATGAGAGGGGAGAATCCCAAGCTGTTAAGGTGGTCCATTTCCCTACAGGGAATGGACTTTACAGTGGAACACAGACCTGGGGTTGCCCATGCCAATGCCGATGGACTTTCCAGGTTTTTCCACTTAGCTGAGGAGGACTACCAGGGTATAGGTTAGTAACCCCTCACCTTTCGTTTGGGGGGGCTGTGTTGGAAAGTCATCCTGTGCCCTGGGCACCCCCCAACTTTTTGCTGACTGGAACTGGTGGTAACTGACTCTAACTGACCCTGGGCTCTGTTTAACCAGGCCCGGGGCCAGTGCCATGCTGAAACACTTAGATAACAGTAAAGCACCTACATACACTAGGGTACACTTTGGGTTGGGGTACCCCTGTAATTGGCATGACCTACCCCATGAGCCCCTAGTATATAATAGGGCAGGGGATTGAAACTACCTAGAAGTCCCCAGTATCCTGGGGCATGGCAGTTTAGAGGCCAGCAGCCTTTTTGCACTTGCATGTGTGCACTGCTGAAGCCTGTGGTCAGTTTAAAAGCAGCTCTGGGTGCCAGGACTGCTCTTAAACATGCAAATTGTGGCCAAACTCGACTTTGGGGTTTGGGGCACTTAAAACTGGTCAACCTAAAATGTTTTTGCATAATAATGACCCCCAGGGTCTCCCCTAGGTATCCCAGGGGTGGGGGGTCAGGTATCTATAAGGTAGACCCTTATAAAATGAGTTTATAAATGCCCTGGGTTAAGTGAAATTCACATTTCACTCTCCCCATTGTTTAAAGTGCTGCCCAAATTCGACTTTGATGCTGGGGGCACTGGGCCTGGAGGATCTGCAATATTTTTACAGATTCAACACCCCTAGGGTCTCCCCTAGGTGACCTATGGGGTGGGGGTCCTGTGAAAATAAGCCAAGTACTTATAAAATATGTTTTTGTAGGTCCTGGTGCTGGAAAAATGGCCCACGTCATTTTTCCCATTGCAAACCCCATGGCCCATAGGATAACATGGGGGAAAGTTATTAAACAATAACTATTAACAGGACAGGGATAAAGATTCCATTCAAAGACTCACTAGAATGGTATGGATAAATCCTACAATATGATGTTACTGAATTTTTCCCAAAGTGAACAGACAAGAAGTTATAACACTTTCTTAGTTGTAGTTCCAAATCCAGCCTGCCAGTGCTCTGCCCTGATTGGTCAGAGTTAAGAGGATTAGCCAGCCTGCCTGAAGAGGTGATAAAGATCCCCTGGGGTCAGCCAGATGGACTGGGAGGGCAGTGAGCTGTTCTGCAGGAAGGCCAGGCCAGGGGGAGGGGTCGTAAACAATGAGCTTCAAAGGGGCAGAGCCCAGAGCAGTGTCATTAACAGCTTTGAACCCCCACCCCAGCCAGATGGCAGGATTAAGGAAGGTATGTGCAGATGTAGGGAGGAGAGGCTGGGTTAATTAGCCAACTCAGTGGGAGTGTTTAGCCAGCTCTTACCTCCTTGCTGGAAAATCAGCCATTATGGATTTGGAAGCTTTGTTGCACTCTGGGATAAAATAATGCCACACTCTGCAGGAAGTAGTCACTCAAGTGGGCAGTTACCCTACTCCTATTGGTGAAGCTTGACCTCCTGGATGACCCAGAGACTGTGGAATAAGTATCTGAGAGAGGCCCAGCCCCTCAGATCTGCTGCTTGAAACTGAAGAAAGCAAGACTGGCCCTGCTGGAACTTCTGCTGTGCAAAGACTTCTAAGGCCTGACCTCTGGAGACTGCACCCCTGAAACTACAGCTTTGTGGACTAACTGTGCTGAGTAAAAGAACTCAAGAGTGGACTCCCTGCAAGCTACAGGTTAACAGAGCTCATCTGGACCCTCACCACCAAGAATCACCAACCTGGGGAACTACCAGTGGATTTGTAAGGGTGACGTCCAGTGCATTGTGGGAATTGAAGTCCTCAACTTTCAAGGACCATCTTGGAGCTTCCAGACCCTTGGAGTAAGTTTGAGACACTTTGGGACCCTTTGAGGAACTTCAGGAAGAAGTTCAGGAAGTTTGGGGAACTTTGGAGGAACTTTGGAAAAAAGCTCCATAGGGGGACCGACTCATCCTGGTCAGCCAAGCCGCCTGCCTTCAACCGCGAGTCGGCCAAGCCCACCAGGTTCGTCCCGCTAAAAGCTCCATCGCCTCGACTTCCAGAGATTGACCGGGACTAGCGAAAATCTGAAGCCGGCGAACCCTCACCGGATCCGGCTACATGAGGAGCATCGAGGGACCCCACGAGAAAAAGCTCCAGAAAAGCTTCTAAGTCCGCTCGTAAGAAATCGACCGGGAGCAACCGCGAGCGCCTATCCGCCTGCCTTCCATCGCGTGTCGGCCTGGATTGTTGGATTGCCCCGCTGAAGCGATCTTGAAAAAGTTTCTAAGTCCGCTCCAGGGAAGTTCACCGGGAGATCGTCGAAAGGCTGCCCGGCGGAGCCGCACCGGATCCGGACTGACGGAGAGCGTCAAGGGGCCTCGAGGAGAAAAGCTCCAGAAAAGTTTCTAAGTGCGAAGGTAAAAACATTGACCGGGACCTTCCGCGTGGGGTATCCGCTCAGGGCTCCATCGCGGTCGGCCTTAAACTTTGACTTTGGCCCGGTCTATCGCGAGGCTATGTCCCAATATGGTGCTATGTGCTTCTAAGTGCTAGATTTTATTTAAACTTGGAAAATTCATATCTCCGGTTCCCTACATTGGATTTTTGTCGTTTTGGTGTCATTTTAAAGATAAAAATATTTCCTATTTTTATAAATTGGTGTTGGATTTTTATTATGTGTTGTGTTTTAATTATTTACTGAATTGGTGTTTTTAAATGCTTTACATACCTGTCTTTGAAGTTAAGCCTGTCTGCTCGCAGCCACGTTACCAGGGGTTGAGCATAGGAATAATTTTCTTAGACCTATGCTGAGTCCTATCCAGTGTTTGTGGTCTTATTACTAGTGGCAGACCTACATTTGCCCCTACCAATAACCCACTTTCCAACACCTACATACGTCCCAACGAGGAACGGAATGACAGCTGATTCCAGCGACCCCAAAAAACCCACTGAGGTGCCTATCAGCGCTGAAGGAAAAGACAGTCGGAGTCCAGAGTGCGAGGCGGCGCTGACGCGCTGATAGGCAAGACCGGGGACGACTGGGCCCTACATGAGCTGCGGAGGCGGAGAGGGAGAGAATTGAGCGGCTGCTGGCGGGCAGCCGGAACGTATACCTGAGGCCGCTAAGATAACGACGGGGAGCTGGAGCGGATGAGACACGGCACCAACGCAAGGTACAAAACAGAAGGAGTGGAAGGATCGGGCTCCAGGGTTCGAGGGGCGCGGATCCCCGCACTCGCGGCGTAGGCGAATGAAGAAACACCAGTAAGGCAGGCTTGCGGCAGTCTACAGCAGGGAGCAGTGAAAATCCTCAGGGCAGGCAGAAGAGGAAAGAAACGCGAGCGCCCATATGAATAGACCCCGTAACCCCTGAGACGGTAAAGAAGGGCCGCCATCTTAGATCCTTAGTGAAGCTGCGGAGACGAGACGGATGGCTGCCCCCCGCTCCGGAGTATCCCTAAATCCTAGGACGAGGAGTGCCTGGTAGTAGATACCGACTCTAGGAAACACTGGCGTGGGAAAGACGAGCCAGGAAGCGAGGAGACATTACTGCTACCTGCGTAATTAGCCAGCCATTTTGAGAGCACAGGACTGCTCGGACATAACATTGATACGCAGGGCCTAAGAGGAGGGCAGCCAAGAGGCCTGCTGACTGTACACTCGGTGACTTTCGCTCACCTGAGCACTGCCCCCCACCCATACAGCGGCACCTGCAGCCACGTACGAGGGAGAGAAGGTATGATCAGCATTGGGGTCGGAACCGTAAAGACGCATCCAGTGGAACCCAAAGATAGTGCTAACCCGCAGACCTCTACTTCCAACTACGGTGCATGAATTATTAGAGACCCAGTGTGCAAGACTCCGGTGCTAAAGCCTGCCCATTACAATAGAGCGCACCGGATCGGAAATCCTTCTCAAGTACAGAGCCCACGCGCGACTGACAAAAGCTAGAGGTGGGCAAATACACGATAGAAGACGGAGGCCGGATATAACCCTGCATTTTGCCCAAGCGCAACACGGAACAGCTAATATGGGGCGCTCCGATGCCAAGCAGGCGAAACTGTCATTCGACTCCCGCAGGCCACCCCGCTCACAGTCAGCGGAGCAGACAGAAGCGACAGCAGATCGCCAAGAGGAGGACTGGAAAACACTGCTCCTCAGTATGAAACAAAGCCTCACATCCATTGATGCGAAAATGGATACCATGAATGCCAGGATGGACTCAGTGGTAAATAAACTGGAGCAACACGATCAGAAGATCAACGAAGCTGAAACTAGGGTGTCGGAGTTAGAAGACGGAGCGGTAGCAAATAGGGAGCATGTACTCCAAATGGACAAACTGCTCAAAATAATTGCGGATAAAAACGAGGATTTGGAGGCCCGCTCCAGAAGAAATAACGTCCGAGTTCTTGGCCTGGCGGAATCAACCAACACAGGCCGTATGGAGGACTTCATGGAGACGCTGGTCATTGAACTCTTTGGGAGGGACTCCTTTTCAGCACATTTGACGGTGGAAAGGGCCCACAGGTCGCTAGCTGCACGCCCACCACCAGGAGCACCGCCACGACCAGTAATAATGCGATTCTTAAACTACCGCGACAGGGACGCGGTGCTACGACTGGCCCGAGAGAAGCAACAAATACGCTATGAGAATGCCACTCTGGCGTTCTTTCCCGATTTTACTCAGGCCGTGCAGGAGGCACGACGCAAATTCGCAGCAGTGGAAAAAAAGCTCCAGACACAGAACATACCATACGCCATGATGTATCCTGCAAAACTGAGGATAACCCATAGCGGGAAACAACATTTTTTCACAAACCCACAGCAGGCAGAAAATTACCTTCGTCAGACCCGCCAGGCGATATCCACTGAGGCTGAGGCGCGCGGACGCCCCGGATCTCGATCTCCGACAGCGAACACGGAGTGAAAAGTTTGCATCCAGTTGCTGGTCGAATGACGGCTATGGCCGATTGACTATATACGGACTACTCCAAGGGGGTAATGTATTCTAAAAAATAACAAGTATGTACTCAGTTCCGCCCGGACACTCGCCTCCATCCCACTAAAGCGGTCTACCTGTTTGGGTAAGGCAGCGGGTGGGTGAAATAGAGGAGGAGAGTGGGCAAGTTGTGAGCCCCTAGTGACCCCCGCACGAGGGCGAGCCCCTTATTTCCTTCTACTGAGGGTTGATAGGTTAATGAAGTTGTATATCGTTGGGGGGAGGGTACATATACTGGGCAAGTTGGGGATGCCAAAGTGGGAGGGGGGCCGCCGGGGAAGTTACCGTTTAATGTACAGCTGATCAATGAAAAAGGCATATGGGTACAAACAACAAGCACACACAGAGGGAATGGCTGACACCACGAAAGACACAGATAAACTTAATATATTATCTTGGAACATACGGGGATTGAATAACCCACGGAAAAAAAGACAGGTGCTAGGTTACCTAGATAGACATCGCATTGGGGTGGCCCTGCTGCAAGAAACCCATCTAGACCCCAGAGTTACTCCCCAATTCGCGGCGAAATGGGCGTCTTACCGTTGTTTTTCATCGTATTCGGGGTATTCTAGAGGAGTGGCCATCCTCATCAGAAGAGGGGTGAAATTTGTAATGGGGGGCTCGGACACTGACCCTGCTGGGAGATATTGCCTGATCTGGGGGAAATTGAACTCGCATGATGTAACCCTAGCTAACTACTACGGCCCCAACACCGACGACACACATGCCCTGCTCCTAGTGTGGAGTAAAATTCAAGAATTAGGCACTACATATGTCATCTGGGGGGGGATTTCAATACAGTAGTGAACCCGCAACTAGATCGTTCCCGAGCCTCACCCGCACACTACACAACTATGCAACGGACACTGAAAGACATGATAGACTCTAACTACCTACTAGACGCATGGAGGTATAAACACCCTATGATGCAGGAGGGGACACACTACTCAGCAGTACACTCGTCATGGGCCCGATTAGACTATATATTAGTCTCTATAGGGATGGCACACTGGCTGGAAAAAGTGACCCATCTTGCCCGTACGTACTCTGACCACTCGCCTGTTGTGGTGACCCTTCGGACCCCGGCTACCCGATCGCCCTATGTGAACTGGCGACTTAACCCCCTGCAGCTACAAGACCCAGTGTTTAAAGCCGAAGTAGAGCAGGAAATCCAAGAGTTTTTTGAGCGAAATGTAAACTCTGTATCGAGCTTAACAACAGTGTGGGAGGCATTCAAGGTTACTGCCAGGGGCTGGTGCATCTCTAAGGGGGGAGGCATTCTTAAAGAACTGCGCAGGGACCTACAGACATTAGAAGGGGACATGAAGGCCCTTGAGAGACACCTCTCATCCGGCACAGATGATGGGGCAATAAGAGCTGAACTACGCAACAAAATGACAGAATATGAGATCACAGCGGACCGAGAATGTAGATTCCGGGGGAAGCCCCATATGGCGCGAATATATGGAGAAGGAGACAGACCAGGGAAGGCCTTGGCGAATGCAGTACGCTCTCCTAAATTTGCTAATTATATTGCGGAAATACAGGATGAACAGGGAAAAACGCATAGGAATTTACCTGACCAAATACA
This sequence comes from Calotriton arnoldi, assembly GCA_963921515.1. Classification (NCBI taxonomy): domain Eukaryota; kingdom Metazoa; phylum Chordata; class Amphibia; order Caudata; family Salamandridae; genus Calotriton; species Calotriton arnoldi. Next base: position 862,658 of record CAWUFW010007892.1, on the reverse strand, counting down.
TACGTTTGTAGAATACTACAAAAAGTTATACACCTCCCAAAGGGGTCCCCCTCTGGACTTGCAGCAATACTTCGAGGATACGGCCCTGGCGTGGTTAGGGGATAACCAACGTGAATTCTTGGGTCTGGACCTGGAGGTGGACGAGATTACAGATGCAATAATGCACATGCGATCGGGACGGGCGCCGGGATCAGATGGGCTGCCGATGGAATTTTATAAAACATACGTGCAGATACTGGCTCCCATGTTAAAAGCAGTATTCTATGAGGCTTTAGAGGAGGGTAGGCTACCCACAACCATGAGAGAAGCCCAGATAACCTCCTTACTCAAACCTGGCAAATCCCCGACAAGCTGCGAGTCCTACCGACCCCTATCTTTACTCAATTGTGATACCAAAATCCTGGCAAAAGTTCTAGCTACCCGCCTTAACCTCCTGATGGAGCGCCTAGTGTTGCCGGATCAGGCGGGTTTTGTCCCCAACCGGGCGACATCCCATAATCTCCGAACATTGATGGCGGTACTGCAAGACATAGATCCTAGCTGTTCGGCGGTTGCTGTCTTCCTAGACGCCACCAAGGCGTTTGATTCAGTGGAGTGGGACTATCTGATAGGAACCCTGGGTCGCATGGGAATGCCACCTACCTTCTTGAATTGGGTAAAGTTGCTATATGGGCAACCACGCGCCACAGTATTGTTAAATGGGGACAGATCTGCCAAATTCTCCATCTCTAGAGGAACCAGGCAAGGCTGCCCACTGTCTCCAATCTTATTTGCCTTAGCAATCGAACCTTTAGCAGCGAAACTGCGACAACACCATAAAAACAGCGCCCTGGTTTACCCGTCTAGACAACTACTCATCTCCCTATACGCGGATGATATGACATTATATATAAAAAAACCTCAGGACAACCTCAACCCTGCCCTGCGCGAGATCACTAAATTCGGTGTCATCTCCGGAATACAAATAAATTAGAATAAGTCTGCAGTGTTCCCATTAACGAGTGCAACCACCCAGCACCAACTAGATTACCCACTGGCCTGGGAAGCAGATGATTTTAAATATTTAGGGATACATATTACTAGGGACAAAGAGGTATTAATGCGCACAAATTATGGAAAGGCCATTGATAAAATGACGGATAACGTTTCCAAGTGGATAAGATTACCTCTGTCAATGGTGGGACGAATATCACTAATCAAGATGACAATATTGCCAAAATTTTTATACTTATTCACTAATATACCGTATCACCCAGGCAGATTCTTCTTCAATACACTTAGGACGCAGCTAGTACGACTCATCTGGGGGGGGAAACAGGCACGACTCAACCTAGCCACGCTGATGTTACCATATCATCAGGGAGGATATGATGTGCCTAATTTCGAGCAATACTACTATTGTGCACAGGCGCACTTTGCTGTTTACTGGTTCCATCCACCTCCCTATATGCCGCATCTGGCAGTGGAGGATGGGTATATGACTCCGACAGCTCCGGAGGGATACATATTTACGCCAGTGAAAGAGCGGGGGCGGGATCCAACTACAGTGGACTGTACCGTTGCTGCATGGAGATGGATGGCGCGTAGTATGAAAACACCACTAATGTATTCACCCAATATGACATTAAAGAATACCCCATTGCTACAGATTACATATGAGGGACTATGGCGTAGACTGATGGGCAAGCTCCACTATAACAAATGGGGGGACCTCTTTGTCGAAGGACAATTTCGAACTCAGGAACAATTTTTCGGAGACTGCACACCCACGCATATGGATGTATTCATGTATATCCGACTCCGGCAGAGCATGAAGGCCATAAACCCAGCATTTCCATGTGAACCAGACACATTTGCGCCCATACATACATTACTACAGGCTGAGGCACCTAGACATGTTATATCCCAGCTATATAAACAGGTGCGAGGTGGTGCCCCCTCTCAACCCCTAAGGGCCAGAGTGGAATGGGATAAGGACTTAGGAATCGCTCTAACGGACGAACAGTGGGAAAAATGTTGCATGCAGACAGAGGCAGTGACAGGCAGCAATAGATTACGACTAATCCACTTCAAGTTCCTACATAGACTGTACCATACACCGGCCAAGCTACTTAAATTTCGCTTGAGGGATAATGACAGGTGTGAACGATGCGGAGGGGAGGGGCGGACTTTATACATCTGGCATGGCAATGCCCACAGGTGGCGCAATATTGGGAGGACATATTCACCGGTATGTCCGCCATGATAGGACTACAGATCACTCCATCCCCATTAATAGCTCTCCTGGGCTTAACTACACCTATAGTAACAGTACACAAAAAGTATTTAGCAATGGGCATACTACTAGCAAAGCGCCAGGTGGCATGCAGGTGGGGAAGGGGCCGAGCGCCCAAATTCAAGGATTGGATGAGGGACCTCACCACATGGCAGGAACAGCTTCACAATTATGCAGACCTTCTGCCCATAAGGTCCAGACCTAAAGATATATGGGGGCCATTGACCACCTACTTGTTAGCGCAGACGGCAGACACTGAGGGAGATCGGGGGAACAGGAGGACACAAGGGAGGGAGGAACGACTTAAAGATCGGAAGAATACGTCGACAATGATGCAACACCTTAAAGCAGGGCGGATAGAGCTAAGGAATCTGAGCGACATAATAGAGGGACCATAGAATGTGGCAGTGGACAACCCAATGAGAGCAGAAAGTAACATTAGCAATGTATGACTGACTCAGGCGATTAATATGATTCTGATTTCTTGCTTTAAGACACTGGAAGATGCTAAAAAAGTACCATATGCTGAACATGCTGGGATACCTGGGCGGGAGCGGGTGCTGGGTGGGAGAAGGGCAGCAGAGGGAGGGATTGTTAGATATATATGTTCCGATTGTCATGCCTTGGAAGCAACACCAGAGACAATAACAAATGCAATATAATGTACATACACTTTGTGACGCTGTACTATGCCAAATGCCAATAAAGGTTTTTGAAAATTAAAAAAAAAAAAAAAAAAAAAAGAACTTATAGCGGCAGCACGCATGCGCTGCTCACTCTGCGAGGCATGCAGTACTGGAGTATGGAGTGGAAGCTCCGCCCACTCTCCGCCCATGTTTTTAATTGGCTCGTGTCATTGTCTTTCGTAAATGCTGCCTTCTGATTGATTATGAGGCTTGTTAGTCCCTCCTTATTATGGCCAGGTCGTCATTTGTATCCTTCCATGGCTACTGGCCCCTTTACTTCGAGTGTTGCACGGTATGTGTTTTTTAGATTGTGAGCACTATTTTCTTTAATAAGATTCTCTTACTGCCCGTGCCTTCTCCCCCCCTCCTGCAGTCCATGCCTTCTCGCCCCCCACCCGCACTCACGTTGTTCGTGCCTTCTCGCCCCCCTGCTCCCCACCCGCCCGCACTCCTGTTTGCAATGCAATAGGTCTTGCGTAAATGCGAGTCCTATTGCATTGCAAATGCTTGTTATATTCTTTTTTTCACTTCTCTGTGCCCTCCTTCCAAAGCCCCCGCTTCCCTCTCCCTTTCCGCCGCCCGTTCAGCTCCCCCGGCCTCTCTTTCCCTGAATCTCATTTGTACCTCACTTTTGTACAACTTTCCCTTGTTCCTCAGATCCACCCCACTTTACATTCCTCCCCATTCTTTCCCCCCCAGGAGCAGGCCTGGCTTATTTCCTTTGGGAAAGTCTCCTGAAAGAGGAGCCAAAGTTTTCTGACACATAAAAGTCCTTCTCAGATTCAGGTTGACCTTCCCCGAGCCCCGCTCCAGTGGCTGGCTCTGCTCACCAAGGGGCCCACCTCTCTCGCGGGCCATGAGCATTCCTGCTCAGGCAGACCAGCAGACAGGCCCAAGTAAAGCCATGCAAGCAGACTAATACACACATCCACTCACTGCACGTAGAACTAGACAAAACCTGCACACAGACAGACAAAACTCTACAACCATGCACAGGCATGTACGTACAAACAACCAATCAAGCCCTACATCTAATATAAACAAAATACATGAAACCGTGCAAGAAATACACAAAACCAACAGACACACACTTGTGTGCAGCATGCAGGCACTTGAAGATATAATACAAGCATTACACCCGGGCAACACCACGAATATAGCACGTTACAACGCATGCATTCACAACGCAGTAGTTTACAATGCGGTCGTTACAACGACCGCGTTGTTACCACACGTGTCATTACATCGCAAGCCGTAACAACGACTTGCTGTAGGGGGCGCGATGGACTTAGGAATAGTATTAATTACTATTCCTACTCCAGTTTGTGCAACAGCAGGGAAGGTGTTGGATTTAAAATCCAACACATTTCCTGGTGTTGCACGCCCCCTATCGCAAGTCGTTGTTACGACTTGCGATGTAATGGCATGCGTGGTAACAACGCGTTGGTTGTAACAACCGCGTTGTAAACTACTGCATTGTATTTACAGCATTGTAAACGCTGTTTCCCAACACCACGTTCACAACCTTGCACATGCAAATATGCACAAACCACGCACAAAAGAATGCACACAAGAACAACACATATACATGCTAAAAATAGAGTACTGCCCCATGCATTTACTAACTAGTTTTAATACAGCACATAATAGCACGACCTTTCGCACGCAACAGTGCAAATCCGATAAGCACTGATATGCAGACAAACAAAATCTTATAAAGACTGCATGAACATGGATTTACAGAAAGCAATACGCGCACGCACACACACACAATCACGCCCCTACTGAATAATTTACAGAAGACTATATAAAACTACGCCCACATAAATACACACAAAACTATGACCACACAAAAAGCTTTGATATTTTCTTTTCTTAAAATAAAGCTGACATATATTTACATTTTGTATCGAGACTTTGTGCATGTCTCTCCTCATGCAAGGGCAACTCCCTACCTGCTTCTTCCATCAACAACACCCAAACTTCAGTCCCTAGGGATTTTTACTAAGCCATAGCTAGCCACAGAGTCTGTGATATGGGATAAACCAGGGCCTTGCCCCCAGTCCTTTCCACGAGTGTGGCACACTAGAAGCACAGACCTTTACGGACCAAATAAATAAAGTCACTTCCTCTTGTTTCCATCTTCTCAGGGTCCTGAGGAAGGTGTTCCCCTTTTATCCTTGCTGACAAGCAAAAGACGTTATTGTTGCATTAGTCTTAGCAAGAACAGATTACTACAATGTGTTATATTTAGGCATTCAGAAAAAAACTGCAATTGAAGCTTCAGACACCCCAGAATGCAGCCTTTCCTCTGCTTCTGAAGATTCCAAAATTTGATCCCATTTCCAAAGGCATTCAGGACCTGCATTGGCTACCTGTGACTGAACGGGTCAAATTCAAGCCCTCTGTATTGTTCGCAAGGCCCTACACGGTGGAGGTCCCACATATTTTCAGAAGGCTTTTATCTAGTGTAGGCCTAATCGCCATCTTAGATCTGGCTCTGCTAAATTTGTGGCAGTTCCTAAAATTAAGAAAGCCAGATGGGAAGGGAGAAGCTTTTCTTTTAAGGCCTGTAAATTGTGGAACTCCCTGCCCTTCGTTCTGAGATCTCAATCTAATAAGAGCCTCTTTTAGAAAACTGTTAAAAACCTGCCTCTTTACTATTCATTCTTAGTAGATAGGTTTCATCATTTTTAGGAACGTTTAGTGCTAAGATGCCTTGGAAGATGTGCTCTTTATAAAATACTACTTACTTACTTTACTGGATTTCCTGGTTAAAACAAATTACATAAGTGCCAGAAGAGATATCCATAATGCCTGCAAAAGGTGTGATTGGTGGCCAGTGTAGCTGCCCTACGGCTCTGCAATATACACAAATCTTTCAAAAGCCTGCTGTAGACAGGCAAATCATGCCCTAAATATGATTGATAAAAGTGGCAAATATCATGTCCTACATATTAAGAGTGCCTTGGTGTGAATAGCGCTCGAAATACGGCATATGCAGTGCTTGATTTGCAAAAGAATGAGTTCTGGTGCTAAAAGCTCTGCTTAGAAGCCTGGCATGGTGAGCTAAAGAATGATGGATTTAACCCAGATCTCTTGACTGGGGGTGAATGTTTTGATTTGTTCTTCATTCCGTCCATCACTTGTGTGTCTTTTGCTTCCTCTCCCTAAGTGCGACGGGTATGCCCAGACGTGGGTCACGGGCTCACTGTGCCACTGGAATCAAGCTATCCTGGCTGATGAGGGGTGAAACCCCGAAACCGGTCCTAGGATGCTTGGTTCAGGTCCAGGGAGGACCTGGCTTGGCAGTTTGGGCTGGACTGTTCCCATGAGGCACAGGGTCAAGACTGATTTGCATATGGCCAGGTCTAAACTGGGGTGGCATGGTGAGCAAAAGAATGATGGATTTAACCCAGATCTCTTGACTGGGGGTGAATGTTTTGATTTGTTCTGCATTACGTCCATCACTTGTGTGTCTTTTGCTTCCTCTCCCTAGAAGCCCACGGCCGGCGCTATTAAATGTCGGCGCACCAAATAACAAAGCTGGGTAGTCTTGAATTCACCTCAGTGCTCTTTAATCCGCTACCAGGCACTGCCTGCCACTCTTGCTTACTATTATCGGCCCCTGCTTTCTCCGTATGTGATGGGTTTTCTCTCTTTCTTTTCCTCCTCCTTTCCCCTTTGGGCATTTTTCACCCTCTTGCTCTCTGTAAATGTCTAATGAGGAAAAATAAATGCTGGTTCCCAAAAATGAGTGCGGGTGGGCTCCATCGGCAACACAGTCTCAAATTAAGCAGTGGGCATATCTGACGTTTGTCACTTTTAGGTGGATGTCCCACATCTGGCCAATTATGACTAAGGCCCTTCGTTTTCTAAACATTTTATTTTATGTTCTACTAAGGTATCTAATCTTATCTTTAGTTATCTGAGTTTGGAGTGTGAACTATTGCCAAGAATAGCCTATTTGTGTTGGATTATAACTGCAACATAAGCACAACCAAACAAACTCAACAAAATGGTTTTTTAGTTGATTTCTGAAAGCTTAACAGCTGACACAGCTTTGAAGGGCAGGAGAAGGCATACCACAACTTGGAGCTCAGGTTAGTAAATGGTCTGCTACTATAGTCTAATTGGACGGAATGAATGGTAGCAGAACTCAGTCACCTGCACAGAACGTAAGTAATCAATTTCCATTGAAGGAATCAAAGGCATTAGCCTAATCAAGGTTACATAAAGTCTATTCAGATAGGAATATCAATAGGTCTAGACATGTCCTGACCATGCTCAGAAACAGTCTCTCCACCTGGATACAGGTCGTGGTTTTGCTATGAGTTTCGGTTTCCACGCACCTAGTCGCTCTCAGACATGCAGCCATATTATTCCTACCTGGGTGTGTGTCACTCTACTAAGCCACACTCTAAAGGCTCAGTCTCATTAACTACCTAGACAGATTGCACCTCTCTCTATCCCTAAACATCTGTATGTTCATACCTCAGAGTAGACAAAGTGAAGTTCCGTCCACCTAATTTTGAGATGGGCAGAACTTCAGTATGTAGACGGCAAAGACTACTCCGTCTACACAGCCTACATACACCTCAGACGGACTTAGGGCCATCTGAGGTTTGGCCATGTGGCCGCCCACTCTATTTACAGTGGGCCGTCATCGCCAGGTAAAACCTGGCGATAGTGGGCAGTGAACACTGTAAAATAACCCCCTCACCATGGAAGAAATCTCCCATGAGGAGGTGGTCTTTTTTTCACTTTAAAAAAGAAAATCCTGCTTTGGGATTTTCTTTCTGAAAATAAAAAAAGTCAAAAGTTTGACAAATGCCTCAGTACGTCAACATTTCAATGCATTTACAGGAACCCCCATGACAGTGGTTTCTGTAAAAGCAAGAGATGTCCGCTGGACCTGCAGACATCTTTAAATTTGGTGGGCACAGTACCCACGGCATGGCAGAAGTCAAGTACTCCGCCATGGCAATGGTACTACATCCGCCTGCCACACTCAAAAATCAGGCCCTATATTTGCTGCAATATAAAAGACCCAGCCAAGATGTATGAGGATAACCAGGAAAATCTGGACAATAATTTTCAATTCACTAAGTAATTCCTCTTTCTAAAGGGACCGGTCGGACTCCCAAAAGTAATATCCTGTAACTATGACCCGCCCCCTCATCCACCGCCCCGGAGGTACCAATGCTCTTGCTTCGATAACTCTAGGTGAAAGGCAGTGAATTTACCAGGTGAAACTTCAGTGACCTCAAAATGAAGAATCTTGTGTTCTGCTATCAGGTTTTCAAAACCGATTGGGGTTCTGATTTCACAGCTCAAACAATGGAACAGTAAGACAGAGTAGGTACAACCAGGCTTAAAAAAAACTGCACAGAACGTCCTGGCCGAAAGCCCCATTCAATGATCACATCCAATTTCAGACTAATCTACACAAACAATTAATAAATGGAACATTGCACAAACTCTATTATCCTCACCCAACTACGCACCAAGCAACAACAGATACGATCAAAGGCCTCCCTAGACACATACGAAAAGGCAGTCAGAGGGTACAGGGGCGGCTTCTCCGCTAAGGCGGAGGAGTGTCGCCCCACTGCTCTCTGAGCAGTTGAAAGAGGAAAAATAAAATGATATTTTTCCTACTGCAGTGGCTCAGTTGGGGCGGAGCTGGGCTCCGTGACGCCAGAGCACTGCAGGGGGAGGAGTGGTGAGTGCACTCTGTAAGTTTGCATGACGCTTTGGCCAAAGCGTCATGCGCACTTTGCATGTTCTCCACCCAGGCTGCATTATACCCTGGGTGGAGAACATGCCCAGGCCCCCAGCCCCTGTCTGAGCGCCGAACCATGGTGCTCAGACCAATCACAACACTGTACTGCAGCGTTGTGATTGGCTGTGGGGAGCCTGGAGCCCGGGTGCTTCCTGCTGCCGCACTCGAGGAAGATGAAGAGGACCGGTAGAGGTAAGTGTGTTTAAAAAAAAAAATCTTTTTCATTCCGCCCGTCCCCCCTCCCCTATCCACCACTCCCGTCCAGTAGCAGCCGCTCCTGCAGATGGAGAAAGTCATGTGATGCCATAGCAAAGGGAGTTAGTGATTTACAAATGTGAATAACATAATGATGTTAAGTAACAGAAGGAAAGACTCCTTATGCTGCCCTTCATATGTCTACTATAGGAACATATAATAATATTAATAATAGCGTGATTGTTACAAAGCATTTCATAAAGTACTGCCAGTGTATCTAAGCACTATAAATAATAGGTGTTACTATTACCCAATCTATGGTACTCAATTCGACAGACAGATGGCAGGCTGAGTTAGCCTTTCTAGGATACAGACTAAAGGCCTACAGATTGCAGTATGTTTCAGCAGCGAGTGTTGGACCCACTGAGCACATGACAGGCAGCGAAGGCCTCCCATGCTACCTTTCCTTTGTTGAAATGGGATTCTAAGGAGCTGGAACAGCTGTAACATCATGTGACTGAGGTATGGAGAATATCAATCTAGAAATCGGGGCTTTCTCCTCTTTCATGCCAGGAGAAAGTTCACCATTGCTAATTAATGAGTGGTCAGATCAAGCAAATGTGGTTGTGTTTTTCCAGATAAAATGTTGGAGCTCTGGAAATGACCATATTGAGTAAAGCCTCCTCAGAAGTGGAAATCTTATACAAAAGCTGAGAACAGAACAAATAATTTCTCAATTGAAATGTAGTCAGCAATGTTTGGCGATACATTGGGAATTTTTGGAGGACAATCTTGTCATTGCAGAAGCTTTTTGTTTTGTAAATTGAATGAAAATACTTTTCCACACCCCCTTATCACAGGTCATAAAGCACTCATATAATAAGCAAAACAAAACACAATCGCAATGATCCGCAAGCTGATCCATTTTAGATGAAGAGGAACCGAAGGAGACAAAACATTTCAGCAAACCCAGTAAGGCAAACTACCTAGAGGAGGTGCTCCCTCCCTGGGTAAGAAAACCCAGGGGCACACGCCTGAACCAAGCTTCCTACTACACTAACAGCCTAAATTCCTGGTAGTATTCCTATATTCCCACTTCTTGCTCGCCCTCGATCTTCGCTCTAAACAAAAATACTTTAGCTCCCCACTTGGCTTAAGCAGTATTTCTTCTACTCATAATCCACTCAAGGCTTCATAGGTAACCTCTGAGACCCTGATATATGCAGGTTTTTTCATTTCCCTCAAAAGGAGAGTATGAGAGTTATGGCATACTTCTTTTTTATGAATAATATTCTGGGGCATAATACCCCTTAGTTCAGGTGAACATAGGCTGGCCATCAACCTCCTGAGATTCGAATCGCAAACCTCCACTCCAGTGTGAGAATCCTGGTGACTTGCTGGCGCAACAGAGAACTTCCCTCAACTTCCTTTTTAGGTGGAGCATTCGAGACCTCTTGTATATACTTTAGTATATACTTATTTGTGTATGTACTTTGTAGGCTCTGGAGATCAGCCCTAGGACTTGTCTCCTTCCGCTTAGGGACTTTTGTTCTGTTCAACTGCCTCTATTTAACTGTCTTGATAGAAAACGACCAGTAGAGGTCAGTAAAATACCAGAATAGCTTTCTGGTTGTTCAACTGCCTCTATTTAACTGTCTTGATCGAAAACGACCAGTAGAGGTCAGTAAAATCCCAGATTTGCTTTCTACTGAGGGTCTTTCTTTTTTTTATTTTTCTGGCAACTGCCTCTATTTAACTTTCTTGATAGAAAACGTCAGCAGAGGTCAGTAAAATACCAGAATCACTTTAGCATTCTCTAGATTCCAGTCCATAGAAATTGTCCTCCACGAGCACCCGTAGACAATAATATTTTTTCAATTCTTGTATTTTCAGTGATATGACCACCGAAAGCCCTGATTTTATATTAAAAACAGAGCTTTGGACTATACCATTTCCCGCTGAAAGGCAATATTTCTCCCCATATGTTCCCATACCTGGCGTGTCACGCAGTTTGGTGCTTACTTTCCCTCCATGTTAAAGAACAGTAGATGTTTCAGCACCCAGGCTAATGTGCTGCATAGCTAAATACATATAATGTCCCAATGGCGAGACCGATTGCATTGCAAATGCTTGTTTTAAATGGTCAGCGCATTGTTTCTGAGCTAAATCTCAAACTAAGGGCTAAAAAGTATTCATTAAAGTCCATATACATTTTTTCTGCAAAAAATTTCTTTTGAACAATAGTTGTTTATTATTCAATATTTTCCATGCTGAGTGGCTCCGAAATGTGTTGATGTGTTTAGGCCTTTAAGTAATTATCGTGGCAGGGAATGGTCCTTTGCAGTCTAATTAAGTGTTTCGCAATTAGAAATTAACTAATCAACAAAAGATTCTTTGCAGCTGTTAAAATAATCTCTAATCACAAAATCATAAAGAACTCAGGACAACGTAATTGGAATTAAACAGTGAAACACAGTTAAATTCTGATTGCAAACATCATGATAAGCATTTCCAAAGCTACCACACTTTCTAGCTAAACAGTGAATGATCCATTCTATTGCCTCATTATAATACATACTCGATGCTTTGTAAAAAACGCAATAGTTAACAGAAAATCCAGATTTTCTTCCAAGTTATACACTGCACAATAGGCCGTGGGCTGTACTATACACTTGTTCTGCTCGTGGGTACAGCTTCATGACAGAGCTGTGTGACTTTCTACAGGACATTGCACTGCTTTCAGCACACCACAAACATATACTAAATAGAAAACTCAGAGATGTAGTGCATGAGCAATCAGCTCGAAAATATAGAACGGTAACCATTGTTCCACGGTTCCGATTTGTGCTGATTGCCAAGTTTCCTAGTTAGGGGATACACTGAGACTAAGGTTATATCTTGATAAACTGTGTACAGATCTTGGTTCCGAATATTTGTGTAGCCACAGAACGAGTGCATTTTATGGTTCTGATCTACACCTCACGATTTCGGCTCTCTAGAATTAAGAAATCATTTTTGTGGGGAGTCTCACATAGGCCGTGTTGTAGATAATAAGGTGGGGTATAATCAGTGCTTGGGCCAGGACTGGACTTCCCTTTTGAGAAGAGCAGACGGAAAATATGAGCTGTTGTAAATAATAGGCACTTTACAACAGTGTTGACCTTCAGCATTGTTGTGGGGTTCAACAGGGCCCATGAGCAAAATCCTCCATTTTGTAATATATGTTTAAACTTGACATCTTTTTAGACTGTTACATTTTACATTGTTTGCACGCTCATAATAGCATACTTAAAAATCATTCTGCAGGAAGTACATTTCTTAGTAGGCATATTATTAAGCTGCTTAGTACACTATGTCCAAGGCGAAGAACATTGCGCACAATGCCCTTGTTTTGTTGTCCAGTTGGAGACAGCTCTGAATGGGAAAGACAAACATTGACATCAGCATTGCACCTGTGACACAGTTTGAATAGAACTGTGCTTCTACTATATAAACTATCTCTGAGCTAGGATGGTAATTAGAGATGTTAGAACATGTTTGCTTATTCTGTGGCCTCTGGTATTGCGCTGGTCAATGGGAGTTTATAGGTTTCTATTATCTTGGTCATATTCTTTTCAGAATTTGAGGCAAAGTGTGTAAGGATGCATGTGAATTTAGTTTGTCATGAGTATTGCTTCTGCTATGCTACACCTGGACAAATGTACTTAGTAGGGAATTAGATTATCATAACATTTCAGCAGAGCAGGAAGGGATCTGTGTATTTGGGATCTGACAGTTCTCAAAAGTTTTTTAAGAAATTGTGTCTGTGACCTACACCAATAGGCATATTTTCGTTATCCTGTAAATCAGTGATAAATCCTAGTATTCTTATATTGCTCACAGAGCTGGACTGGTGTCTTTTAAAAAATATATAAAATAAGCATTCTTGACACAATTTTCTTTCTGGATGTGCGCCTTTTGACCTGGTAACATGGTGACCCATTAATTATTTCTCCCTAGTACTTCATCATGATGCCATCTTCGGGTACTTCTAACACCCACCTAGATTTTTTCCCTGCCATAATTCAATATATTTTTTAATTTTAAATCTATTTATGAGAATCAGTGTAAACAGCAAACAAGGTGGGTCGTGCATTGACACATATAAAACAACATTAGTATCATAGTTTAAATCATCAAGTAGCGTTCCCTTATCTCTCATTCATTGTGTGGGTAAAGTCAAGTTATATCCAGAACTGTTCAAACATATAACATCTCTATAAAAGAAAAACCACGCAGTAAGTCCAGTCACACATTGAAACATTTAAGTGCAACATCGATGCCCATTAAGAATCAGTCCCACCTCTGGCACCCGCCTCATGAACAATTGGTAAGTCAGGTTGCCCGACATCAGACACTGGCCCCTCTCCCACGTTTGAACCGATCTGGTCTCAGATATAACCCCGATATGCATTCCAGCGTCCCCAAACTTTAGTCCATTTTTGGGGACAACCCCGACCTTCGTATACCACCTTCTCTGCTAGCATGCACCAGCCCAAATACTTTTTCCAATCCAAAAACTGACATAATTCACTATTAAAATACACTTGATATGTTTCACTCAAAGCAGCAAAATTGTCCAGACTGGTTAAATAATTTTAACAATCCAGTTATGTATACAACAGGCCAACCCTAAGTGTGGAGCCCTGTGTTCAAAATGTTTCGATACTGAAAAAAATCACTCAGGCTCTCTTTCATGACAAGGTTTATTCGTTTCAAAATCAATACAAATTATATGAAGATAATGCTAAAAGCTCTTGTAAAGCTTTAGTAATCTGTGAGTAAGAATGAAAGCCAAGACCAAGGCCCATGCAACATAATTTATCCTTAAAAGTGCTTCAAAGAGGTGCTTGAAGAATAAATTCACATCTCTATTCAACCCAGGGTAAGAAAACACTTCTTACATCTAGTAATATAACACCAGCATTACTTTGGATAAATGTTAAACGTTTCAACAACCAGTAGTCGGGCCTACAGGAGGCGATGTGATCAGATCCCTATAAAGAATCAGAGTTATTTTACAAAGTGTGACTGACAATAAACTTTCTTTACTCAGAGGGTGGTAAGTTTGTAGTCTTGGTCATGAATATTAAACAACACCTGGTCTTTAGGTAGAAATAATTATTTCCAACATCTTAAAAGGATGCTATCTATTCATTTTATGACATGGGATCATTTGAAGAAGATTGATTTAAAGATTTGGCTTTCCTTATCAAGAGAAAAGCTATCTGTTGAGGACAGAGGATTTAGCTTAACTGACGTGGACGTGTTACAAGTCAATAACTAGGAAGACGTGTAACAGGGCATCAGCCTGAGTACCAAGTAAATATCAGTAGTGGGCAAGAGCTAATCAGGGGGTCTGAGACCGAACAGGGTCCGTGTTTGGGTTGAGGAGGTATCTCCGCCTCATTAGGCAGAGTGTTGTCAGCTCCCCTTTGGAGTGGAAGAGTGGGGTCCAGGATGTGCCTCTGCCTGCAATCACCAGCCCTATTCACCTCTTCCCTTTAGTGGGTACAGATCCACACACAGTAAAAACAGGTTCCATGATTCTGGTCCAAGTAACTTTGAGACTTGAAACACCAGACCACTCAAAGTTGCCTAGGAGTATTCCTCCAGTGATACTGTACCAGACAACTCATTATGACGGCATGAGTGGTAACAGTGGTTATATGGCACATAGACAGCAGTTCTCCCTCATTTGGGGTCACGCTCAAATGCAAATGAGGGACGAATCCATCACAATGCACAATCATGAAAAGTGAACCCATGCAACGGGTATTGCGGAAAGCAAAGATGTGCCCCAGAGGGGCACAAAATGGGAGCATAGACCTGATGAAAACCAAGAATTTTGCTTCTTAGTTTACTGTTATGAAAAGCTTCATGGAAAATGTAATCACATCAAGTTTGGAAACGACTCCCACATTAAGAGAAAGTTATTTTATCAAGTCCACATATCACTTAAATTGATGGATTGTTACAATTACAGTCTTTAAACCTGGCAGCACCAACTTTAAGCTAAGAACCATATCCCAAACCATGTAGTCAAATCCTCCATAATAGACAAATACATTTCATAAACACACATGTTTGTGGAGAGTTATAAAAGGAATAGTTGAGTTAATCTCAACCACTGGCAATCACTTGAGCCACATTCCAAACCATCAATTTTCACCCACCATGCTAGATAGACACCTGCCAAATGGAAATCAGTCTTGTTCCAACAGGAGCATATGTGAAATAATTGTTTGTAAATAATTTACATTTTATCTGCTAACATGATTGTGAGGAAAGGTAATTTTGTATTTTGTGTGCATTTCTGAAGTCATAAAAATTGCATAATTGCACATTTAGACTGTGTGCTCTGGTTACAACAAATAAAAATATATGGTGCTTTCTCATTGTGAAAACTACAACCATATTTTTCTGTGACATGAATTTAATCTAGAAAGGGCTTGTTTGCCTGTGTAAAATACCAGTTTTAATCCATAAACATAAAGTAAACATGCTTTTTGGTCAACTTCATAACTCTAGTTTCTTATTTTGGTTGTAACAGAGTTTTGGTTGATGAATAAGGCAGTGGTTCTTAACCTTTGGTCCGAGGGGGTCCGGAAAGCTGACTCGGGGGTCCATGACTGTTTCACAAAGTTAAATATGATTAAAGTTAATAAATTAATAAAGTATATACAAATAAAAAAGCAAAACGGAAAATGTGAAAACATTTTCAAAATTCATCTGTGAATTGAACAAAATATCTCAATATTTGAGCATTTGTTTGGTGAATACTTATTTTTGTATTTTTTTGTATTATTTTAAGATTTAAATCAAAGAAATTGCTTAGGCCGGGACTCCTCAGCTTCCAATAATGACTCAGTTTGGGTTCCCTGGATTTCCATAATGTTTCAATGGAGGTCCAAAGAAGTCAAAATGTTAAGAACTGCTGGTATAAGTTGTTCTGAAACTGATTGCCACACGTTTGGGGGGAAAAAGTGCAGGTTCATACATTTACTAGGAATATTTTGATGCTTTCTGGTGAAATGTGCCACACTTATTATGTTTTTTGATCCATATCTATTTTATTGTGATTGAACATTGTAGCCAGTGCTTTATTTATACTGTATGATATCTCAACAAAAACAATTTGATTTTGTCGATTTATTTGATTTTGTCGATTTATATAGCGCACAAATGCCCGAAGGCGTCTTGGCGCTGAGATATGGCAGAACATATAAGGTAGTGGGATTGGGCGATGCGTTATAGATTTCCAAAGCTCAGTCAGCGAAGAGCCAAGTTTTCAGTAGTCTTCTGAAAGAAATGAGTGAAGTGCTGTTTTTTATCGACATTGGCAAACGGTTCCAAGTTTTTGCTGTTCCCAATATGAAACTTCTTCCTCCCCAGCGAACCTGCCTGTACTTGGGTAATTGTAGCAGTTTTAAATGAGAGGATCTGAGATTTCTGGCTGGCACGTACCATTTCAAGTGCGATCTCAGATATAGTGGTCCTTTGCCCTGAAGTGCCTTATAGGCCAGACATTGTGATTTAAAAATGATTCTCTTCCACACTGGGAGCCAGTGAAGGGTTCTCAATCTATGGGAGATTGCTTCATGTTTGGGGACACCCAGTATCAATCTGGTGGCAGCGTTCTGCAGACACTGCAGTTTTTGTAGATACTGGGACTGCAGCCCTACATATAGGGCGTTGCCGTAGTCCAATCTCGAAAGGGCCAAAGCGGTCACCAACGTCTTTACTGCTTCTGGGGGTATGAAAGAGCGAATCTTTCTGATCATCTTTAAAATCCCCCAGATAGTGGATGAAAGCTTGTTAATTTGACCGTCAAAAATCAGTTTGTCATCAAAGACCACACCTAGATTCCTGACCTTGGAGACTGGCATCGGACAGTCTCCAAGGTTATCTGGCCACCACCTTGGTGACCAGAAGGACGGATCAGGGCCCAATATCAGGACCTCCGTTTTTCTCCATTTAATTTTAGACAATTAGTCTGCATCCAAGTGTTTACTTGTGACATGCAATTGTTAAAACGATCAGCTGTCGCGTCCACATTATTTGACACTGACACAACCACCTGGGTGTCGTCAGCGTAAGAGACCACCGAGAAGCCACATTGCCTAATAATCGAGGCTAACGGAGTCACATAAATATTAAAAAGCGTGGGGCTCAGAGAGGAGCCCTCCAGGATGATTATAGTCAAGAATGAGTTACATTGTTGCAATTAATCTACATGTCACTATTGTTCAGCATTACACGAGAACCTGGACAGAATACCAGTTTGCAACATTCAGAGCAAACACAAAGTTTTTTTCAGAAAGTGCTTCCTGATTTGTTGAGGACAGGTATTGTCCTTATGTTGGACCACCTTCTAATGAAAGCTAATAAGTTATACCATCATTAATGACTGAGCAATAAATTTATGAATAACATGTGAATCCCAGTCTTTAGCAGAAGTCTAACTTCTTTTAAATAATCCCTGATTGAACTTAATTATCTCAATTCCATCCCGCAAACCCCCAATACATGTATTCCTGGTACATTTGTGTGATTCCACCTTTTGTTCATTGTTCATGCCTAACCTGAGAGCACACATCTGAATGTCTGGAGATGTTGGGAATACTCTGCTCCTACTTTTTCTGGGAAATACTAAATACAAAGAAAAGTCCACATGTGGAATATTTTTAGCTCTAGGACTGCAATGATGGAGGGAATTTCTCAAGTGTATTTGCCTCATAATATTAAAAGAATGCTGCAAATAAGAGGTGTCCTCATAAGCCCATTTTATCGTACTCAATTCATCATCCACAGAATTAAGATACGTTGAGCTGGGCTTCAAAATCATGAACAGTAAGTGACAATGGTTGCCTGAAGCAAGTGGTAGCTCACAACACCACAAGGTGCTTAAAAGGAAGATAGTAGTGATCATATCCAAGCCCCACCCTTAAACCAGCTATAAACCGCAAGGTCTTCACTTTCTAAGTAATCTTACTGGTTTAAAGGACATTGATGCATGCAGCCACTGCAATGACAGGGGTTTGTTTTCCATCCTGATGCTATCTCTTCTTATCCTGAACTGTGACACTCTTCACAGTTCTACTCTTACTAGAACCTGAACGGAATCATTTGTCTTACCTCTTTCTAATGGTAAGACTTTAGTTCAAATGTTGCAAGAGGGAATACATTCTGAATACAGCAAAAGAAGGTAAAGTAAAAGATTAGTGACCAGGCTAAGGCAACATTACTTCTAGGGGAAATATTTCAGTATGCCCTCTTAGAATTATATTTCTTGAACTCCACCCTGACAGTGAAATACTTTTTAATAGGACTCATTAGACTCTTACATGAAGGAATAAACAGAGGACCATTTTTGACAGGGATTAGGATTCATGTCTTTGTTGGCGATTCCTACAATCAATATTTTACAATATAAACTGACAAATTTCACAAAAAGAAAGCACTTCTATTTCATAATTCACAGATATAATAATTAAGAGGTATGATACTTCAGTTGTTCATGATATGGGGGGACATGTAACCAGAAATTGGATATGTTGCAGCATTTTGCTTTATTGCATTAATCAAACAACCTATTTATAGAAACTTATTTATAGGTTGTACAATATTGTAAACTTACTTTACGATGGGAGCTAAAATAAAGAATTACTTGAAAAAATATTTATTTGTGTTCGATTTTAAGATCAAAACAGAACAGATGCTACGAACCCAGCACATATCCATCCTCCTCCCTGCAGCTCTCCTCCAATATAGGATTACTTACGGAAAACTGGTTTCAGTGTCTGCATTCGACTGGGGAGCTAATGCCTCGTGGCAAGGCACTGAGTTTGTGGACCAAGCAAGTCCTTGTGGTTGCTTCAAGATATAGTTATAGTGCCCCGTAGTACCAGCATCATGATTCACTAACCAGGCTGCCTCTCTGACAACCCAAAGCCCTTAGAAGACTACCTCTGGTTATCCATAAAGCTTTTCAGTATGTCCAACATTGAATTTAGTATTCCGCTTACCTATTACAACTCATGATTGCAACCATGAAATTAGTCAAAGAAACATAGAGATCATTGAATATCCTAACAACAAGCAACCAAGGTACTATTCTATTTCTCTCCCATGAAACCCCTAAACACAAGCGCAGACTGTTGCCTGCTTGAATTGCGGAACAGCGTCGAATGCTCCCCCAAGCAACAGGTCCACTTATCAAAAGGATCGGCTGGGGAGGACTTACCGTGATACTGCGTGCTTAACCGAGTGCGATATAACTACCTGGTTACAGCAAATGAGGGATTGAATTTCCTCACAGAAACGGAACGTATATTATTAGGACGACAATATTCTGGTGTCATTTACATTGCCAAAAGTCCCCCAATATATCAACATAAGATTGTTTATTCTCAGATGACCTATGCTTTGCGAAACAAGAGGATATTTACACCTCAGAAACATCGACTCCCGATTAGAAGATTGTAATATCAGCAACACGCTGCAATCGAATACTTATTCTTTTGCTGAGTAACAGTATAATCATGAGGCACATATGATATTGTGCTTAATCTAGGAGAGAGAGATATTTTGGAAAGTCCTGAAGAAGGTGGGGCAAAATCATTTAGCACACCGAAACACGTCGACGCTCTTTTATTTGTTATATTCGAGGAACGTTTGAGTCTAATTTCTGAGAGTGATAGACTCCAACGCTACAGGTTCAGTCGTATTAACGTAACTTTGATGATTTTTAATATGTCACTTGTCTTTGTCTCTTATGTATATTAACTTGTTATGTGTATGAATTGATTTTGATATAATTTGCATATATTGAAGTGTGTCTTATATTATTGATTGCCTTTTTAATAAAAGTAAGAAGTTTTTATACAGTTCAGCATAATTCGTTTTGTGTTTATAATTGGTTGATGGGTTCTCATAATTACAGATTTATGACATGTGTATGATGTTTGGTTGAAAGCAATGATTGATCTTCTGTGAATTGCAGTCCAAGAGAAATCTTTTTTATACATTTCTGCTTGAATGAGCCATTAAGTACTGCCAACAAAGGATGATGCAGTGCTTTTTAGTCCTGCAAAGGCCACTAACTTGCATCTTGGTCTTTGAAGGACCAAGATCACAACAAATCAGGATCTGGCACCTCCAAACTCTTCTACTCCTTGGATTATTTCTCCCAAAAAGGCCCCCAAGCCTTCACTGAAAGATATATGCCACATTTTCAATTGCAAAGTACTGACTCATGCTTTCACATCGGAGAATTTGTGCACCGTAAAAATGTCTTGTGCTTTATGTTGTACTAATGAATTGGTATAATTTGTTATAACCTAAAGCCACATTGAATAATTCAATTACCTTGAATTAGCACCATTAATTCACTTACATGTAGAAAGGTTTGCACTTTGATAACCTCAACTAATATGTCAGCCATTTCCATCTGGTGTGGCCTCAACCATCTTGAAGGAGTTGGGGGTCACTCTTCACTTGAAAGTGATTCAAAACTGGAAGCTACAGGCAAACCTCAATATGGCCAGCTATATTAAGGTGAGGGAAGGTTCTATAAAGACCACTCTGTAAGGCAATTCAACACTAGGCACATATAACTATTAGCAATAGACAATACAAAGACCAAAGTCGGTTTTGGGGGAAAAAAACTGAAGAACCAACCATTGCCTTTTTAAGAGAAACAGAAAGCCTATTAAATGCACAAACACACACTGATCCAGGAATAACATACAACATGTCTACATGCTTTGCAAAGACATGAAATGTTTCTGAGGAAAGGTTATGTGTTCTCCCCTGTAAAGGTCGCAATCGTAGGTAGTAGAATTATAAGTTGACGCTGTGGATGCAGTGGTTTAATGTGTAATATTTCACTAATACTCCTTCAGTGAAGTTTCGGGGTACTTTTTAAGTAGCAGTGACCTAGCTGAAAACATTCATATATTGTTCTGTAAGCAAGTGCTAAATGTCTACAGGAATGCTCCCAATAATATCAACTGAGCAGAACTAGGGCTTCACACATTGGTGCTTGATCTAAAAAAACTGAACAATTCATTTTACAGTTTAGTGACATCTACAGATCTTTCAACTTTAGATCTCTTCAAACTGAATGAAACAATATTAAATCACCTAGGTCATTAACATCTCAGCACACAAATTACTCAAGTCTCCAATCTAAATATGGTAAACAAAGATAAAAACATCAGTTGTGAAATCCTGAAATACCACAAAACACAATAAAATAATGCAGAGTGCTTAGTGAAAAATCTCGATTAAAGGCAACAAATAACCAAATACAGAGACCGCCATGCCTATTTGGATATTGAAAGAGGATCAGGCAGAGATTTTTGACCATGGGCCGTATCATGAAGAGCTGTTCTGACTCAGACAAAGTTGAGTGCCTATTTTTTGCGTTTGAGGTGTCTAAAGTAAACAGATATAACTCGGACTTTTTCTGAAATCATGGATGAAAACAAGACAGCACATGTCAGAAAGAGTAAGCAGGGATAACCTCTCATTGCTTTCAACGAGTGTTATCTAAAGTTCTTGGATTAACTCACAGAATTTCAGAGTTATATGTATAGACTTTAGACTCCTCAAGTGCAAAAAAGGCATGTGGCTCTGCACTGAGATGACACAGCTCTTCCTGATACTTCCCCAGATGTCACTGCATGATATATGTGAATTAATGGAAAATCGAAAACTGAGAAACTACTTTAAAGGAAACCAAATCATGGAAAACCAATTTTAAGGAAAGACAAATTTAAGGAAATGTAAATACATCGAAAATAAAAGGAAATATTTTAAAGGAAGAGATGATTTTAGGAAAAAAATCCTGCATTTCAATAGTTTATGCGGAGCTTAGGGGTGTTGAGGGTATTTTAGGGCCAGGGAAGGGTGATATTTAGGATTGAGGAGGGTTTTTAGGGATCAGGAATGGTTGGAGAGTAGGACCGCTAACGGGTTTTTAGGGTTCATAGATTAGTTAAGTTCATGGGTGGTTAGGAGTTTTTAGAGTTCAGGGATGGGTGGAGTATAGAGGTGTTAAGGAGTTTTTTGTGTTCACAGATGGGTAGAGTTTAAGGCTGTTGAGGATTTTTGAGGTGTTGAGTAGAGGGGTAGTGAAGGTATTTTAGGGTTCATGAATAGGTGAGGTTTAGGGCTGGTGAGGGGTGTTATGTGTCAGGGATGGGTGAAGTTTATGGGCAGAAAGAGGTGTAGAATTCAGAAAGAGGTGCAGTTTAGGCAAGGGGTTTTTAGAGCTTAAGGGTGAGTGGGTTTATAGAATGGGGTTTTTAGGTGTTAGGTGATGGGTGGAGTTTAGCAGTAGTGAGGGGTTTTAGGGTTTAAGAATGGTGGTAGTTTAGGGGTTGAAAGGCTTTTAGCGTTCAGGGAGTTTGGGGTTCAGAGATGGGTAAAGTTTAGATGTAGTGAGGTTTTTTTATTCTTCAGGGATGGGTGGAGTTTAGGGGTACAAAGACTGTTAGACCTGATATCCTTGGAGTAGTTTCCTTCCACCTTTTTTCCAGCCATCCTCCTGTTTTTGCTGATTTTGTTTTTGGTGGCCATAGGACTGCTAATCAGTGCAAAAGTGCTTGTGCTATCTCCCTAAAACATGACAACATTGGCTTCCACCTAATAGACACATTTAATTTACTAGTTAGACCCTAGTAAAGTGGACCTGTATGTACCCAGGGCCTGTGAATTAAATGCTATTAGTGGGCCTCCAGCACTCAATTTGCCACCCACTTAAGTAGCCCTTTAATCGTCTCCGGCCTGCAATAGCAGCCTGTGTGTGAAGGTTAAACTGCCAGTTCGACCTGGCAAAATTAAACTTTGTCCAGGCCTAAACCTTCCTTTTTAATACATATATGCCACACCTAGGGTGGGCCTAACCTGTCCATAGGTGGGGTGTAATGTATTCAAAACTTTGGACATGCACTTTTGAGTTCTACATGTCCTGGTAGTGAAAAAATTATAAATGTGTGTTTCTCTACTGCAAGGTCTATCTCTCCCTTAAGATAACATTGGGCTACCTTATTACATTTAATAAGTGATAACTTTCAATTGGGAACAGGTATGAATGTCAATTTTGGTCTCTGGGAGCAGGTCTTTGTGCCAGCTCCTCCAGCGACAGTTCTCCTGTCAAGCTTGCCCGCAGTCCACTACCCTCTGCTTCCTGTCTACCTGCTGCCCTCTTTTGTACCTCCTCTGCTCGTTTTTTGCTGTGTTTTGCCTTTTTCTACTACTTTTTCTGCCCTCTGTTTTGCCTTTCCTGCTTGTTTTTCTGCCCTCTGTTTTGCCTTTTATGCCCTCCATTTTTCCTTTTCTGCTTGTTTTTCTGCCCTCTGTTTTGCCTTCTCTGTTCATTTTCTGCTCTCTGTTTTGCCTTTACTGCTTGTTTTTCTGTCCTGTTTTGCCCTCTTCAGCTGTTTTGCCTTATCTGCTCATTTTTTTGCCCTCTGTTTTGCCTTTTTCTGCTTGTTTCTTCCCTCTTCCCGCCGTTTCCCTCCTCCTGCTACTCAACGCCCCACCCTTCCCGCAGGATCTACTTAATGGGGGCCGCAGAGCGACCTCATTGAGCAGGTCCTCATGTCAGCTCCCCTTGCGACAGTTCTCCTGTCCAGCTTACCCACAGTCCCCAACCCTCTGCTGCCACCTGTTTGTGCCTCCTCTGCTCATCTCCTGGTCTGTTTTGCCTTTCCTGCTCATTTTTCTGATGTCTGTTTTGCCTTTTTCTGCTCACTTTAATGCCCTCTGTTTTGCCTTTTTCTGCTCCCTGTTTTGCCTTTTCTGCTCGTCTTTCTGCCTCCTGTTTTGCCATTTTAGCTCATTTTTCTGTCCTCTGTTTTGCCTTTCTTTGTTCGCTCATTTTTTTGCCGTCTGTTTGCCTTTTTCTGCTTGTTTCTTCCCTCTACCCAACTTTTCCTCAAGACCTTACTTTTTGACGGAGACCTCACACACTAGCGCCCAGATACCCCTGGGGGTGACTGGTCCGCGCTCTACAAATGCTGATTCATTGATATAGAATTATAATTAAAAACGATCTTTAATGGTAAAGTCATATTTTAAGTTACAATTCTGAAATGCCACTTTTAGAAAGTTGGCATTTTCTTGTCCTAACCATTTGGAACCCTTTGGTGACTGCAGCTTGTATCCTGCATCACATTACTAGGTGTAGCTGGCAGATGGCCTTTGATGATCACTCCCAGACAGTGAGATAAAGGGGGAATCAGTGTGGGCAGGACGGGCCATCTCTGAATTGATAGAGGGGAGAATCTGTCACCCAATACACCTGCACATCACAAAGGATCTGCCTCATCCAATCACAAATGGCTTTCACACTAGTCTTTTGTGCCCCAAGACTAACTGGCACCAGGGCAGACAGAGAGGATATTCTAGACATCTCTTTAGGGGGAAGTTTCTCTTACTTCAATGTGGGCACCAGGTATAAATATTGAACCCTCAGACCCAAATCTTCAGTACACATCTAAACCTGTGGAAGACTCAAAAGAAGGACTGCTGTGCTGCTCTGCAGCAAGAATGACTACTACTCAGCTACCATGCTACTCTGCTGCCCTGCTGCCTGAGTGAGGACTGGACCTATATCTTAAACCCAGGATCACCAGACTGACTTCATGGGCTAGTTGGCTGGCCTCCTGATCAGAGCCTCGGCAACAGAAAAAGCCTTCAATCATCTTGAACCCTACACCTGGACACAGACTGCAGTGAGTCCTATCCACCAAGTGATATTTATTTATTCAATGTTTTCTATAGCGCGAACAAGACCCAGAGTTTGGGTGTCAGAGCGCTTTACACTTCAACCACCTTCAACATCAGCAGATATCCAATTCTTTCATGTCAAGAACATGTCTACTTATTCCATTAATATTGGCATATGCTTATCCATACACAAAACAAATAAAATGAAGAATATTAGAAATCATTGGATTACAGTCAAGTATGTCGTGTCCTAATTAAATTTAAAATAAGACCACTCCTGAGGTCTTAGATATCCAAACTGGTTATAGTATTGCTAGTCTAATCAACTATATCTGTGGATTGATCGAGGTACCTGTCCATAGACAACATCAGTTTTGGTGGACAAAGAGACTAACTGTATCCACCCTAGCTGACAGTAGCCATTATAGCTCAATCAATGACCGTAGCTTGATTCGTGAGGTGATCAGTTTCTTTGTTCTGCGACTAGCAGGGCAGTAATCCTGCTCACAATAGCTTACTTGAACAGCTGAGTTTAAGGATCACTGGGTTGACAGCTAATTTCCATAAAGTCTTAGTAGTCCCGGTTGTTCGTTATGGGAGAAATTTACCCATCAGAAAGGACTTAGTCTTCTTTTTGAATCGGGGTGCATAGGTGATTCTTCTGATATTTGGTGGGAGCAAATTCCAAATCCTTGGTGCAGCTCCCGTGAATGCTCTATCATAAGTTCATTTCTTACGGAAGAATGCTGGTTTCAGTAAAAAAACCTCGGATCCCCTCGAGGGTCTACTGCCTCCGGACAGCGTAATTTTATGGGCCTGGTAATGTGGAGTTTTGTGGTGTATTGCCTTGTGTGTAATACATGGAATTTTCAGCTCTATTCTTGCCTCGTATGGTAGCCAATTGAGTGCTTTCGGATGTGGAGTGATGTGGTCGTATTTTTTAGATCCCATTATAAGTCTAGTTGCGGCATTGAGACACGCTTTTAGGGGAGCTGTTGAGATCTTAGGAAGTCCTGATAGAGTTGCGCATCCATATTCAATTCTTGATATGACCAGCGCCTGGACTGCCATTTTAAGATCACCGGGATCGATGAATGGCTTCAATTTACTGAGGTAACTCAGATGAAAACGGGCATTTTTTGCCATTGTGTTGATGTGGGCTCGCATGTTTAATTCTTTATCCAGCGTGATACCAAGGGATTTAGTTGAGTCAACTATAATCGGGGAACCATTTAGCACTGTGATCATCTTGGTCCATTCTTTAATCTTGGCTGAACTTTTAGGAGGGGAGATCAGAAGGAATTTGTTTTTTTGTGAGTTGAGCTTAAGATGATTGTCAGCTAGCCATTCAACGGTTCTCTTAAGTGCTTGGTTCATAGTGTTGATCTCTTCCGGTGATGATATCTTCATATACAGCTGGGTGTCGTCTGCATACATGTGAAAGGAAATGTTAGCCAGATGCCATACTTCAGTTAATGGTTCGATGTATAGATTGAATAGTGAAGGGGATAGAGTTGATCCGTGTGGAACCCCTTTTGAATCGGATATGGTGGGGATAGCTTGCTGTCCACCAGGAATCTTTGCGATCTATTCTCTAGGAAGGAATAGAACCATTTCAGGACTGTTCCCGATAAACCCATCCTATTCTCCAGGTGTTCTAATAATTTGGGATGGTTTACTGTGTCAAATGCAGACGATAGGTCAAGAAGGATCAGGAAACAGGTTTCATTACGGTCGAGAGCCAGCAGAGCGTCATCTACTGTCTGTAGGATTGCTGTTTCCGTACTGTGATTTGATCTGAACCCTGATTGGCAGTCATTTAGTAGTTCAAATTCAGTGATGTGTTGACTTAAGTGTTTTTGAGCACATTTTTCTAGTACTTTGGCTAGTAGGGGAATGGTTGTTACCAGACGAAAGTTGTTTGGGTCCGATGGGTTCTCCGTAGGTTTCTTTAAGAGAGGGATAACCTGGCCGGTTTTTAGACAGTCCGGAAATGATCCTTGGGCAAGCGATTCATTAATTATCTTAGTCCAGTAGGGGATGACCATATGGTTGCAAGAGGGCCAGCATTTTGCAGGCAGAGGGTCATTGTAATGGTTATTTGGTTTCAGAGATAGTAATATTTTGGTAATGTCATGCTGATCATATATTTTGAAGGTTGACCAATGAGCATTATTTTTGGGCATTACTTGTGTCGGTAGAGCAGGGTTCCTCACTTGATTACTCCTTAGGTTTGAGGCTTTTTCAGCGTTATTCTTGAGTTCTCTCTCCAATGAGTTGGCTTTATCGGTAAAGAATGTTGAAAAATCTTCACAGTTCAGTTCTGATTTAGATGTTAATAGGGAAGATTTGGCTAATTTGTTTGATTGTTCTGTTAGCAGATCGAAGAGTTTCTTCGGTCTGTTCTTTGCGTTTTCAAGTTCATTTCTAAAAAATTATTTTTTTGATTTAAGTACGCTTTTATTGTAGGTTTTTCTGGACATTCTTAATTGTTTTAAGTGGGGGGATGAAGGAGTTTGTCTCCATTTTCGTTCTGTTATTCTGAATTTACGTCTTTCTTCATTAAGTGACCCGTTGAACCATGGGTTTTTATCTTTGATCTGTATTCTTTTATGTTTTAGAGGGGCTATATTGTCAATTATTTTAGATATCGTATGATTGTAATGATCCGCAAGCTTGCTGACGTCCGTCATTTCAGAAGGGGGTTGAAGTTCCTTCTCGCCTTGTATTGTTAGATTCTCCGAGTTCAGATCTTTAGTGTCTCTTACCCAATGTTTGGGTTTGATTGGTTGCAAGATTGTTTTCTTTTTTTTTGGCTGGTATTTCGAAAGTGATGATGTGGTGATCAGACCAGTCACAAGGAACGATTGAGATTGCTTGGATCGCATTTTCTTTGGAGATGATCCAGTCTAATGTAGCTCCTTTGGCGTGGGTTGGTAGGGCACATGCTTGCACTAGTGAGTGGTCGGCTAGTAATTCTTTAAGAATGTTGACCTGATTATCATGGCTGTCATTCCAGTGAAGATTGAAGTCTCCTAGGAAAATATCATTGGAGTGAGGTTCTGAGTTAGCTGTAATAATTTCCATTAGATGGTCTATGAAAGATAGGTTTTTGCCTGGGGGTGATAGAATGCTTGTAATTTGTACACTTGGTTGTCTGTGAATCGTACTGTGAGCCCCAGGTATTCACATGAGTCGATAGGGTCTGAGAGAACTTTAGAGATGGTGATGTTTGATCTGTGGATACAGGCCACTCCTCCTCCCGTTTTGTTTAGCCTATCTAGTCTTACAATGTTATAGTTAGGTGGCACCAGAAGGTCTAGGCATGGGGAGGATGATTCAGATAGCCATGTTTCCGTTAGAATAGACACGTCAATATCTTGGTTCATGATTAGTTCGGCAATGTCAGCGGCATGTTTCATTGCTGAGCGGCAGTTGATAAGTAGGCATGAGATCTTTTTTGTAGGGTTGTCTAGGTCAGAGTTGGAGTCGGACCCCTCTGGACTTAGCGTTATTTCTTTCAGGTTATTGGAGTTTGGTTTTCTGTGATTTGTATGTGTTATTCTGTTGACATTAATTGGGACCACTTGAATCGTCTGATCATTTATCTTATCGGGGAGGTTGGAAGTCGTATCGTAAGAAAGTAGTAGGTTTTGGGTTTCAATGTCCGATAGATATCTAAATAAAATACGTGGATGGTAAATCCTATTAGACAGAGGCAGTGGGGTTGTGTTGAGCTTATTGTGGAGAGTGTGTGCCGATTTTTGACTCTGGATAATTTTGGAGAGATAACTTTCTGAGAGAAGTAGAGTATTCTTCATGTTCCTAATAGCGTTTCGCATGTCTGTAGCTATCCTATCTGTCTGGGCAATGAGCA
Source organism: Calotriton arnoldi (assembly GCA_963921515.1). Taxonomy (NCBI): domain Eukaryota; kingdom Metazoa; phylum Chordata; class Amphibia; order Caudata; family Salamandridae; genus Calotriton; species Calotriton arnoldi. The sequence goes on along the minus strand of CAWUFW010007892.1, from coordinate 834,060 downwards.
TTTCTAATTCCCTTCCTGAGGGTGGTGAGAGTTGACGTATTTGCAACGGGACTGCTGGCATGTGGATCGGTAAGTTGGCTGGTTCATCTTCCGGCTGTTTGTTGATACCTTTAGTTCCTTCAGTAGTTATTTTTTTGATCTGAAGGGCAGGTCCTGTATTAATATCGGTCGTGTGATTTATCATCCCAGGGTACTGATTGTTGGGTGCTGTGTCCGAGAGATCAGCGATTTGTAAAGTTGTGGAGGTATTAGCCTCTGATGTGTGCAAATTGGGCAGCTTGTTAGATTTTAATTGGATTGCTTCTATGGAATTATTGATGATTGCTTTGTGTATGTCTACTCTTGGATTGCTTGCTATAACGCGTGTCTTTGTATTTTGTCTAGTACTAGAGGATCTAGAGTGTCAACTTTCCTGATCTGTTCTGCTGTCTCTCTTTGCATTTACCCTCAGAGGAGTATGGATGACGGTGTTTAAGCTGTCGCCTTGTTGTTGAGCTGAGATAGGGATGTTATAGACCTGATCTTTTAGCGTGGTAAAGTATTCATCAAATAGCTCAAGATCTTTGTTGGCTGCTTGGAAGAGTACCGTGCCATTTTTGTAGTAGGTTATATTTAGTGTGGCCTTTAGAATTTTCGAAGGTTTTATAAGCAACTTCGTTCCGTAAGGGATGTTTCTTGATTCTTTGATGTTTAGCAATTTTGACATCGAGGGTGCGCCATTTAGCTAGTGATCTAGTGTAGGAAATTAAATCGTTAATAATCACTCCGTTTTTTGAGTTGAAGGAGGGGTCTGAGATAAGTGTTTCAGGGTTTTTCCTAAGCAGGTTGTATTGAAAGGTTTTGGAAGCATTTTTAGAGAGATAGGAGGGGTAAGCTATCTCTCGGGCGTTATGACCTGTAGGAATCAGATTTGCTCCTTTCATTTTGTAGCTGGTGCTTATAACTCCTCTTGAGGAGTTTCCTCCGCTATTTTGTCTGCGTTTATGTTTTAATGCAAATGGTACTCGCGTAATTACTGCTGAGAGTGCCCTGCAGTGACTGATACTATCTATGCCCTTGAACACACTCTTTACGTTTACCCAATGTCAAGGTCTATTATTTCTTTTAAAAATTCTGTCTTGCAATGAATGATACTATCTATGCCCTTGAATACAAGCTTTATGTTAACCAATTATCATGTCCTATTGTTTCTTTTAAATATCCTGTCCTAGTTCCTCGGTGTTAGTATTTTTTTGTGTTCCAAGTATCACTTATTTATTAGATCAAATTTCTCTTTATACTGGTGATGATTGTCATTCCTTAGTATTAGTGTGTTTATAAATTGTTTTATTTATTCTGGGAATGCAGGTTATCAAAATTATTTAATTAATTAATTATACAATTATTTATTCTGGGAATGCTGGTTAATCGCAATTATTTAATTAATTATTTATACAATTATTTATTCTGGGAATGCTGGTCTTACCTAACTTATTTAATTAATTATTGTATAATTATTTACATTGGTTTATTTTAGAAGTCTTCGTAGAAATGGGAGACCTAGTAGCAACGTCTTTCACTCCTGGTTCACAAGATGATTGACCCTTTCAGTTTCATGGTGGTGCAAGTCCTATTTTTGTTTCTGTAGATTATTGATCCCTTCTCCCTAGTCCTCTTTCTCTGGCTGTTGTGGGAGGGGTTAGTTTAATGCTCGGCCATGTTGTTGCTTTCGAGTGCAGAATGATCGTGCAAACTGTATCAAAATGAGGATTATAGTGGCAGCAAATACAGTTCACGATTAGACTACGAGCTCATAACGGGCGCTTTGTGTCTCAGTCATTTCTGCTTTTCTGGCTGTTCTTCTGCTGCTTCAGGACGCTCCCTCTGTGCTAGTGAGCGGCGCTCTCGCTAAGCGTCCTCTCTTTCCCTCGTCTCGGTCCTCACGCTACGAGCGCGATCGTCGCTGTTTCCAAGCCTCTCCTCTCGCCTCCTCCTCTGGCCGCTTTTCTTGGTGTTCTTCTGCTGCTTCAGGAGACTCCCTCTGTGCTAGTGGGCACGCTCTCACTAAGCGTCCTCTCTTTCCTTTGTTCCGGTCACGCTTCGAGCGTGATCGTCGCTACTCCCAAGTCTCTCCTCTCGCCTCCTCCTCCCCGGACGTCGCAGGAGCGACCGTCTAAGTTCTCAGCCTGGCTCCCTCTCCTCGTTTCATTGAGGGCCCGGGGGTGGCCAGTCAGTCCCTATCCTCTATTCCCGTATGCATGGAGAGAACGGGGGGTGGGGTGGGGAGTACAGACACCCACCTCTTTAAGCCTGGCTGGGAAAGATCCGATCCATATCCCGAGTCGCCCTCCTCCGACTCCTCATCGGGCGTTCACCTCGTCTTCGTCCTCGTCACCTCTGGATGAAGCGGTGATGACTTAGTCAGATCCAAGTACTATCGGGTGCAGACAGCGGTGAGTCCTATGTTCCAACTTTCTCCTCTCAGTATCTTTCGATGATTGTGTGCGTGCGTTTCGCAGGTTGTGTGCAGGCTTAGTGGGGATTTTCGCTAAAAAAAACTATCCCCAGCCAGGAGCTCCTTCTTCAAGCTCCTCTCCGACCAGCGGCCATCTTGTTCAACGATGCCACCTGAGTCCTGGAAGTGGGCCTGAAGGTGCTCTGCCAGTCACACTGTTGTCCTTGCAGAACCCACTCAGGGTGACACATTGCCTCGCAGCCTTGCATCGCAACTACTGCTGCACAACGTGTCCCGGAGCAGGACCCCAGAGCTCCTCAGAACCAATACTGTCCAACGCATCCTTGATGCAGGACCTCACATCACAGCTCTGCAGCTCCTCAGAACCGCAGCTGTGTGATGCGTCCTCGATGCAGGACTTCTCTTCGCAGCCTTGCAGTTCCTTCAAACCGCTGCTGCGCAACACCTCACCATGCTATGCAACCAGGATTTAAGGTACTTTGTTCAGTGGGCCTAACTTGTATCAAGCATGTGCTTCATTGCAGCAGCACTGAACTTGTGACTTTGTCTTAGTCTGGTGTTACCAGATAACCACAGTTGGTGTGTTGTGAATTTAAGCACTAGTTCTATTTAAATCTTTGAAATCGTATACCTCCAGTTCTACTGATTGGATTTTTGTTGTTTTGGTGTTAAATAATTTATTACATTCACTTCTAAATTGGTGTGGGATTTGTCCTGTGTTGTGTAGTTACTTTATTACTGTTTGGAGTGATGCATAAATACTTTACTCATTGTCTCTAAGTTAAACATGACTGCTTTTGTGCCAAGCTAGCAGAGGGTTAAGCAAAGGTTAATTTGGGGTTTGCTTGTATTTCAGCCTGACAAGAATTGTGGTATCTCTAAGTACCGTTTCACTTCCCCCCCCAATTGGTTAGCCCATTTAAGGTTTCAGGGGGCAGATTTACAAGGAACTGACACATCTGCATAGATGCGTCAGTTTCCTTGCGCCAGCGTCAAATGTCCTTGCGCCACCATGGATGTGCTCTATTTACAATACAGTGCTCCATGGCCCAAGGATTAACAGATGCGTCAAAAATTCTGATGCATCTGTTGACCCAAAAGTCACGCATTGCTGGAGTTGTGTTGCAAGCACAACGCAACTCCAGCAATGTATTTTGAGGCCTATACTTACTGTACTGTGACACTCCTTACGCCTGCTTCAAGCAGGTGTAAGGTTTTGACGCAGTGGCGTCCTAAAAGTGGTGCAGTGAAATCTTGTAGATTTCACTGCGTCACTTTTACGAGGCCTTTCTGTGTGGGAACGCCCACCCTGCATACATTATACCTGACGCAGGTATAATGTGACGCAGGGCTTTACAACGTGATGCATCTCCCTAGATGCGTCACATTGTAAATAGGCCGCATTGTTTGCGCCGCCGTTGCGTCAAAAAAGTGACGCAATTGCAGCGCAAGGGGCTTGTAAATCTGCCCCCAGGTTTTTAGGTTTCAGGGATGAGTGGAGTTTAGGGGACAGGAATGGGTATAGCTTAGGCATGGTGAGGAATTTTTAGATGGAAGGCAGTGATGGTGTTTTTGGGTGGTGAGGGGTCAGCAAATTGAAAGCATCTGAAGTAATTGTTTGGCAATGTAAAAGATATAAATCCAGAATATTATCTTTTGAAGTGAAGAACTGAATTAAATACTTCTAACATAAATGTTTCTAAAAGTAAGACCTGCAAACATTGCATTTACCCCTTAAAAAGTAAGCATGCAAAAAACATGTCATTTTGGAAAAAGAACATTCAACTAATTGGTTTCTATGAAATGGTAAATGCCATTCATTCTGCAATTATCCATTAAACAGTTGAGGTGAAATGGTTTCTTGGTAATGGTATTCCATGAAACCATTATTCTATGAAATCACATATAATGGTCTCTTCGACGTCTGTCTGGCCTCCTAAAAATTTAGATATACTTCATAATACATAGTCACAAAAGGGAAAAACGAAGAGCTACTAGTATGGTGATTTAGAGTGAATTTGTTTTAACAAAAAATCATCATTCTTCTTGAGGAAAATCTAGCATTGGCAGGCAAGGCAACAGAAAACCTCTTAGCTAGTGACACCGTCAGAGATGTAAAAGCCCATTTCCAAATCTATTGCTAATACACTTGACTCTTTAAATATTCATAGGCTATGCAAATAAAGCATTAGTGAATTTAATCAATGTTATTGATTTCTGCAGAACTGCTTGCAAAGTGTTTTTAGAAGGTCACAACTGTAAGGATTTTGTTACAAGCAGTCTCGTGGTTACGCCTGCAACTGCTTCTTCTTTAAAAGCCCTATTGTCAGACCATCAAGGCAGACACTCAAACTTCTGCTTCTTGAAATGTGCAAGTAATATTTAAAGCTAATGTCCAAGCTAGTTAACTGCAAATCCATTAAGGTTAAATGTAAAATACTCAATCAGTAATCTGTCAAAACCAAAAGTTTTACTGGCATCTATCATCACTTCAGTGTATGGCTGAATGGCTATCCATTTGTCCTAGACTACTTAACATTGAATGCAGATCTAATAAGTGCTCAGTGCTAAAATATTATCAACACATCGTATCAAGTTTGTAAACCATTGTTGTGTTTATCAGGAGAACACATCTTGTTTGTGTGTTTTCTAGGGTTGAAACTCAATCATTCAAATACTGAATACCTACTGTTAGACCTGGCATCCTTGGTGTGGTTTCCCATTGACTTTTTGCCTTCTGGCCTCCTGTTTTACTGGCTTTATTTTTGCTGGCTTTAGGATTCTGGGCACTTTACTACTGCTAATCAGTGCTATGGTGCAAATGCTCTGTACTCAAAACATGGTAACATTGGCTTATCCACAATTGGCATATTTAATTTACTTATAAGTCCCTAGTAGTAGTATATATGCCCAGGGCCTGTAAATTAAATGCTGCTAGTAGGCCTGCTGCACTGATTGCGCCAGCCGCTCAATAGCCTTTAAACATGGTTCAGGCCTGCCACTGCAGAGCCTGTGTGTGCAGTTATAAAACCGCCATTTCGAACTGGCAAGTTAACCTACTTGCCAGGCCCAAACCTTCCCTTTTATTACATATTAGTCAACCCTAAGGTAGGTCCTCAGCGGGCCTATGGGCAGGGTGCAGTGTATTTAAAAGGTGGGACATGTACTTTTGAGTTTTACATGTCCTGGTAGTAAAAAACTGCTAAATTCATTTTTCACTACTGCAAGGCTTATCTCTCACATAGGTAAACATTGGGATTGCCTTAAAAATCTTTCAAATGTAATTTCCAATTGGGAAAAGATAGAGATTTGGAGTTTGGTGTCTCTGCACTTTAAAAACACATCTTATGGTGAAGTTGGATGTTAAATTGTAAGTCTGAAAATGCTACTTTTAGAACGTTGTCATTTTCTTACTTTAACCATTCTGTGCCTCTGTCTGTCTCTGAATACATGTCTAGGTTGGGTGACAGTTGGGTTTTGTACATTCCCTCGGGACAGTCACTCAGAGGGAGAAAGGGTGTGACATTTGCAACCTGATGGCCGATCACCAGGCTGAAGGCCTTCCTGAGGTGGATCGGGAGGGAGGAGCTGACACTTGCACCTGAATAGGGCTATGCCTGCCCTACACAAAGAGCTGCATACCGCCCTGTAGTGAGTCAGGGCAGGAAAGTCAGGGACCTTGTGATCTTCAAATGCCTCTTTGAAGTCTCCTCCACTTCAAAGGCACATTTGGGTATAAGTACTGGACACATGACACAACCATATCAGAACTGTTTGGAACCAAGGACATTCTGCCCGGAAGGAAGAGCTGCTGTACTTTAGGAGGGGCTGCCACTTTGCTACCTGCATTGATGTGTTGGCCTGCTGCCTGCTGATTTCTGTGCTATAGGAGGGACTGCCACTTTGCTACCTGCTCTGCTGTGTTGGCCTGCTGCCAGCTGCTTCTTACCTGGGAGTGAGAGGGACTGGACCTGCTTTCTACATCCTTGAACCCAAGTTTCTCCAAGGGCTTGTTGGCTTGCCTCCTGTTCTCTGAAGTCTCTGGGTCACAAAAGACTTCTTGTAACTCTGCTGGTGCTGCTGGACTCTGCCCTCTGTGAGTCCTACCATTGCCCAAGGTGCCCCCCTCCAGTCCTGGGCCTCCGAAAATCAATGCATTGTTACCACTGTGCCGATCAGAACCAACACAGTGCCCTCCGATGCTGAGCTGATCCAAGGACATCCTTGCGCTGCTCAATGACAACACATAGACCTGACTGCGAGGTTCAACGACGACACAGTGCTGATTTGAGGTCCCGACTGTGAGGCTCGATAACAAAGCAGCACCGATCCAAAGATACCACTGCGAGGCTCGATTTTGACGCAACATGACTGTGTGAATAGGAACCGACTCATCGAGTCTGCGACACCGACGCTTGCTCCATCCAAGATACTTTTTCAGCAGGCCCAGTGTGTGTCCTGTTGCCAGCCTGCCTTTCATCGTGGTGGGCCTGAACTTTCGATTTACCCCTGTCTAGCGCGACCTCAAGTAACCTTTCAGAGTTATTGACTTCTGAGCACTGTTTTGGGATTTAATCTTTAAAAATTCATATCTCGAGTTCTACTTATTGGAGTTTTGTCATGTGGGTCTTGTTTTACTTAGATAAATATTCTCTATTTTTCTAAACTGGTGTGGAGACTGTTTGTGGTGTTTTCACTGTGTTACTGTAAGTAAAGTGTTGCACAAATACTTTACACATTGCCTCTTAAGTTAAGCCTGACTGCTTTGTTCCAAGCTACCAGAAGGTAAGCAAAAGGTAATTTAAGTTGTGTATTTGACTTACCCTGACTACGATTGTGGCTCCTGCTTGGACAGTGTGTATATCCTGCCAACCAGAAATCTCAATTAAGTTAAGCCTGACTGCTTTGTTCCAAGCTACCAGAAGGAAAGCAAAAGGTAATTTAAGTTGTGTATTTGACTTACCCTGACTATGATTGTGGCTCCTGCTTGGACAGTGTGTATATCCTGCCAACCAGAAATCTCAATTTCTAACACCTACCAAGTGGAGCAGTAGCCATAATGGGAGCACAAACACAGGTATTCAAAGGTCAGATGAATTCTCAGTTGCTCCTTTTAGAACAGCACAAACGTTGGACTAATTATTGTTCAGAAACGTATTAACTATTCTGCTAACAAAAGCTGTTTGGATTACCTTTTTTGAGCTGAACTAATAAACAATAAATAATTCACCCCAAAATATATTTGTATCACCAATTCTTTAGTCCTTGAATAAATTTGCATCTGTCACTCATTCCCCAAAATTAGGATTTAGATATTTGGGAAAGGTGGTGCAGAGAATGAGGTGATGACAAATACATGGTAATTAACTATAGAAGGTAGAAAGACATTTCTTCTATTTAGAAGTATATAGGGATATTATCAAAATACACAGTTAAAAAGTTCTAACTATAGTGCAAGGGTGTAAGTCAAAATATCATACACAGAAAAATCATCTGACATAAATATTACGTTATGTGTTACCTTTAATCATCAACATCATCATTGTAAATCCTAATTTGATTTATATACAGTAAACCATAAAAGAACATGAATAAAATACATATTTAAAAAACTATAACAAATTTACATGGCAGTTATATAACTCCATAAATCACTATTCCAGAATAGTTAAACTTTTCCTTTCACGAATGGTCGCAATCACGTACGATGCCACTGTATTACAGTATACATAGATAAAAAAGCAGTTTTATGATTACTTAATTTCATATTAACAAACCATGGTTTTAATAAATACTTCCTACATTTACAAAAGAGTGCAAAGTGCAAAGTTGACTGAATTGACTTCCCATCTCAGGGGCAGGGCGGCTAGTCTGTATACTAGTACCATATGCTTTCCCAAAAGCATATTGTTAATAACCAAAACATGAGCACTGCCAACGGTGGACTGAAGGCGCCGCACTTCGCTGTCCCGTTTCCTCCTTATCTTAATGGTTAATGCACAACAGCTCTTTGAAAAGTTTCTGGAGTGATTTCTCCGGTGGGCAAATTATTAGTTCACAGGTTATCAAACCGGTGGCCTTATTGTGTGCCCATTTGCTCACTACCATTTGACGCAAGTCATTGACCTCTGCAATGTTACAGGTTATCTTACTGGTGCATGGCTTCTCCTTGTAGGAAGCCAAAGATTACATTGGATATCGCACCCACGGATCATTGATAATTAGCCCTGATGAAGTTCAAGTAACCAATCTGAACGAAACGCATTGGCTGGATGATGCTTTTTTATGCTTATTGAATAAAACGGATGATAAAATTGGATACCTTGTCAGACTCATTATCTTGATATCAAGTGAACAAAGAACAGTCTCTTGTGCACCATTCCATAAATCCTTCCACATTGTTAATAACCCTCAAAAAATATATTTGTTACAGTATACAGGTAGGGTTGGATCCCTTCTTGTTCATTACATATACATAACTTTTAACCATAATATTCCCTGAGTCCCTTACAGCTCTATCACGCTCTCTAACTTAAATGAATAATGCTTTTAATTCATTCTTAGGGTAATGAGCTATATGCTCAGGAGTTCTTAAAAGGGTAAAATCCAAATCAATGATCAGACTTAAAATATCTCCTATATTTGTGAACCAGGGAAATTTAAAGGCATGATTCAGAGTAAGACAGTCCTTAATAATAGCTTTGGTGAATGAGATCTCATTTTTAACCAAACTGCATGCCAAAAAAGCCCAGGTTTCACATATACATCCTCAATAGAGAGGAGGCTTACCTCTTTATGTATAAAGGTCTCAGAAATCAATTGTGGCACTGCAAGTAGTTGTCTTAAAAATGATTTCTTTTGTCTTGTAGGATCACTGTATTACTGAAACCTCAAAGGCCAGCCCCATACATCTCCAATGAAAGACATTTACTTTTGTCTAAATATTCAACATTTCTCTTATGGGGTTTGTGCCTATGTTAGTAGCAAACCCAATCCAGCCTTCTGTGGTTCTCAACAAATTAGAATGACTTGTTTGTTTTTTGTTGGACCGGTTACTGCACAAAGATAATTGCGTTTCCAAATAAGAGAAGGTTTGCACATTGGTAATGCACTCCCCTTGATGTAATGGGGCCAAATCTTAAACCTCCCCTTCATACAGGTCATCATAGCAATCCAATTGAGGTCAGTGATAATAAAACCGCATCATCTGCGTATAATAAAATGGGTACACGCCGTGTGCCAACTCTTGGTGCATCAGAACTTAATGCTTGAAATTCTTCATCTATCAATTAATATAACGAGAAATTGGGAAGGGTGGAAGTACACAACCCTACCTAACCCCCTTCTTTATTCTAATTGGCATAGTGTATTCCCCATTTGGTCCAAACAGCAGTTAAATTGCCATACATGTAGGCCAACAGAGAAATGATATACCTTGGAGCGTAAAGCAAATTCATAGTATGCCATAATTTAATATGATTTACTAGCACTGCTCAGATCCATAAAACACATATATAGAAGCACACCCTTAGCCCTTGTATATCTACCCAAAAATAAGTTTAGATTTAGGCATTGCTCTACTGTCCTTGTAAACTTTCTAAACACATATTGTGAGTCGACCAGTAGAAAATGTTCTCCCACCCATTGCTCCAATCCTTCCAAATTAACTCTACCCAAAAGCTTTTCAGACAAGTCTAGGAGTGATATAGGTCTATAACATTTTGGGTCGCTCTTGCTACCCTTCTTAAAATTGGGCCAATATTCCTCTCAGACTATGTTGAGAGGAGATACTCAGCCCCAGGTGCATTTAATACCATAGTAAGCGGGGGGCCCAAAGCAAACGTAAATTCTTAGGTGTTCACCTGGACTCGATCAGGTCCTAGAGCCTTCGCTTTGCTGCTCCTTTCTAGTACCAAGATAAACTCTTCCAAGGTAAAAGTAACAGAGACAAGGGAGATGAGCCACTTATTGTTAGCAGAAGTACCACAAATATCTGAGGGGTTAAAAATTGAAGTAAAATTGTCAACCCAATCAAGTCCAGAAACTGTACTTTCTAGACTATGGGCCATATTGCCCTTAAGGAAGGGAGCATTTATGGTTCTCCAAAAAAGGAACATGTCTTTAGTCTCAGCTGCTTGAATTAAATTCATCTAGGCCTCTTCTTGTAGCTCTCCCTTTCTGAAGACAAAGACTTTTCTATACTCATGACCGCACCGTTGTGTGACAACCTTTTCTCTAGGCTGAGAGTGAAGGGCTGTTTACATGCCCTTGTACAGGCTGATTCAAACCAGCCCGGAGATATTTGTTTAATGCCCTTTACCGTCCCTATCAATAAAAAGTTAATTGACTTTGAAATGGTTTCATAAGCCCAAATAATTCATCCAGAATCAGCTTCCTCATCTAGATAGGTCATAAAATACTGACTATTACCAGCAATTAAAGATGTGGTAAAAGTAGATGGATCCACACTAGATCATTTCAGTCTCACCCCATTCTGCCTTCCTGCAATAACATTCGGGTAACTCTGTTTTCATCCGTATATGCATTAATAAAAGTTCAAACCAGTGGATTATGATCACTCAAAACGTTTTTTTAACCTAAACCCCAAAAGCAGCACTAATTAATTAAATATTGTCAAAATGTAATCAATGGTACTCATAGCACCCCTCTCAATAAAAGTAGGTAATACTATATCGCTACATTTGCATTGTACATCAGACATTGAGAAATTATATTTGATCATCATGTTATCCAATGCATCACCATATGAATCACACAAAAAGTGCTCCCCCTTGAGAGTACACTAATCCACAAACCGTGTTAACGGGGAAAAGGGCATCTAGTGATGCTAAAATCCACAGCCGAAATTATAAGGATTTCATTAGCATTGGCCTGAAGGAAGGTATCTAAATTGTTCTCCATGTCACCAAGTACTTCTGCTCGGGTGGCAACAAATTTATTATTGCAGTAGTTTATAAATAAAATATCAGGGTTATTTTCTATAGACAATAAAACAAACCGATATTATGGGGAGCCTACAAACATCTTTTTCACTTTAGATGTAAATAAAACTGAAATCAAAGTAATAAGACTGCCCTTGGCCTTGCCTGCATTGGAAGAAATGGCATGGGTAGTATAAGATAAAAAGCCATACACATTGATCTTACCAACCATCTAAGTTTCCTGTATACATATTATCTGGGCTTTTGTAGTGCAGTTCTGCCAATCGGTAGAATGCACCTTATTCGCTAATCCCTCAATATTCCAAGGAAAAAAAAAAATTAGAACCTCAGCCCAGTTTAGGAGTAGCCGTAGAAAGGGGCAGGGAATCATTCTACTTCCTCTAAAGTGTCAAGAGGAGGAAACATGTTTCTTATAGCAACAGTCTCTTTGTTCAAAAGGACACCCTCTTCCTTCTGAATGGTGAGACACTTTATTTGTTACACTTAATCCTGGCTTATAAAAATAACCTGAGGGCAAAGCATCAATTTTCCCTCCTGTACGGGTGTCCACAGTTTGCATCTTTTTAAATACTGATAGTATGAATTTGACTAAGTGAGGGCAGGAGACGTTTATAACAATGCAATCTTCTTTGCTGGTCTTCATGAAATTTGCCAACCCTCTTTACTCTTCTCAAAGTTAAAATGCCATTATACAAATATTAAACATTGCTATACAACCAATGGAACACTTTATTTTTAAGTCTCAGTGGAGGTAACATTTAGTGAGGGGGCACCCTTCAGGGTAATGACATAGAGTTGCCTTGGGTGAAAGGTGCAGAAATCTTGCTGATAAGGGTTAGGGTGTCTGGTGACAATCAAGGCACTTAACCTTAGCACCTCTTAGGGTGTCAAAATGGGAGAGGGGAGGTTGTATTTCCGCCCAAGAGGAGTACTTCCTCACATTTGAACCATCACAATCTGCATACCATTTAAGTTTATTCATAGACATTTGACTTTGGCGCATAAGCCTCGCTAATGCCATTCTTTGCTGGGCCCTATCCCACTGGGCCAGAGGTAAAGTGGCCATCATTGGAAATAAACATACTTTGGCTAGTAGAACTTGTAGTATGCTTTTTTAAATGCCCCAGCACGTTTGATACAGCAGACTTGAAGAGTGCAAGATTACATTTCACATCCTCTAGGGTGTTCTTAACATAGTTCTTCAGGCAATCCTTCTCTGTACCCAAGTTTTTTGTATCAGTTTCTGCATCCTTTTCCCTGTTTGCCTGGTAGGGTTATCAACTATTGTTACATAAGGATGACTGCTTAGATGAATCTTGGGCTTCCTATGATTAGGTTGCTCTAACTTGTGCTCTCTTCTTTTTAGCTGGAGAAGAGCTTGCAGCAAGTGGAGGGGAATTAGCAATAGAACTTAAAGAGGCATTTAAAACACACAAATTTCTATAATTTGTAGTCATGCCATTTGAAAGAGCATCCAACGGTGGAACTTCCAGACTAGCCAAGGATACCAACAATTTTTTACAGGCATCATTTACTGTTCATTGGGCAACCCAAAGTCTTTCTTCCACATTGCCATTTCGGTATTAATCAAGCTCATGGCTCCAGTAAGATAATTTATGATTGAGTTGGAGGTAGAGTTGAGGTGGCATCCCAACCTAACATGGGTAAGTCTTCTGTACTGATCCCAATATTGGGAAATTGCACACTGTGTCCACTTGTCGCTACCACTGTGTGGTTCCCCTTTATTTATGACACTATGGGCCATATTCTCAAGGAAGTGGCGGAGAGAGGCGTTTGCCTTCTTGGCTTAACGCCTCTCTCCGCCACTTCGGAAACGCGAGGCTGCACCCTATTCTCAAGGATATGGTGCAGCCTCGCGTTTCGCGCTGCGATGGCGCTAAGTTTCACAACTTAGCGCCAATGCAGGCACCCTTGCACCAGAGTGCAAGGGGGTCTGCAAGCAGGAAGGTTTGTTTATGTACAGGAAGGTGTCCCTTCCTGCACATAAACAAACCTTAAATGCCAGTTTGTAACTTACATGTGTGCTGCTTCATGCAGCACACATGTAAGTTACAAAACGGCATTTTAAAAAAAGGTTTGTTTATGTGCAGGAAGGGACACCTTCCTGTACATAAACAAACCATGCCATTTAGCTTTTTCCATGTGTGCTGCACAAGGCAGCACACATGGAAAAAGCAGAAACGAGGAGAATTAAAGCATTTCTCCTCGTTTCGCCACCTTAAGACCAGATTTTTCCTGGTCTTAAGTTTGGCGCTACCTCCTATTTACACTGCCCTTGTGAATAGGAGGTAGCATCAAACTCAATGGGTGTTGCAGTGGAACGCCCACCGCAACACCCACTGCACACCCCTTCACGCTAAAAACAGCGTGAAGGGGGCCCTGTTCACAAGGCAGCGTTAAGCCGCGTTAAGCCACTTAACGTGGCTTAACGCTACCTTGTGAATAGGGCTAAGCCCCTATCGCCACAACAACGTCACTGAAAGTGACATTGTGGTGGCGATGGGGGCTTGAGAATATGCCCCTACTAGTTTTAGGTCCCACCACTTGGTAGGCCAGACTCCTAATTTCAGTCACTGATTCAAGGTATGTCTTATAATTATGCTTATATTATCTGTTACCCGACATACAAAAGTTTCACAGCCTGTGGCCTTCCATGAAGACCTATCTGCCACTGGTCGTGTATATTTATTACTTTTTGTTTTTCGATTCTTACTTGGCGAGTCTCAATAGCAGAGAGGGTGCTGGTCCAGATGTTTAAAGATGCTATTTAGGCAGAAACATGTTCATCTCCAAATTGCGCCCCTTTCCTTTTTATTTTCTACCAACTGGGGACAAAAATAAAATGAACGGTCGACCAGGAGGTAGTGTTACCAGTCCTGTGTTTCCCCTCAGCAGGGTTCAATTCATTAGACACCTTTCACTGACCTTCATAGAGGATCCCCTTCCAACGTTGCTAAAACTTCAAGAAAGAATTCCCCTCCTAATAGAGTTGTAGCTCACAATGGCACCCCAAAATGATGTTGTTGTGAAGAGCGGCCCTATGATGAAGCATGCCGCCCAAGGGTGGGTGATGTCTTAATAGAGGATTGGACCAACGCACTTTGGTCAAATGTTTCTGTGAGCTTCAAATTTCAATTGTCAGTTAGACAGTTCCACTAGTCTGTCAAGCAAGCTTGAGAGAAGATTTTTATTGGCAGTGTGATGCCCCCTATGTGCATAGCCCCGATATAACGGTTAGCCACTATCAAATTCAATGAACCAAACTGCACATAATTATTATTGTTCTAATAAGATTTACAACTGTCTTTCGAGCTCTGACACATTCATGTAAAAGGGACCACTCACAAAATATTGTTTCGTACCTCTTATTAATAACTGTGAATCTGTTCATTGCAATGCCATTTGTGCACATCCCCTCTATAATGTCTACGCTTCTTTAATCCTATTATTAGTACACTTCATGGATTTTGTTCCATCAAAGTGACTGAGTTTTACATTACAGAGTGATGCTCTGACACTTGAACATATGGGATTGAATTACATTCCTAGATGTTTAGGAACTTTTCTTGCCACCATAGTCAAATAATATAACCAACCAAACTAAAACCATATTATACCACCTCCTGGAAGTGCATCTTTGAATGAGTTCTTCCGTAAACCACTGGTCTGCATTGGTAATTGCTATTTGATAATGTTGACAGTCTTTGCAACATAAAAGTGAAGTGAGGAATACTTGCAAATAATCTTGACCACTGGCAATATTCAGACATCGGCCCCTTGCTTGCTGTGTGATAAGACTTGAGCTATTCCACACTGGCAAAGCCTAATGAGGTTGAAATCAGTCTGGAATGTATTGTGCTCCTTCTTGGAGGGGCATTGCCTGGCAGTTCAAGGTGGACTGTTTCCATGAGGAGCAGGGTCAGTACTTATTTCCATAAGGCAGTCTTCTTTATAGAGTGCCAAAGTGTGTGAAACATGATGGGCTATTATGCTACCCAGAGTGATTGCCAGTGGTTTAGACTATTTGCATGCATTCCTCCCATCATCTTTTGTTTTTGAGTCTTTAGGACATATTCACTAATTTTGTGTCTGAGTAGTCCAAAATGACAATTGTATTTTAGCATATCTCCTAGATTTCTAAGATCAAGTACAAACACATCCATACAGAGAATTGACATCCATTCAGGGTCCCATATCACAATTGCCACTCACATTTTTCTCTCTATCTCTCTCACTTAGTAATTCTCTATATATGGCCCTGATCCACCTTACACTCTATATGATAATGTTTAAGATGTACCTAGAGATGAGGAGTCAAAGCATTGCCATCCCCGGGGCTGTTAATATTCAATACACCAATTCTGCCCATCCTGGATCCAAGAAGCAGTTAATAACATTGCATTAAATTAGTTTTTAAAATCTGATCTTCTTTATATCTCTTTTCATTATTAAATGGACTGCAAGGGAACCATGAGAACTAAGGAGAGGCTGAAGAAACTTTTGTTACTGTCAATATTTAAAGTGAAATAATTATTCACTGTTGCAAATTCTCCATTTGCACTGGAGTCTGCTCAACATAGCCCTGGTGGAGGATTTGTTGTCAATGCTAGACTTAACAATCTTGAGTGCCATGTCACAGTCTCAGTAGAAACATTATAGGACTTGCCCGAGAAGCCAAAATAACAGTTTGATAATGACTGCTGAGGCAATGTTGTTGCGTTTGTAAACAATTTAGTTTAAACACACTAATTGATATTGTTCCATTAGGTTTAGAGATATTTGAGTAAATTACATGAACCAATGAAATAAGATATACTTGACTTCTGAATACATGCTCAAGGTCCATTCTAAATTATATATTTATTTTAAAAATGTATTAGAATATTAGAAGAGCAAAATCAAAGGGAGGTATTTCATATTATTGGCACTATATGTTTATTACTTTAACAGGAAGGAGTCTCAAATTGGGATTACAGAAGAAATATCCCTCCATATGTTCAAGCAGTAAAAGAGTAAATTTGGCCCGGTTTAGGTGTCTTTCCACCTTGTGCTCCAGTAGATCAGCAATACAAATAGATCAGCTCAGGGGAGGGGTTAAGGACATTATTACTGTCCTTTCCCAATCAGGGATTTCATGATGTCCCAGCGTTGGGTACCCTTGGATATTAAAAAGACTTAGGCCATCAGAAGACTAGTCTAATTCCTGGAGGCTTTTTTCATTCCCTCAGAACTGAAACTTCAAACAGGACCACAACGCTGGTGGTGGAAATTGTAGGATTAATTTGTCTGGGTCATGTCTCTATTCAGATGAGACATCCTCTTTCTCTGCAGACTTCTAGTGTGACTGGAAATGTGCCCAGTGGTGGGAGAGTCCTGTTTGTGCTAGACGATCCATCCATTGACTCTCGCCACCTTTTCTAATGTTCAGCATAGTAATTCTGAGAGTAAATTGGTTACATCACCCCTATTTTGTAATGTTGGTATTTAAGGATTTAGCAAGGGACAAGCCCAGAGGAATTGGTTGGTAATTTTGTATTATAAGCAGGTGTGAAAATAAACCAGAGTATTTTCTTTCTCACTCCATGTATGGTCAGTCGAGTGTGAACAAAACAAATTATGAACTCAATTAGGAGATGGCTGTATACCATTTGATCGTGTATTAGATAGGATAAACAAATTTTTTTTTTTCTTATCCTGACCCATCCTAGAATGAATGAATGCCCACGAAAGTTGGTATGTATGTTGAAGTGTAAAGACAGTGTCACTAGGTCATGCAAAATTGGTTACCTCACATATGCACACCAAACACTATAGAATTTAAAGAACACAGCTAAATTAGGCAAAAAAGGAACACAAAAATAATTTTCAATGAGTGTAGTTTGTCCGCCGTATACCGGTTAAGCATTTTTCTGCTGCTGAACTCTCCCCAAATTGGTCACACAGGGTGGAAATTTGATACCAAATTTTATGCCTGGCATACCTTTCAAGCTCTGCACAAGGCCAGAGGGCAAAAGTACTTTGTGCTTTATGCAGTTTTGCTTAAAGGAGTATGGGGAAAAATAAAAAGCTGCATGCAAGGAATGTATGCTACTTTGGATATAGTGTTGTCTTTTGATTAGATACTCGAGTCATAACATACAGTTTGTGATGCTCTTGCTTTCGAGGAAGATCACCATGAATAAAAAGAAGTGTTTCAATAATGCAATAATTTCAATTAAAAAAAAGACTATTTTTCATTTATGCAGGGTGGAGATTACATCTATAGGTGTAAATATTTGAAGACAACTACTTGCAGATTCCTACACTAAAAATACAACATCTTATGCAATATTTATAGATTTTGATTAATTTATCAGTCTGCTCATTTACTACCTTGTGAAGGCTGATTCATCAAAAGTTTGTTCGGGAATAAACAATGGAAAGCAATGCATCCAATATATCATCACAGGTTTTGCCAAGGCAAGCATCTTTTTCAGGATAAATTGAGTTACCTGGGGACTGCGCCACAGAACCTTTACCCATTTTATATGAGCCACATATTTATTTTATTTACTTGAGTTTTATATAGCGGTGGCTAGACCCGTAGGTATCAGAGCGCTTTACATGAGGCGAGTTACATAGGTTACAAATTACACATTGTTACAGAAGGTACATCTGTTACAGGTTACATCTGTTGGTTCAAGGCGTGTAGAAGGGTAAGGGGGTAAAGTAAAAGGGTAACAGGGAGGGTGATTAATCGAAGCATAGGCATAAGGATAAATAAAGCAGGCAGGGGGAGCGAAATTCAGGGGAGAGGTGAAAGGAATAGGGGGAGGTAGGCAGAGAATGACGGAGGGAAGAGGTGGGGGAGGGGGTAGCAGACACAGCGTGGAGACGAGGAGGTAACTGTGTCTGACGTCCGGCTGGGTGGGAGATGGCTCCCCGCGGAGAAGGGATCATTCCCAGTCCTCCATTAAGTGTGATTCCCTTGACGCGGTGGGCTCGCTGAGACTCCAGGGCATAGATGATGGGTCCCTCCCCAACAAGGGGAGAGGAGTGCTTTGGACACGGGCACACTCAGAAGACTGAAGGAGGGAAGAGGTGGGGGGAGGGGGTAGAAGACCCAGCGTGAGTAAAGTGTCCGACGTCCGGCAGGGTAGGATACGGTTCCCAGTGGAAAGGGGATCAAACCCCATCCTCCACTATGTGTGACACCCTTATCACTGTGGACTCTCTCAGAGGGGTCTCTGAGACTCCAGGGCAAAGATGCTGGATCCATCCCCAACAAGGGGAGTAGGAGTGCTTTGGACAAGGGCATACTTAGGAAGCTCGTTGGCTAGACCCGGAGGAAACAGAGCGCTTGACATAAGCGACTACACAAGTAACATAAGCGTAGATGCAGATTGCATAGAACAAGAAAAACATCGGAAATGAGGCGGAGCAAGGTGAAAACAATAGGAAAAAGTAGCAATAGAGTAGAGGGGGGAGGGAATAGGGCAGAAGCAATCATTAGTTTAAATTAATAACAAATTCCGCAGATCAACAGTTATAAAGTTACATCAGTTATTAGAGAATAAAACATAGCATAGAGAAAACCGAGTTATAAAATTACATACTAATTTGCACAATGATTTGCTGCTAAATGCAAGTCCATCTCTAGAATGAAATACATATTTTTTGAACTTATGAATAAGTTAGCTCAGTAATATGGCAAGCTTACAGATAAATTGTGCTGTGAGCACAGTAGACACCATTTGAAGACCTAGATTATTTATCTGTAAATATAACAGGACTATCGCTAGGCTGACCATGGAAATGTGCAAGACTAATACATCCCTACCTCTCCAAAACTGGGTGCATATTTGTCATATTTTTGTAATGCATACTCTGAGACCCATGAGGACCAAATGTTCCCGGCTGATTGCCAGATTAAAGAATACTCTGTCCTCCCAAAGGATTGGGCAGAAAGGACCGGGGAGGAACAGGGCATTTCAGCATGGAGCAGAGCAGGGACTTCTTGGTGTAGACATTCACTCTTCTCTTAGAAGAAGACATGCACAGACAGTATATTAGTGTTAGACCTGTCAACCTTAGGGTCGTCTTTCCTTAAATGTTTTGCCTTCACCATCCTATATTGCTGAATTTGTTTTCATTGGTCTTTGGACTCTGTGCACTTTACCACTGCTAACCAGAGCTAAAGTGCTTCTGCTCACACCCTGAAACATGGTAAAAGAGGCTTACACCTGATTGGCTTATAAGTCCTTAGTAAAATGGCATACAATATACCCAGAGCCTCCAAATTGAATGCTACTAGTTGGTCTTCAGTAGGTATTATGGCACCCACTTAAGTAGGCCCTTAAAACATGTCCCATGTCTCCCATTACAGCCTGAATGCCATTTTAAACAGCCATTTTGATGAGGCAAAATAACCCCTTGCCATGCCTTAAACTCCCATTTTATTACATGTCAAACCCTAAGGTAGGCTATAAGTAACCTATAGGGCAGGATGCAATGTAATTTAAAGGTTGGACATGTATTTTTAATTTTTACATGTCCTGGTAGTGAAAAACTCCTACATTTGTTTTTCAGTACTGTGAGGCCTACCTCTCCCACAGGATAATATTGGGTTTCCTTATTACATTTAATTAGTGCTAACATTTGATTGGAAACAGGTGAAGATTTCATGTTTGGTGTTTGAGAAATTGTAATTTAAAATCCTTTTTAATGGTTAAGTCGGATTTTAAGTTACACTTTTGAAAATAGCACTTTTTAGTAGTTGGTAATTTCCTGCCCTAACTATAGGGTGCCTGAAGCCTGTTTCTGGGTCACATGACTGGGTGCAGTTGGACTTTATTTATTCTTCCCAGACAGCTATGCAATAGAAGCATTAGGTGTGCCCACATGGGCCATCACTGGCAGGACATGGGGTGGAGCTGGCCACTGCTCCATTTGAAGCTGAATAGGCTGTGCCCTGCCTTCACAGAAAGGACTTGTCACCACCTCATTGTTCATCCAGTCAGCCGGGATGCAGGGCAAGGGAGGCAGGAAACTTCTAGAGCCTTAAAGGGAATTCTCTAAAAACTTCTCCTACTTCTAAGAAGGCATCAAATAGGACTCTCAGTCTCACTCTTCAGTTCACTTTCGGGATCTCCGGAAGGACTCTTAAAGGATTGCCTGCTGCTGTGGCCTGCTGTGTACTTGAGAAGACTACTTTGCTGCACCTAGAAGGACTGATTTGTTGCTTGAGTCCTACCTTAAAACTCTCAGAGGTCTGCCTTGCTGTTTGAAACTTGTTCCACCACTTGAACCAAGGACTACCAGAGTGACTCCAAAAGCTAGTAGGCTGGCCTCCTGGTCAATACCCCAGGGATGGAAAAGGCTCCAACCGTCTTGAGCCTGCAGCTAAACCCAGCCTGAGTAAGTCCCAAGCCTCCAAGTGGTGCCCCTCCAGTCCTGGGCCCTTGGACGTGGTGCTAAAGATGCCCAGATAGCCACAATACAAAACTTGGGACTTAGAAAATGTTTGGCAAAACAATTGCTTGGAGAACCAAGAGGAGACCGTGACCAACCTGCTTGTCTATTCACCCAAAGTGCATCGCTGGTTAACCCGACTTCACTGCAGGGCCTGCTACATCGTTCTCCACAGCAGCAAATCCTGTTCATCGGTCCTTCGCAGAATTGGTACCCAGCCTTGTGGAACTTTCGTAGGCTACATCCTCCAGCTTCATCCTGCTCGAGATTTTCGAATTTCAAAAAAGAGACTGAATCCAAATGCAGCAATCTTCACCACAACTTCGTCCAGTGGCTCCTTGAGGACGATGCCTCCTCCTTGTCCCGCTGAACCTCTACCTTCTCAGAGACTTTTTGCTGGACTTTCTTTTAAGTCTGAAAGGTAAGTGCTTACCGGACAAATCCATGTATCTGAACCGAGCTTCATCATGGCTGGCAATATTTTTCGCCTTTGACCTGGTCATGCATGACTAGATGTCCGCATTTGGTGCTTTGATGTTTTAGGTGATAGTTTTTTCCTTAAACTTTAAAAATTCATAACTCTGGTTCTACGGATTAGATGTTTGTCATTTTGGTGTCAAACAATTTATTAAAATTTACTCTTTTCTCTTAAGTAGTGTGGGATTTTTTTTGTGATGTGTTTTCACTTTATTACTGTTTGTGTACTGCATAAATACTTTACACATTTACTCTAAGTTAAGCCTGACTTCATTTGTGCCAAGCTACCAGATGGTTAAGCACAGGTTAATTTTGTGACTTTTGCGGTTCACCCTGACAGGAATTGTGGCTTTTGCTTGAGCAAGGTTAACAGCCCACTCAAGCAAAAACCCATTTTATCACAATCAGCAATGCACAATAGATTTTCACTATATATGTCTTTGTGGGTTTTGTTCAGCTGGCATCCCAGACACAACACATGACTTTCGATTTTGACTGGCTTGGTAGAAACTTATTAGAGGTTCATAGATCCTAGAGTACAGATGACACATCTTTTTAGTTTGTTTTTTAGCTATTACTTTGATTGACTGGGCAATATTGATTATTTGAGTAGCCAATTAATGAACGGTCATCTGGCGAGATGTGAAGTATTGATAAATAAATGTCTTCACCTCCTATTTTCTGTGTTTCAGACACTTAGATTTTGTGGTTTGTGATGCTCAATCTGTGTGCTCCTTCATTCTTCCAAAGCATTACATTTGCTCAACTTACAATAAAACCCTCGTGGACAAAGAATGCATGACAAAGGTTGAGGTTTCAAGTTGCAGTTTTTATTAAATGATTATCTCTAAATCATCTAAAGTTTGATTCATTCAACTTATTTAATCATGCAATTATTTCAGGGAATATTGTCTTTGTAGCCATGAAACGATAACCGAGGTCAATGTAAGTTGTGCAGGCCTTGGAAGCAAGAAGAGTGGAACAGCATACTGAATATGAGCAACTGACTCCCCGAAACATATTTCTTCTGCGAAGTTTATAGTCGACTTCATGTTCCTCACAGTGAGTTGAGAATGACACCCAGTGCAAAGTTCAGTCTGAAAGGCAAAACTGCATAGATAATGGGGGCCCAAAGTTTAAATGCATTTGCACATCTAAGTTTGACTTAGATGCAACACAATACATTTGCAAAAATTTACTAATATGCATATTCAACCAGTACTCTGAAATCTTTACATCTGCAAATCAAATGCTAAAATATGGTTTGCTAATGTTTCTTAGGGAGTCCACTTGCAAAGGATGTTGATTACCTACTATCTCAGTGAGTTCTAAGTAGTTTGCAACCCTGGAAGCATTCACAGATGTACCAATACACAATGATCAAATAAGTGTTTTTCCTAAGGGGTAATGGGAAAGGAACACCCTTAAAAGTAAGAGGATTGCTGAGGAAGACATTTCTGCGGGATTTGGTAATATTTTCCCCATTGAGTATTAGTTGAGAAGGATGACGGTCCTTCACAAGTAATAAAGCCAAAATCCTGATCACTAAATAACCAGGGCTCAACTTCCTGGAAGCTGTGGCACAGAGCAGACAGGCTAAACTAGGAGAAAATTTGTAAAGTATTTAGCAGTACCAAAACAAGTAAATAGTCGAAACATAACACAATAAATAGTCCACAACATATTTCTAAAAACCAGGGTAAACGTAATAAGAAAAATGACAAAAAATGATTATAATCCAATTAGGGGAACCAGAGACGTGAATTCTTTAAAGTTTTCAAGATAAAATGTGCCAAGAAAAGCATAAAATCTATGAGTGTGTTTAACCCGGACCTAGGCACAAACTGAGGCTGACTGTGATGTACAGGAGTTTGGCTAAACCTAGTCGGTTGACCTGATCAAAGGTTTTACCTTCACCCATAGAGCCTCATGTACTAAGAATCGATTTAGTGAAAGTGGTTGCAATTTGTGAACCGACCTTTTCCGAATTGACTCTGATATTGCAAACCTACCTAGGTCAATTCACAAAGTCAACATTAAGAGTGGGTCGCAACCTGACCATTCTCATTAATATTCATGAAGCAGATTGGCTACATAAGAACAGGGATAGTAGACTCCTGGGGCCAGCTGACTAACATGTCTGTGATTGCTTTTCATTAAAGCAATACTTTTTATTTAAATGCAGCCCATTTTACTAAAAGATAAATGGGATGCTTTAAAAAAAGAATTAAAACTTTTTACAAATATTTTTTATGTGTAAGCACTTTTAAAAATATTTTTTTTTAATTTGCACTAAGAGAGAGGGGTCCATTTGTGAATGGATTAAAAGCTTATTTGAGGTGTTGGTAAAAGATTCATGTTTTACAAACAGATTTTGGATGGAAAGCCCTAATCACGCCCCTTTCAAATACTGATTCCTTTTGATTTTCTAAGCCCATTTTATGATTCAGAAACTTTTTTCAAAATCATTAAATTAATTTGATACATTTTACTGATTCAATGGGTTTGGGTAAGCTAAATCCCTCTGTACATCTGGTCCTAAGTCTTTTTCTGGAAGCAGAAATTCTCTGACCATTGTCATGAAATACATCATCCAATGTATTTATGGTGCGAGCAGAAATAAAAACCCACTGTGCAAAAATGCAAATTTCAAAACCTAGCGTTCTTTAAACTTGCTGCTTTAAAATTGATTAACAGTCTCTGCAGTTCTCTTTACGTTCACCTCTCCACTCAGCAACTGCCTTCCGTGGTCCCAGCTCTGAAGTGCCTTTATCATTAAAAAACGCAGACTTGCCTTCCTTCGTGCTTCGGGGGCATTCAGATTACACAAGTCGTGACCTTCAGCAGATGAGGTTTGATCTGAGTGCTCCAATTCACTGGGGGTGCATAGCGACGTCACTGCTGGCGTCCATGATATCCAGAAAACTCCTCCAAACAACTACTGAGGAGGTCTTCACTCCAGGTGAAACTATTATCGTTGATTAAAATAACAGACAATTTTCGATGATGTTAAAATGTAGCAGATTTAATTCAGGACGCGTTTCGGCTGTCCTTGCAGCCATTTTCAACTGATAAGAGCGCTGTTGTCTTTAGGTATTTAAATGCTATCACGTGGGTCCATGTAAACAACTAAAATAGTAGAAATACTTCCCTTCTCGACACCAATATAATTATACAAAAATTCTCTGACCATTGCCATAAAATACATCATCCAATGTCTTTATGGTGTGAGCAGAAATAAAAAAACACTGTGCAAAAATGCAAATTTCAAAACCCAGCGTTCTTTAAACTTGCTGCTTTAAAATTGATTAACAGTCTCTGCAGTTCTCTTTACGTTCACCTCTCCACTCAGCAACTGCCTTCCGTGATCCCAGCTCCGAAGTGCATTTATCATTAAAAAATGCACACTTGCCTATCTTCATGCTTGGGTCCCTTCCTTTTCAAAATGTCCATGTGATAAAGTCTCAACTCAATCAACTGTGCACCTTATGCTAGTCTGCTCCCTGTATCATTCATTAAGGGCTCGTTTTTTACACCCTATCCTCCTGCTCAAGCACCTTATTTTATATAAAGATGACTTAGAAAAATGCAATCTTTAGCCTCACCAGAAATCTGAATGGCGACACGTAATTATATTACTGCTGCTATGAAACTTTGGAAATTTTATGGAATGTAATAAATACATTATATTGCGATTTTAGTCTTTTAAATGAATAATATATATTGATAGACATTTGTCTCAACCCTGCTAAATTGTGCACTTTATGCTATTTTGCAACTTGTATTGTTTGCTAAAGGCCTGTTTTTCAGTTTACCCTAGCACAATGCACTTTATCCTATATAAAGAGGGCAAAGGTTATATTTGAATCTTTACCCTGTTAAGTAATTGGTGTGAATATTTCTAATTTATGTAATAAATACATTTTATTGCGATTTTAGTCTTTTAAATGAATAATGTATGTAATAAATACATTTTATTGCGATTTTAGTCTTTTAAATTAATAATATATATTAATAGACATTTGTCTCAACCCTGCTAAATTGTGCACTTTATGCTATTTTGCACCTTGTATTGTTTGCTAAAGGCCTGTTTTTCAGTTTATCCTAGCACAATGCACTTTATCCTATATAAAGAGGGCATAGGTTATATTTGAATCTTTGCCCTGTTAAGTAATTGGTATGAATAGTTCTAATTTATGTGAGTACTGTTAGGAAATTTAGGAAACTGTACATAAAGTAAAAGATTTTTATTGTGATTCTAATATTCATTGTGAAACTGATATGCTATCTTGTTATTTACTGTGATCTCTGTATTCTTTTTATGTGCTTTTATAACGAGTCTACTGGTTAAATAAAGATTTTTGAACTAAAAAAAAAAAATTGACTATATCATCAGCCTCAGCTCTTTCCTGAAAAGCCTCAGGATGTTCCAACACGATGTGGCTGAGAAATAGAGGGACCCCAAAACAAGTAACCAATTACCCATAAGAATTTTAGACAGCAATGCAGTAAAAAAGGCTGAACAGAATTACACCAATATTCTCAGAAAGATTGATCTTTACTCAGAAAGTGTGCTTTTCATGATTTTGTGTGAAAATGATCTTTCGCACAATCTTTCTTTTTTCCGTGAAAAATAGCTTGTGTGAATACATTTTACAAACATCATCAGTAACAAGTTCTGTTGCAAGAAGTACCCTTGGCATTAGACAGCATCTTATATGTCAATCAACATGCATTCATTATGTAATTCAATGCCAATGATGAAGCTGTAAAAAACAATATGTAGGCCAAACAGTGAAGGACCTCAGAAGTTGCAAATCAGCAATAATTAATGAGAAACTTGACCAGCTTGCAACCAATCATTTCAAACTTGTGGACTATTTGCTATCAGATTTGAAGATCTTCCCTGTGGAGCATGTCTTCATGGAATATCTACTGGATCCAGAGAAAACACCTGGATGTACCACTTAAAATCATTGCATCTAGATGGACTTTACATGTCTGACAATACCACCTGATTACTGCATATCTCAAGAGATCTCAGAACTGCATTGATTCCACACTCAAAATAGAATCTTTACTCGTAATGTTTTTTTTAAATTCAGCAGTGTCAGCTGTGCAGCCTCTGAGCAAACAATCTTGTACTACCTTAGAAAGGTTGAATTAGTTCTTACTTGGATATTACATTTCTTAGTGACTCATTGTACTGGCTGTTGTTTTCTTGTTATCCTCTATCATCCATATACATGTGTGTGTGTGTGTGCATTTTCAGGGTTATATTAACGTGAGTTAAAATCTTTCTACCTTCTTCAAGTGTAACTCTACTTTAATCTGTTTTTTTAACTCAAATTTCTACCTTGTTCTCTGTAAAGTAATATTGTATTGTGATATGTTTGCGGCCAGACCCTGTGTCCAACAGCCCATGATCAGCCAGCCCCCAACCGTGTATGTCCTTCAGACTCCCGGTCACAGCCCCCAATACTCATTTTTTTTATTTGTTTGGTCCCGCAGGGCTCTCACTGACTCCCGTGGGATTCACAAAGGAGCACCAGAGGGGAAGTATTGGCTTCTGAAGGAGTCCCACTTGACCATAAAAAGGTCCATTTATTTAATTTGTTAGCCCATGGGGGCATGTGCATCTGGGATCCCCTGTTAAGGGCCAGGAGGGTCATTGTACCGCAACCCTGCCCTCTATTCTCCCATTGTTTTTAACATCTTTAGGAAACTGGGGCCGAGTCCTCTTGTCCTCTAATGGCAGTCATGACATTTTCTCTAATGGTGCAGCCAGCCAATCAGATTACTTACTCCTGCTGGACCATGAGTCTGATTGGGAAATAGAACCACTCAGAATCAATCAGATTGCTCCAGATTTTGAATCTGTGGTCCTGCTGGACCCCCACAGGAGTCTTGTGGGATACACTGTCAATTTAACTACATATTTTCAACCTTAATTTCTCAAAAACAAAGGAATAAATGTATACCAAATCACAAAAAGCCCACTTTCTGTGTAAAGATCAAGATTTTTGCCAAATTTGGTGTAATTCTGTAAAGCCATTTTGTCCGTATCTAAGTCCAATTTTTCCAATTGAAAATGCATGGGGAAAAAGTATTTTGGCACCCCCTGTTTTCTTGGCTGCAGCCCGACGGATCACACTGAAACTTTCCAGAAAGAACTGAGGTGGATGAACTTTTTGGAAATGTTGGTGAAGATAAATCAAACGGCGCCAAGGTGCCAAAGTTATTAGAATATTCTGACTTCCTTATAACTCCAAAGTGGTGACCGCAACAAACAACTATCTCTGAAGGAAGCCCACGCCTCGGCATCGATGCCGGAGAGTCCCTTATACATCTAACAAGCAACCTTCCTCAATTCAAAGAAAAGGACACCACACACCAGACTTCTTGATACCAGGCGCTTTAATCAATCATAAAGTTGTGGCAGCTTGCTTATATACTGACGTGTTTCCGCTCGTAATTAGCCTTGATTACAGGTGGGCTATGTTACTGATTGTGGCGTAACAGCGTGATTCTACATCAGTCAAAGACTACCTTGATCTTGCATAGTCTTAAAGTCATACAATCATAAAAATGTATTATAGCTATCTGCGTGAATTTTCTTATTACATGCAGTGTCATTTTCACTTTACTTTCCATTTCACAAAAACACTGCAATCTTCGTTTTCAATCATATCGCTTTCAATGCACATTATTATCTCACCCATAGTATTGCCATTTTGCCACAATAGTTCTGATCTCACAATGCACCCGATATTTCAAAGTCTTCCCATGAACGAACAGTTTTCAGTTTCACTCCCTTGCCTGCATTACTTGATAATCCTTGTTGGGCTCATTCCCGTACCTTTTGAAATCTGTGTTGTTCCAGGTGGGTGAGGCTCCCAAAACATATAGTCCAACAAACAACTTTCTCCAAAGGGAGCCCACAACCCTGACAGAGTGGACTCGGCATCGGGGCAGGAGAGCCCCATATTCATCCAACAAGCAACCTTCCTTAAATCAACTAAAAGGACGCTGTACACCAAATGTCTGGATACCAGGTGTTTTAATTAATCACTCATCAGTGCACACATGCAAGTGCAACAAAGGCTTCTGGGCACTAAACTGCCATGGCCTATTGTATACTAGGGACTTAAAGGCAGGTTTCATCCCCTGGCCCTATTATCTACTAAGGACTTATAGGTTAGGTCATGCCAATGATAAGTGTATCTCAATGAATGTGTTTGTGTTTAATATAACACTGACCCTGGGCCTGACTAGCAGGGCCCAGGACACAGTCAGAGTCAGCTATCACCAGTTCCATTCAGCACTAAACAAAAGGGGGTGAAGAGGCCAAAAAGGGTGACTTTCTAACAAAACGCCATATAAGGAGGAAGGATAGGCCCACCCTGACCCCCAGGACTAGATGAAGAAACCCCCATAGAGTTTCTCACAGTTTAAAAATGAAAATAAATATGGTTTGTTTTGCAATGTTTGTAACTCCTCCCAGAGTATGAGAATGCTGACAGGCACATGCCATGTTCCAAAGGTCATGGTCTCTTCAGAATTTGTGAACCATGAAGCTCTTGAACCCATCTCGGGTCCTCTGCCATAGTTCTGGAACACTGACAGGGCTCCCCATCTATTACACTTGTGAACCCATGTTGACTCCCCTTATAGAGTTTGTGAACTATATGCACCGTTTTGGCTGTCAAGTCTACATACTTGATTTTAAGTCCACAAATTATTGTCACAATCAAGAGC
This sequence comes from Calotriton arnoldi, assembly GCA_963921515.1. Classification (NCBI taxonomy): domain Eukaryota; kingdom Metazoa; phylum Chordata; class Amphibia; order Caudata; family Salamandridae; genus Calotriton; species Calotriton arnoldi. Next base: position 804,936 of record CAWUFW010007892.1, on the reverse strand, counting down.
CATTCACAATTTAAAACGTTATTTATCTCATGATTAAATATGAGGCTTAATAGTGGACGGTGGTCAATTTGTGTTTTTAGGGGTGCATTCTTAGTGAACTCAAACTTCTTAAAAACACACTGTGAATCTGTAGACTCAAGCTTGAGTTTGGGGTTTCAGAATACCTTGCAATAAGGGCAGGACTTCCTGAAAGTTCATATATCATTCCACCACATCAAACGTTGCTTGGTCATAAAACTAAAAAGGCCTGTTTTTATTTAGAGCAAATATTTATTTCTGCTTTCTGGGGGAGTGACTGCAATATCTAATTCCACATTTGATGGATCGTAGCTTCAATTGGAAGAGGTGGCTTCACAGCCAAAATCATCTGGAGGTCTACCCCAGACCTCATCATTGTAGCAACTGCTACTACATCATTTGGTCGTGCCATTTACATTGAGGACTCAGGTGATGGGGAATATAGCATGAAGGAGTAGTAGGTATTACAGTATTTCACCCATCCACCCACTGAAGGCAAAGTGCTCACAAAGCGATTTGCAGCATTTGTGTGCAAGAACTCTGCTGTGAAAAAGCCAGAAGTTACTCCTTTAATAATAAACATGGGGCATATTTATGAAATTTGTCACACAGTGCAGCACAGCAAGTCAAAGAATACGGTACATTTCTGTCTTTTCCCCTGCACTGGCGTCATTTTAGCTGCCTAGCACCAACGCAGGCACCCTTGCACCATGCTGTTTTATATAGCTCCAGGGCTGCTGCAACTGGTATTGTGTAGGAGCGGCAGTGTTCTCTCCTTAGAGCCCCAGTTATAAATGTACTCAAAATGCATTGAGGTATTTATGAAACTTATGTGTAGGAATGACACGTGAATACATGAAAGACATGGAGGGGCTCATTACGACGTCGGTCGATGTTGCCTCCGACTGACATCACCGCAGTCTCGGGACTGACCAACTGCCGGTCGGCGGTCTCAACACCGCAATTACGATGCGACCGCACATGGTGCGGTCACAAACTCCCATAGAGTAATTGGAGTTTCTGTTAATCCCTGCACCGTGTGGCAGGCACCTCACGGAGGCCGCTGAGGCATGGGGCCCCTAGTCACTTTCCGACAGGCTTTTCATGTTGGAAAGCCCGACATGAAAATCCTGTCAGAAAACAACATCATAATCCCCGTGGCGGAAACACTGTCCAAAGGAGATTATGTGCGGCCTCCGACTGGCCGACGGTCTCTTTGACTGGCCAGTTTAAACTCCAACCGCCTACATTGTAATCAAGCAGTCGGACTTTAAATCTACGATTTCGGTCTGTGAGCCTCCGACAAGTAGCCTCCGATGAGTAGTCAGGGGCTCACCGACCAACATCATAATAGGGCCCAAAATTGTAAATAAGTTAAATGTGGAAGTCTAACTCAAAAAACTTAATTTAACATTAGTGGGCATTTATGAGAAAAAAAATTGAGGCTCAATTGAAATCAATGCACATCAAAAACAAACTTACTGAAGCACAGCTGTACACAGGGCAATACAGGAGCATGTCAATTGAATATGTTTGATTTGGCAATGTCAGCACCAGAAAGTAATCATTTGAATAAACCAAATGATTACTTTTTGCGTTAGGTATAACTTATATACACATCATTTTTGCCTATTTTCTACTCACTATGTAAAAAATGCACTTAGATACATACTTATTATTATGCTTTGCACTTTCCCTTTATTTATTATTATATACTTCCATTTGATATTATGGTTTGACGTTTCCCACATCACACATGATATGCATTATTGTAGTAATATCTGTGTGGACTAATTTCATAAGGCTACACTTTACAAAGTTTATTTTCTCGGCATAGGTGGATGGTTTTATTGTTGACACTTGAAGATAAAACATATATTTTTAAAATGTTGATTTCCTTTACACGCATATTTTAGGGGTTCTTTACGTATAAAAAGATTGAGCTTATTTGCAAGCTTGGCATGAGGAAAGGTCCAAGATAAGTATTGCCTCTTTTTTTTGTAGTTATACATGAAACTGCTAAAATGTACCCCATGGTAAGTTGTCCCAACTAAAACTTTACCAACAGTTAAAATAAGAGTGTCATGTGAAGACAGGGGAGATGGGCAGATTAGCTGACCCTGTAATCCTAATTTTGCCTTTAAACATTATGTGCAATGTACTACTGTTTCTCAAAAGATAATGCAAGATCATTACCTTCAACTAAAATTGAGCCCCCTCCATTTTAGCAGCGAGTACGAAAACAAAATCTGCTAAATTCAAATATATATTTAGGCTTTAACCCGAGTACGGTTCATTGTATACTGTGACTAGCTTTTAAATGTAGCCCATGCCATGGTATTTGTGACTCGAATGTGATAACTTAATAGCATCCGGTGTCCAGAAATTGGAATCCTACCCTGTGTTTTTCCCGTCCCTACTATTTATGTGTGTATGTGATTCAACAGGTAAGAATCGTATTGAGACAACTATTGGAGGTAAAATTGTAATTTCTAATTTACTGTTATAAATTCATTCCCACTGGCAATACTGCAGTAATAATTGTATTGGTCTTGATTCTGTATATGTTTATAATCTAAAATAATATACTTTATGACAAAAAAAAACTAAAAAAGAAAATAAAACCACATAAACACAAACCCTCTTGTGTTTATTTGGTTATCTGAGAAGGCGGTATGTTAAAAAAAAACATTCACAGTGAATGCTGTATAATGCACTTGGTAAATCATGCACTTGCTGTGTTTGCATTGTGAAAAATGTGTAATGTTATGAAAGTGGTTAAAAAACAAAAGTAGTTTTTCTTACCTCATCAGAGCCTGATCCAAAGATTAGCAGGTCAAAGGGTATTGCCGCAACCATGTCAATTAGGAACCAGCCTTTGAAGTAGTGAATGGCTATTTTTGCAGGGTCACTTACCACTTCCTCATTCGTGTTTACATATGTTGTTCTGAAGTTTATGAGAATGTCAATAATAAACATAATGTCAACCATTAAGTCTACAACATTCAACGGACTGCAAGAATATCCACACAAGCGTCGCTTCTGTTCCTCTCTGTCATTCAGAAGGAAGGCCGCAGAATAAGGGGTAAATATGGCTGTGTAGATGACAAGCAACAAAATGAGCCAATCCCAGACGGCTTTGAAAGGGCTGTAGTGCAAAATTGTAAACTTGTTCATGCGAGGTGTTTGAAGTTTGTATTCCGGTAACACATCGGCACCCAATGATAATACCTAAACAAAGACAGAGAGACGAAAATCATTAACTATAAGTGATACATTTAAAGTAAAATATTATATTCCAAATCAGCCACCCTATACATCCCTTTAAGAGTGTATTTTTTAAGAAGGAAGAAGGGTGAAATATTATGTGATTACTGGCTAAGCTTAATTACATTCTGGAATGAAGATCGGGATGCTTTCCATTGTAAGATGTACAGTTAGAAATTACATAGATCTACATTTGCTTCGTAGATAAATTAACTACACATGATCTGGTTGTGTTTAGAGCCTGCAAATAAACTCATGCATAAATATCAGCATGCAAATTTAAAAATATTCCCAGACATCACAGTCTCTCTCTCACACACACAAATATTATTTCTGGACCAAACGACAAAAACGATCTTCTTTTCAGAGAACAGGAAACATTTGCTGCATTTAGTAATTTGGGCTATACTGTTACGGTCAGACGTGAGAGAAGAGGATACACATATTTGCCAGGAGGTCAATATCTCTAAATATTGATTGTTTTAATCCTTCTTTGATGACCTAATTGTGGTTCTATATCATGGTGATGAATGTCAACTACGTTAATGTCCATTTCGAGGAATAGGATCTGACGAATTTACCTAAAAGAAATTTGGTTTTATACTGTCTAGTCGGATGTGTGGATTCGTTCTGTAAAATGCATTTTGCAAAGGAAATTAATTGCAGGTGCTTGTCCCTCATTGTTTTCCTCCTTGAGTTATTAATTTTATGGGGGATTCGCCCTGCTCCTTCTTTCCACACCAGACACGCTCTAATGCCCTCCACTCCTTTCTTGTCCGAGTTGCTAGATAGGTCTATGTTGTCAGCATGTGTCCACTCCTTCCCTTTTCTGATATGGTCAGCAGCGGTCTGCGCAGGTAAGCGCGGTGGGGCGTGGTGAGGCGGGGGGATGTCGACAGACGACAGTATAGGATTTATTTATTTATTTATTTTCCCCTATTCCACCATTTGTCGACTTAAGCCCCCACCTCACCGCCCCACCGCGCTTACCTGCACGGACCGCCGATGGATACGATTCATTATCATCAGGTGTGACAGCCCACTCTCTGCAACAGGAGCAAGCCCAACCCATTACTACTACTTCTAGAGCACATGTCCCACTCATTACTACAACTCTCAAAACACATTAGGTTTGTCAAATTAAATCCCCATGTTCGAAACATTGTGTCCTGACAACATGGTGCAAAGTACTTTTCCAAGACCGGTCTCCTTGTACTCTCCTTTAAAGATTTCCTTGCTCTGATTCTTCTCCTACCATATCTTATTTCACTCCTCATTTGCTATATTGGTAATTACTATGTTCTAAGCAGTAGTCAAAGTGCATAAGGAAAAGTATGGGAACCATGATCCTGATTACAGAGGGTGGGGTCAGCGTGTCTGGGGGTGGGATCAGAGATGGGGCCAAAAAGAACACATTTTTCTCTATTTTGTTGACAATTCATCCACTAGTAACTGCATTTAAAATATAATGCATAAACCTTAAATGGAAAAAATCCAACTTAAATTTAGCTGTGGAAAATGCATTTTTCTGGTAGGAAAGCTTGGTTGGTTAATGCAAACACTTCAGATGTCTGTCGTATAACCAGATGGTCACTGATCTGAATCTGGTCAGTGCAGAAATAGTGACATGTATTTATAGTGCCAAGTTGCCCAAGACTGTGATAGAAAGCATTTTGAATACGCCATTAGTTTAGAAAATACATTACACACAGTATAAGGTTGCACATAGTGTAACTGTCACAAAACGTCCAAACAAATTGTTTAAAGGTATACAGTGCTTTCAAACGTTATGTTTTTAGTAAGACGCTACCATACCTAGTGTAAACCTTTTTCATAGCTTTCTGTTAAAAGAACAAACTCCAGATTCTATCAATTAAAGCCTCTACTGGTCCCCAAGCAGCCTTTAAATTTGCTGATAAACCAATTGCACACATTTGCAGTTCTTTCAGGAAGCAGGCATCTTGAAGAGAAGTCTTGTTTCTTCTTCAGCTACCTCTGTCTTCTCTCACTTCAGAGTAGAAGAGACCCTTCTTCTCCCCTTTCAACCTGTGGGAGCCCAACCTTTTTAGGAATGTTTTCTTTTTCTAATAAAGAATATAGGAACTGTTTTGATCAATTTATTAAAGCTTGGGAACATTATTCCCTGTTTCCTCTGCCCACTTCGGCCACTGGTTTTAAGGCTATATTTTTCGTTTCATCTCTCTATTTTTTTGGCTACTCTAATTCTATTGTTTGAAAGTAAAAAAAAGGATTATTGCATGGTCAACATTGATCACGTCATAGCACTTTTAGATCGAAGCCTACCAGACAGTGCAGCTAGTGTGTACTCTGGAGGAATGCCTTGTGTGCGCGCGCACACCCACACATGTTAGAGGGAACTATGGGTAAGACCATACTGGGTAAGGAGGGCTGTGAAGTGATTCAATTTCCCTGCTCCCCAGTGCTTCTCAGGGACCTTATTCATGTGAAGCACTGCCTCATAGCCCTGAATCCCATCTCTGGACTCCATCCTCCTTGGTATACTCTTCCCCTATATGCTTTGGCAAGTGCACCATTCTGTCAGGTTTCATGGATGAAACGCTGCCACCCTATGTGCTGGACTTGGCCTTCCAGGTGGGTCCTGATCCACAACATTCCCCTGCAAGCTCTGCTCCTCCACATCATCTTTCTCATCCTCTGGGTTCCCACTAGCCTACTTTGTTTTCCGCTAGGCCCTCAGCGCCTTTTGAAGCTCTTCCTTCTTAGTGAGGCCCCCTGATCGGATATTTGAGCTCCTTGTAGAACATTTTGAGTTGAGGTACCGTGAAGGATTCAAACACTGACTCTGCAGCTCCAACTGCTAGCTCAACAGACTGAGACATGATTTGTAGATAAAACTCAGGAGTTGCAAAAGAAGAGAAAAATCAAAAACAGTACGTGGTTGCGTAGTGGTCTGCGATGTGGTAGTAGTGTACACCAATCACTGTATGCAAAGTTCAAACACAAGCCCTATCCCGCCTCTGCCACCAATGTTATAAATGTGGGTCTCTAGTTGGCAGTGGCTTGCACCCTGTCCAAGTAGGGACCCTTATTCTAGTCAGGGTAAGGGGATCACACATCTAAAATAACCCCTGCTCCCCCCCTTGGTAGCTTTGCATGAGCAGTCAGGCTTATCTCAGAGGCAATGTGTAAAGCATTTGTACATACACATACAGTAACACAGAGAAAACACTACAAAAGGACATCACACCAGTTTAGAAAAATAACCAATATTTCTCTGAATAAAACAAGAGCAAAACTACAAAAATACAACAAACACAAATCAAGATATCCCTTTTAAAAGGTTTAAAATAGTTCAGTCCATAGGAAACTATAGACGTAAAACTATTATCATAAAGTACCTGGGATCAGTAGCGGCCCGTGGTGGGAGTGCTGCCGGGCGGTGACATGGGGCGGGGGAGGGGCAGGGTGGGGGCTAGTAAACTACGGAATTTGGCTGAATAGAGGTAAGTAAACATATAAATAAATAAAACGAATTTCGTTGCGCGCGCTGCATCGCCAAATGCGATGCCCCTCCCCCGCCCCACGTCACCGCCCGGCAGCACTCCCACCAGGGGCCGCTACTGCCTGGGATGCGTTAAAATCAAAGACAAAAACAGATGCAGGGGAGGTGAGGCGCTGGAAAAGCAAAGCAATGTATCAGTTCCTTATTCCCAGGAGAGGTGATGCGTCGGTTCCTTACTGCCAGGGGAGGTGATGCATTGGTTCCTTACTGCAACACAAGGGAGGTGAGAGCGTCGGATCCTTCCTGTCAGGGGAGGTGAGGCATCCCTTACTGTGAGGGGAGGTGATGCATTGGTCTCTGGACACGTGACCCCGGTTCCTTACTTCTGGACAATGTTGATGAAGAACTTGGTGCACAGGTGCGATGTGCCACAAATCTGGATGTGCTGGGTTGATGCGGTGGTGGTAAAACAGGCGCTGCGTCGATTTCCCAACCGCAAAACAGGTGATGCGTTGTTGATTTCTTCAGCCGCACAGCAGGGCCTGCATCGTAGTCGGAGCAGGTGCCACGGACGTCGGTGTCACAGTGCTCAGGAGTCAGGCTGCGGCGATCTTTCAGCTGCACGGCAGGTGCTGCGTCGATTCTTCAGCCACCCTGTGGCGATGCATTCGTTTTTCAACTGCACAGTAGAGCTGCATCAGGAAAAGTAGGTGCTGGAGGTCCATGCATGGAGTTTCTTGGTTCTTTGCACCTAAAACCACCTCCAAGGGCCCAGAACTGGAATTGGGACCACTTGGCAGGTCAGAACTCCCTGCAGAGGAGTTCAGGGGCTGCAGATGAAATCTTTGATGGCCCTGAGACTTTTTGTACAGGAGACAAGCACACAAAACCCCTTGGAGAAACTTGGCAAGCAGAATGTAGAATGCAAAGTTCAGTCCTTTCACTGCCCAAGACAGAAGCAGCAAGCAGCAGGCCAACACAGCAAAGCACACTGCAAAGTGGTAGTCCCTACTGACAGCTTCTCCAGCTCTTCTTCTTGGCAGAATGATCTCTTAGTCCAGAAGTGTTCTGAAGTTATGGTGTCACTGCTCCAGTACTTATACCAGTCTGCCTTTGAAGTAGGCAAACTTCAAAGGAAAGTCTTTGTAGAGCACAAGACCCTGCCTTTCCCTGACCTGGCTTCAGACACACTACAGAGGGTAGAGACATCTCCTCCCAACACTCTAGCTCAGGAAAACCCATCAGCCTGGTGATGGGCCATCAGGATATGCAGGGCACACCTCAGCTCCCTTTGTGTGGCTGTCTAGAGTGAATGCACAAACAGCCCAACTGTTACTCTTCCTCCAGATGTGGATTCAGACTAAGGCACAGAATTGTAAAGAAAGAAAATGCCCACTATCTAAAGTGGCATTTTCAAACATACAATCTAAAAACCAACTTCACTAAAAGATGTATTTTTATATGGTGAGTTCCGGGACCACAAACTCCAAATCTCTATTTCTTCCCAATTGGAAGTTCCACTTGTAAGAGGTTACAAGACAGCTCCAATAATAACCGATGGGAGATATAGTCCTTAACATAGTGAAAAAATGAAATTAGCAGTATTTCACTATCAGGACATGTAAACTACACAAGTAAATGCCCTACCTTTTAAATACACTGCACCTTGCCAATGGGGCTACCTTGGGCCTACCTTAGGGGTGCCTTACATGTAATAAAAGGGAAGGTTTGGGCCTGGCAAGTAGGTGCACTTGCTAGGTCAACATGGCAGTTAAAAACTGCACTCACAGACACTGCAGTGGAAGATCTGAGAGATAGTTAAAGGGCTACTCATGTGGGTGGCACAATTGGTGCTGCAGGCCCACTAGTAGCACTTGATTTACAGACCCTGAGTGCACACAGTGCACTTTACTAGGGACTTACCAGTAAATCAAATTTGCCAATCAGGGGTAACCAATTACAAATACCATTTACACAGCAGTGGTAAAGTGCCCAGAGTTCTAAAACCAGCACAAACTAACTGCAGCACAAAAACAGAAGGTCAGAAGCAAAAAAGACAGGGGAAAAACATGCCAAAGTGCCAGGTCTAAAAATAATACAGATACTGAAATGAGTGTAGTGGATTGTGCAGGAAAGTGCTTGCATTAGGTGTGATGATCTGTCAGTAATTGTATTTATGTTTATGTTTGTATCATAGTTTGCACCACATCCTCAATGCCTACCTGGTATTATGTCAAGGGCAACGCCTACCTGGAAACCACAGACAAGAGTATCCAGTGTGCCAACAGACCAGATCTGGTTTATTATTTTATCCCATTCCCTTCATTGTGACACAGACTTGCAGAAATGCAGTCCACATTGCAGTGAAGGGCATTGTAGGACAAGCACGAACATCACTCCCGCTGGGTTCAGGATATCTCAGGTTAGTGCATCTGACACCAATGCTCTACTCCACTTCATGCCACTCCACTCTACGATACTCTACTCTACGCCACTCTGCTCTATGCCCCTCCACTCTACGCCCCTCTACATCACTATTCTCCCCTCCACTCTACGTCACTTTACACCACTCTACATCATTCCACTCTACTCCACTATGTGCCACTCTACATTACTCTATACCACTCTATTCCACTCTATTCTATGCACCTTCTTTCTACGCCACTCCACGCCACTTACTTCACTCTATGCCACTTCACTCTGCTCTATTCAATGACATACTACTCTACGCTACTCTATGCCAACCCATTCTACTTCACTCTATGACACTGTACTCCACTCTATGCCCCTCTATGCTACACTTTTTCACTCTACGTCCCTCTAATCCACTCTATGCCACTCTATACCATTATATACCATTCTATTCCATTCCACACCATTCCACACGTCTCTACTCCACTCCATTCTACTCCATGACACTCCACTCCACTCCATGACACTCCACTCTATGACACTCCCCTCTGCTCTACCACACTCCACTCCACTCTACTGTACGACATACGACTCTACAACACTCCAGTCTATGTCCCTCCACTCTATGCCACTCCATTCTACAATACCCTACTCCACTTTATGCCACTCCACTCACCTCTACAACACTCTACTCCACTCTATGCTCATCTGCTCTACGCCCCTCCACTCTACGCCCCTCTACACCACTCTACTTCCCTCCACTCTACACCACTTCACCATACACCACTTCAATCTGCACCATTCTACTCCACTCTATACCACTCTAGTCCACACCACTCTATGCACCTCCCTCTACGCAATCCATGCCACTTACTCCACTCTATGCCACTCCACTCTACTCCACTCCACTCTATTCTATGACACTCTACTCCACTCTAAGCCACTCCACTCTACAACACTCCACTCCACTCCACTATGCCCCTCCACGCTACACTCCTCCACTCTACGCCCCTCTACACCACTCTATGCCACCTTACACCGCTCCACCATGCACCACTCCACTCTATTCAACTCTACACCACTCTACTCCACTCTATACCATTCTATTCCATTGTACACCACTGTACACTTCTCTACTCCATCCTACTCCACTCTACTCTATGACACTCCTCTCTACTCTCCAACATTCCACCCTGGTCCACGACACTCCACTCCACTCTGCGACACTGCACTCCACTTCTCTCCACTATAAGACACTCTACTCTACAGCACTCCACTCCACTCTACTCCACGACACTACGCTCCATTCTACTTCACAACACTCCACTCTACTCCATGACACTCCACTCTACGACACTCCATGACACTCCATGACACTCTACGCCACTCCATGACACCCTAATCCACTATACAACACTGCACTCTATGGCAATCCACTCCACACCACTCTCCTCTATATCACTAAATTTTAACCATGCTGAACAGCAGCCATGCTGGTGTACAAAATAGCTAAAAACATTGACAAAGTCAATAGCTCTTGCATAGCTGAAACCCTTTGGCTTTTTTAATGCTTGATTTTTTCTTACTTTTAACCATGTTGCTGCTGTACGTTTCTAAAAAAACATTGACCAATCCAATAGATGTCGCATAGGCGAGACCCATTGGCTTTGCGAATGCTTGTTATTTCAATGTGCATGGTCTGCTGAGCTTCCATTGACGTGTTACTGATTTAAATATCTTTGATGTGAACATCTCACTGGCGCTCAGTTTCAGCAGTACCTGTACCATCGTAATCAGCTCGCAAACCGAGTTAATGAAAATGTCAACTCTAAGTAGGAAGACATCTGCAAAAAAACATATTTAGCATGAGTCACAGAAGTGAATGCATACAATTAACAGCGCTTTCAATTTTTAATTTCATTTACCGAGATGAAATGTTTGGAGATCTAAGTATAGTGTGCAGAAAAAAACACATTCAGACAGAGTCCTTCTTAACAGTGCTGGTTATGGAACGACATTTAAACATGCTTTCCGAATCCGTTTCCAAATTGAGTCCAGGTCTATTTCAAGGCAAACTTCTGATTTCTTTAACCCTGTCAGTAGCAGGGGACAGAAAAGCATTTTTCTAAATTTTGCTATGGCGTCGTTAAAACATGTTTACCTCGTATGCTTTGTGGTATACCCAGATATAATAGATATTTTTTTCGATACTAGGGCATTTTTTGGTACAGATTCTGCATGGCCATCTCTTTCTGCACTTCATGTAGAAAGGCATTCGTAAATCTATTTTTCACTTTAGCAAACATTTTCAACGTTTTGTAATGTTTCTTAAACCGAAAAATAATTACCGTTGTCCTTAACTGCCTGTGACACTACATGCATGTAGTATTAATGAGAGTTGTCTCATCACAGGCACTGATGTAATATTTGCGAATATCAGTACATTTTTTTAAATCGCTGCTTCAATAGCAGTTTTTTATTAAGAAACAACGATTATTTTCATGGTTATTGGGAAAAACAGACATGCAAAATAGTTTTTTTTATTTCCAGACCGCATTAAACAGTACGCAATGCCCAGCAGACACTGAGGTCAGGGTTATAGGCAAATTACAGGCATTTGGTAAAGTGCACCATAACACCACAACTACATCACTGAAAAACTGCACATGGATGTTATGGTTATCTAAGCATTTATACAATAGTATAGATAACCCACTCTTTAAAAAACGTGCAACAGATATTACAGTTATCATTTAAAACCCCAAACCCACTGAAATTCCGCAGTTATTGTGAGCTACGAAATTATAATTTTTGCTAATGCACTGTTCACAGCTTCACACATGTACACGTGCCCACCGGGTACGCCCTTCCGGTATATCTGTGTGATTAGGGCAGACCTTTGCCTCAGGAGTAACCATGACGTAGCATCTAACCATCTCCAGGTGCTCGAGGCATGGCAATCGGTCATTGCTTGCTGTCCCCATATGCCAGAGGGCAGTGACACTGATTCTACCTAGTGACTTCTGAGAGCTTGGCAAAGCATTCACATCTAGTTTAATTGTCTTAAAAGTCCACTGGGGACACCTTGCCCAGCTGGCTTTTGATACTGGGTGTGACCTTCCGGCAGGCAGGCCCAGTATATGTCAATTGGAAATAAAGCCTGCAGGCAAGCAGAGGTGTCCATGTAGACAAGCCTCTATTTTCACTATAGCAAACAGATGTGAAAAGATCAGTCAATCCCACCACAAGTGATGTAATCAATTATATAGATTGGGATACATTTTGCAATTTCACCAGATAAATCATCACTGATATAATTTCCGAGCTCATCAGTGAATAAGGAAAAAAAATCTGACGTAATTCCACCCATTAGCAGGTCCCAACCTCACCCTCATCCCGTTATTGTGAACTACGCCATCATAGCTCAGTCAGTGCTCTGCTCAACATTTCACACAAGGTGTCACAGATTCCCACTGGGCGTGGCTTTTGCATTGTACAGTGGGCTCTTGTAGCCATGGGAGACTGCTGACCCCAGAGTCTGCATGACAGCATTTGGCCATCTCCAGGAGACTTTGATTATGAGGCATTGAAATAAGTTGTTGCTTGCACGCAGTCTACTCCTCCCAAATGCAGCAGGTAACATATGTTGGTGCAGTTGCCTCTGGAAGCATTGAAAAGCCATCTGATCTAGTTGTAGACTTCAAGAGTCCCCTTGGAATAGCCTTTGGACATGCCCTGTGACAGTAACTATCAGGCATGTGCTAAGTTCCTCTCCCACAGAACCCACTGGCCAGAGGCCTTGTTCACTGGGATAGGGCGATAGGGCATGGAAACAAGCTTGTATTTCCACAATAAAAAGTAAACACATTAGAAAAAGCATTTACATTTTCAACAAATTAAGCTATGACATAAATGGTGATGTGATATTCAGCATCAGCAATGAAGTAATAAATTGTGTCATTTTTGATGTCGTTGGTGTATATTGAAAATAAAGACTGCTGTATTTTCGCTCACTAGCAGTGCATAACCTGACAAAAATGCACCATAGTTCGAAGGCTCTAGTACAACACTCTGGGGCATATGTACAAAGAAGTGGCAGAGTGAGGCGTTAGCCGTCATGGCTTAACGCCTCACTCCGCCACTTCAGAAACGCAAGGCTGCACCATATTTACAAGGATATGGTGCAGCCTTGCGTTTCTCTCCGCTGGAGCTACACTTAGCAGTGTAGCGCCAATGCAGGCACCCTTGCACCATAGTGCAAAGTTGTCTGTGTGCAGGGGAAGTTTGTTTATGTGCAGGAAGGTCCCCTTCCAGCACATAAACAATCTTGAAATGCCATTTTGTCACTTCTACGTGTGCTGCTTAATGCAACACACATGGAAGTCACAAAATGTCATTTCTTTTAAAGATTGTTTATGTGCAGGAAGGGTCACCGTCCTGTACATAAACAATCCAAGGCTTTTTGCTTTTTCCATGTGTGCTGCACAAGGCAGCACACATGGAAAAAGCAAAAACGAGGAGAAATAAAGCATTTCTCCTCGTTTCGCCAACTTAAGACCAGGTTTTCCCTGGTCTTAATTTTGGTGCTGCCTCCTATTTACGCTGCCCTTATAAATAGGGGGCAGCGTCAAAATCAATGGGTGTTGTGGTGGAACGCCCACCGCAACATCCACTTCCCACCTCTTTCACGCTAAGCATAGCATGAAAGGGGCCTTATTTACAAGGCAGCATTAACCAACCTTTGAACTGCAACAGCCTTTGTAATCAAGACATAAGTTTATATCAGAAATGCCATTATAGGTGATCACTCAAGATATTAGGGATTATATCACTATTCTTTTCACTGATTATATCATGGACACTGAAAATGATTGTTTTTATGAAACAGGTAATATAGACAGCAAACACATATATAGGAATAGCGGGGCATATGTACAAGCCCCTATCGCCACGGGAATGTCACTTTTTGTGACGTTTCTGTGGTGATAGGGGCTTTGCCTTATTTAAAAGGCAGCGTTAAGCCACATTAAGTTTTAAGAAGAGGTGGTAATCGGGAAAAGCTATTGCGACAGTTAGAGACTAGGTACATTTTAGAATTAGATTCCAAAACCCCGAATGGTCTCAAAACCAGTGAAGATTTGCATAATTTTTTATAATTACTGTGGTCTTCAATGTTAGTTGTATATGTTTTTTACTCCAGAATATTATGACAATAGTTAATAGATATTAACATTATGAAATATTTTGGATATTTAAGTGAGCAACGATTTACAATATACAAATTAAGTACAGAAACAGCTGCCGTTTGATTTTATCTTGCACTTGCACCTACTATTGAAGCACTTTAAACAGTACAAAACCAAAGGGGATGATGGACGGAGTGTTGAACATTGCAAGCACTCACCCCCAATCAACTGATCTGGGTTTAATCCATCATCATTCTTTAGCTCACTCCGCCACAGTATGCAAATCAGTCTGACCCTGTGCCTCATGGGAACAGTCCAGCCCGAACTGCCAAGCCATGTCTTCCCTGGACCGGAAACAAGCATCCTGGGACCGGTTTCGGGCTCACAGCCCTCATCAGCCAGGCTATCTTGAATCCAGTGGCAAAGTGAGCAAGGGACCCACGACTGGGCATACCCTGCCTACTTAGGGCGAACAATGCAAAACCAAAGGGGATGATGGACGGAGTGTTGAACATTGCAAGCACTCACCCCCAGTCAACTGATCTGGGTTTAATCCATCATCATTCTTTAGCTCACTCCGCCACCCCAGTTCAGACATGGTCATATGCAAATCAGTCTGACCCTGTGCCTCATGGGAACAGTCCAGCACGAACTGCCAAGCCATGTCTTCCCTGGACCGGAAACAAGCATCCTGGGACCGGTTTCGGGCTCACAGCCCTCATCAGCCAGGCTATCTTGAATCCAGTGGCAAAGGGAGCAAGGGACCCACGTCTGGGCATACCCTGCCAACTTAGGGCGAACAATGCAAAACCAAAGGGGATGATGGACGGAGTGTTGAACATTGCAAGCACTCACCCCCAGTCAACTGATCTGGGTTTAATCCATCATCATTCTTTAGCTCACTCCACCACCCCAGTTCAGACATGGCCATATGCAAATCAGTCTGACCCTGTGCCTCATGGGAACAGTCCAGTCCGAACTGCCAAGCCATGTCTTCCCTGGACCGGAAACAAGCATCCTGGGACCGGTTTCTGGCTATTCAGCCGTCATCAGTCAGGCTAGCTTGAATCCAGTGGCAAAGTGAGCAAGGGACCCACGTCTGGGCATGCCCTGCCAACTTAGGGCGAACAAAGCGATACCAAAGGGGATGATGGATGGAGCGTTTGAGCTAATCAAACACTCACCCCCAGTCAACTGATCTGGGTTTAATCCATCATCATTCTTTAGCTCACTCCGCCACCCCAGTTCAGACATGGTCATATGCAAATCAGTCTGACCCTGTGCCTCATGGGAACAGTCCAGCCTGAACTGCCTAGCCATGTCTTCCCTGGACCGGAAACAAGCATCCTGGGACCGGTTTTGGGCTCACAGCCCTCATCAGCCAGGCTATCTTGAATCCAGTGGCAAAGTGAGCAAGGGACCCACGTCTGGGCATACCCTGCCAACTTAGGGCGAACAGTGCAAAACCAAAGGGGATGATGGACGGAGTGTTGAACATTGCAAGCACTCACCCCCAGTCAACTGATCTGGGTTTAATCCATCATCATTCTTTAGCTCACTCCGCCACCCCAGTTCAGACATGGTCATATGCAAATCAGTCTGACCCTGTGCCTCATGGGAACAGTTCAGCCCGAACTGCCAAGCCATGTCTTCCCTGGACCGGAAACAAGCATCCTGGGACCGGTTTCGGGCTCACAGCCCTCATCAGCCAGGCTATCTTGAATCCAGTGGCAAAGTGAGCAAGGGACCCACGTCTGGGCATACCCTGCCAACTTAGGGCGAAAAATGCAAAACCAAAGGGGATGATGGACGGAGTGTTGAACATTGCAAGCAGTCACCCCCAGTCAACTGATCTGGGTTTAATCCATCATCATTCTTTAGCTCACTCCGCCACCCCAGTTCAGACATGGTCATATGCAAATCAGTCTGACCCTGTGCCTCATGGGAACATTCCAGCCCGAACTGCCAAGCCATGTCTTCCCTGGACCGGAAACAAGCATCCTGGGACCGGTTTCGGGCTCACAGCCCTCATCAGCCAGGCTATCTTGAATCCAGTGGCAAAGTGAGCAAGGGACCCACGTCTGGGCATACCCTGCCAACATAGGGCGAACAATGCAAAATCAAAGGGGATGATGGACGGAGTGATGAACATTGCAAGCACTCCCCCCCAGTCAACTGATCTGGGTTTAATCCATCATCATTCTTTAGCTCACTCCGCCACCCCAGTTCAGACATGGTCATATGCAAATCAGTCTGACCCTGTGCCTCATGGGAACAGTCCAGCCCGAACTGCCAAGCTATGTCTTCCCTGGACCGGAAACAAGCATCCTGGGACCGGTTTCGGGCTCACAGCCCTCATCAGCCAGGCTATCTTGAATCCATTGGCAAAGTGAGCAAGGGACCCACGTCTGGGCATATCCTGCCAACTTAGGGCGAACAATGCAAAACCAAAGGGGATGATGGACGGAGTGTTGCACATTGCAAGCACTCACCCCCAGTCAACTGATCTGGGTTTAATCCATCATCATTCTTTAGCTCACTCCGCCACCCCAGTTCAGACATGGTCATATGCAAATCAGTCTGACCCTGTGCCTCATGGGAACAGTCCAGCCCGAACTGCCAAGCCATGTCTTCCCTGGACCGGTAACAAGCATCCTGGGACCGGTTTCGGGCTCACAGCCCTCATCAGCCAGGCTATCTTGAATCCAGTGGCAAAGTGAGCAAGGGACCCACGTCTGGGCATACCCTGCCAACTTAGGGCGAACAATGCAAAACCAAAGGGGATGATGGACGGAGTGTTGAACATTGCAAGCACTCACCCCCAGTCAACTGATCTGGGTTTAATCCATCATCATTCTTTAGCTCACTCCGCCACCCCAGTTCAGACATGGTCATATGCAAATCAGTCTGAACCTGTGCTTCATGGGAACAGTCCAGCCCGAACTGCCAAGCCATGTCTTCCCTGGACCGGAAACAAGCATCCTGGGACCGGTTTCGGGCTCTTAGCCCTCATCAGCCAGGCTATCTTGAATCCAGTGGCAAAGTGAGCAAGGGACCCACGTCTGGGCATACACTGCCAACTTAGGGCGAACAATGCAAAACCAAAGGGGATGATGGACGGAGTGTTGACATTGCAAGCACTCACCCCCAGTCAACTGGATTCAAGCTAGCCTGGCTGAAGAGGGCTGTTAGCCCGAAACCGGTCCCAGGATGCTTGTTTCCGGTCCAGGGAAGACACGGCTTGGCAGTTCGGGCTGGACTGTTCCCATGAGGGACAGGGTCAAGACTGATTTGCATATAGCTGTGTCTGAACTGGGGTGGCGAAGTGAGCTAAAGAACGATGATGGATTCAACCCAGATCTGTGACTGGGGGTGAGTGTCTGAATAGTTTCAGCGCTCCGTCCATCATCTCCTTGTGTTTGCTTTGTTCGCCCTAAGTTGGCAGGGTATGCCCAGACGTGGGTCCCTTGCTCACGTTGCCACTGGATTCAAGCTAGCCTGGCTCAAGAGGGCTGTTAGCCCGAAACCGGTCCCAGGATGCTTGTTTCCAGTCCAGGGAAGACACGGCTTGGCAGTTCGGGCTGGACTGTTCCCATGAGGGACAGGGTCAAGACTGATTTGCATATAGCTGTGTCTGAACTGGGGTGGCGAAGTGAGCTAAAGAACGATGATGGATTCTACCCAGATCTGTGACTGGGGGTGAGTGTCTGAATAGTTTCAGCGCTCCGTCCATCATCTCCTTGTGTTTGCTTTGTTCGCCCTAAGTTGGCAGGGTATGCCCAGACGTGGGTCCCTTGCTCACGTTGCCACTGGATTCAAGCTAGCCTGGCTGAAGAGGGCTGTTAGCCCGAAACCGGTCCCAGGATGCTTGTTTCCGGTCCAGGGAAGACACGGCTTGGCAGTTCGGGCTGGACTGTTCCCATGAGGGACAGGGTCAAGACTGATTTGCATATAGCTGTGTCTGAACTGGGGTGGTGAAGTGAGCTAAAGAACGATGATGGATTCAACCCAGATCTGTGACTGGGGGTGAGTGTCTGAATAGTTTCAGCGCTCCGTCCATCATCTCTTTGTGTTTGCTTTGTTCGCCCTAAGTTGGCAGGGTATGCCCAGACGTGGGTCACTTGCTCACTTTGCCACTGGATTCAAGCTAGCCTGGCTGAAGAGGGCTGTTAGCCCGAAACCGGTCCCAGGATGCTTGTTTCCGGTCCAGGGAAGACACAGCTTGGCAGTTCGGGCTGGACTGTTCCCATGAGGGACAGGGTCAAGACTGATTTGCATATAGCTCTGTCTGAACTGGGGTGGCGAAGTGAGCTAAAGAACAATGATGGATTCAACCCAGATCTGTGACTGGGGGTGAGTGTCTGAATAGTTTCAGCGCTCCGTCCATCATCTCCTTGTGTTTACTTTAAAGAGTAGGCACTTTAACTAATTGTCGACAGCGTGGATGTTCATGGAACAATATAATGGTGTGCACTTATTTTTTACAGAACATGCTTGTTATTTTGATTCACTGTGCTTATACACTATCGGTATGAAGCAATTTATTGTTGGTTTACAGTTGTATCTAGCATAGCCTGTGCATTATTTTAATATATACCATTAGCTATTGGTCAAAGAGATTTTAATACTTTAGATAGTAAGCCCACTATGGGCTCAACTTTGATGACCAGTACACACAGCATTAGACATGTTGCATATTGGAAGATTTAAATGAATGCACAATAACTATGATACTGTGATATTGAGCAGGTATACTATACTGATGATGAAATTAATTTTTAAATCAATGTTTGTATATTATTTGATGATGATTTTTTGCACAGATAATGATTGGATAATCGAATTTTGTATAGACTGATTGGTCTGTTTTAAAACACTAGGTGAGATGATACATGATATTTATAAAATAGTGTTTATAATGTTATTTATTATGTAAAAATGTAAGACGATCTCTGATACGGCTACGACATCAGTCTTTTCTTTATGTGCATAGCTGTTGTAATTTTGTAGCTATCACATGATTTAAACTTGCATAAAAAAAGTTATTTGAGAACGCAGCACGTATGTGAGCAAGGCCGCTGTGTAGCCGCCGAAACGCGTCATATGGACATGGGTGACTCACTGCAATAAACGAGCACTAATGAAAAGTGGAGTCTGTGCCCGGCTGTTTCAATTGTGGTAATTACAGGATTGGATATATATATATATATATATATATATATATATATATATATATATATATATATATATATATATATATATACATATATATATATATATATATATATATATATATAAATATATATATAAATATCTCCACAACCACGAGATCCAGAGACCTGGGGCTGCAAGTCACAGCGGTCCTGATCGGGCGCCGGAGGTCCCCTCTATGCACACCACGTCTCCACCAGTACGAAAACACCAGGACAAATCCAGGATGCTAAATTTAGTTTATTCTCAGCGTGCTGCCTCACCAACGCATTTCGGCCATAGCCTTGTTCACAGTACCGCAGCAGGGAAAGTGCTGAACTTGGAGAAAACAAATTTTCTATTCCCACTCCAAACTGAGCAACACTAGTGAATGTGCGAAAGCGTTCAACTTTGGGGGGTTTGACATACACTCAAAATAATAATCAATCAAATATTATTAAATGTAAAACATCAGAAAATACACATTTAAATATAATATTTAATAAATTAATTGAAATAAATAATAATCCAATTAAACAATTAAATGTAATACATTAATTACCAATTTATAAAATATTATAAAATGCATACCCACAAAAGCTTTCCACCCTCTGTCACTACTAACCCAACAAACTGCCAATTAAAATTTAAAAAGTAACTCTTTAAATATATCCCCAAACATATAAATAACATTACAAAAATAATAGCTCATAACACTAAATTTAATAAAACATGAAAAAAAAAAAAAATCAGTTATGAGGTGTATCAAATGTATGCAAAACAATATTAAATACTTTGATATTTTTCAAACACTAGTAGTAGATCATACTATTTTTACAACAATGGTAAGGTCAAACTCATTTTAGAGGCAGTTATTTATTGAACACCATAATGCCAGGTGCTAATCCTGCATGTTCATTTTGTTTCTCCATAATCTACTAATAGGTTTTAGCTTCCACCTTACCAGCACGGTCCATCTTTGTTGTACAATAAATATAGAGGAGATCTTCATTTTCATCCTTCTTATCTTCATGCGTCTTCCAACTACAGCTGGGGTATATGAACTCATGGCATGCATGCTAAAAGTTTTGAGTGATTGAGTTTATAGTAGTTTCCTGACTTGGTCAGAGAAGCAAGGACCTTAATTCAATAATACATTATAAAAATAAAGTTTGATGCCCAGTAAAACTGTCTTATTAGTGTTTATTTAGAGGTACTGAGTACCCAGGTATGGCCACAGCAATCTTGACAGGATGATGGGTTATACAGATTTTGTTATGTTCACTAAGTTGGTGGTCCCCAAGCCTAAAACTAACATCAGCATAGATGACCATCCTCAGTGAGCCCAACTTCTTTACCTCATTGTTCAGTTATACAGTAGTAGCCCTTAAGAAGACAATCTTCTTAGCTCTGCCAGGGAAGCAGAATCAATATAACAACAGTAATTCATACCCCTTTATATACACTCTTGAATCTAGAGAGGATGTTCCAGCTAGTTTGTTGCTCGCATTTGTAGTGAGGGTATTAAAATGGATAGAAGAAGATGAACCATGTAAAGCACTAAAGATTTTTTGTCCTTGTGTTGACATATTCAAAGCAGAGGGGCATCTTCTGTTACAAATTTGAAGATCTGTTCAAGTAGATAAACAGTAACAGCTTCCATGCTCCATTTAAAGTCAAGTAATGTATTCTCTGCAGATGAATACGGCAGTTCCTGGGAATATACTTCCTGCATAGAGATTGGTTATGCTTCTCCTCCCTGACCCAGGTCCCATATTGGAAACACCAGTTTGCAGTTTAGTGTAAACAGGTGACTAGAACTCTTTTCAGATATATTCTGCAGTTTAGGTCTTGAAAGGTCACCTGGGCCTCTAGAAAACGTACAAACACTCCTTGGTTATGGGAAGAATCACTGCTCCCTGCCCTGGCAGGGGGCTCCACTCTAGGTGCCACGTCCTCCCCCTCAACTGCAGGTTGGATCTCAGGGAGGCCCTCTCCTTGTTCATCCATCACATCATCCCCTTCTGCGGTTTCAACCACTGACTGACAGGCTTCTGCCCAGGCCCTCAGCGCCTTAAGGAACTCCATCTTCATAGTGTTGCTTTTTGCAGGAAGGTCCCTCTCCTTGCAGAACTCCTTGAGCTGGGACTCATTGTAGGCATCCATGTTGGCCAGCTCAAATTCCATTCTTGCAGGTGTGGCTTCACTCAGTCAGGGGATGAATTTGGAAAAATCTAAATGAAGCCAATCAAGGAGAATTTAAAATTCAAATTGGTCTTAGATATTGGATAGTAGTGTACACCAGATCACTGTATGGCAGTGCACAAACACTAGTCCTAATTCCACTGCTGCCACCATTGATAGATATTGGGTTGCTGGTTGACTGAGGTGTGAGCCATGTTTAAGCAGCAACCACCATCCTTGTCAAGGTAAGGCATAAGCAAACCCCAAATTACCCCCCAGTAGCTTGGCACAGAACAGTCAGGCTCACTTTAGAGGCAATGTGTAAAGTATTCGTGCAACACTTCAAACAGTAAAGCAATGAAAACACCCACACCAAGTTAGATGAATAGAGCTTAATTTAATAAATAAAACAAGATCAAAACAACAAATATCTAATTAGTAGAACCGGAGATATTGAATTATAAATGTTTTAGAGAAAATTGCACCAAAAGGCATAATGTGCCAACTGTGGATATCTAGTCGCGCCGGACCTGGACAAAGTCACAAGTTCAGGCTGACCGCGATGGAGTGCGGGCTGACTACAGGGACCCAGTTAGCTGAACAGAGTATCTTAAATCCTGGTTTGCGGGGCGTTGCATAGATCCATGTTGAAGATGTGTTGCGCAGCCGAGGAGATGCATCGTTTCCGAGATGTGGCGAGGCTGTGATGAGAGGTCCTGTTACGTCAACATCAAGGATCCCATCAACGGGGCTTGTGATGCGAAGTCCGGCATCAGGGATGTGGCGTGCATTTAGGGCGATGCGTTGGTTCCTAAGAGATATGAGGCTGCAATGCGGAGTGTGGCGTCATCGTCTAGACTGCCATCGATAAGAGATGTGAGGGCCTGCAGCGGGGATGTGCCACGCAGTGACGGCCCCAATTCGGTATTGGGCTGCACTGTAATGCTGGTCTTCTGCGGCGGTTCTGATCCATGCAGTGTTACGATGCGGTAGTTCTGCTGGAGTTTGCACTGTGTAGCAGAGGAGATGTGTGGTTCCGCTGGATCCGCAGGTGCTGACAGAGCATTTTCAGCCCACTTCACAGAGTCCAGAACTGGCGTGGCACCACCTGGCAGGGAAGACTCAGAGATGGCAGAGTCCAGGTGCAGATCCAAGGTTATTGGAAGCCTGTTATGTCCCTGAGGCTTCAGATCAGGAGGCCAGCCAACCAGCCCTTGGAGTCTCTCTGGGTTCTTGTTTCAAGTGATGCAGGTCCAGTCCTTCTCACCTAGGAAAGAGGGCATGAGGCAACAGGTCAGCACAGCAGGGCAGCAGTTCCTCATACAGCAGCCCAGGAGAGTGGCAGTCCTTGTAGCAGCGCAGCAGTCATCTTTACAGTGCTTGCTTGTGCAAATTACCAACCAATCCACACTAAAAGATTTCTCATGATGATTACAAGCTCTCCTCTGATATGTGGTGCATTAACAGAATGTCTCTTTTGTGCCACTGATATTTTACTAGATTTGCCTTATGGCCAACTCATTTCAGTGAGATTTGGTGCATGAGAAGAATGTAGTTCACTATTCCTTACAATATATCATAATTGTCAAATTTCATGAAAAATTTCTGTCAAACTGAAAACAGTCATACTTGAATTTAGGTCAGCTCTAGAGACAGTTTTAGCTGTCTTGCCAGCCTCATTTAAAAAAAAAAAAAAAAACTAAAACGCAAACATATATGCCTACATAAAGGGGCTTTGGGTCAGGCCTCTTCATCAATTGGTCTGTTGAAGTGCTTCCACCCACCAAAGCCTATATCATGATTCAATTTGTCATCCCATTCCAGTCATTACGTCTCTTCACTGTGAGTGATGACATTTTGCTCTTGCACATATGCAAATCTGTCTAAAACATAGCCCACTTCAATAATAGGGCTGGTTCGTCAACTTTTTCTTTCATTTCATGTTTGGTTTTTAATTCATTCTTGCAACAGTTCACTTCTTATTTTCATTTATTTATTCATGTATTTGCAAACATACACCCCACTATTAGACAGAAGAATTTTTATTTTGTTATTTTTAGAATGGTGATATCTTTTGCATATTTTCTTTTTTTTACAAAAAGAACATTTGAAGGCTTAGAAATGCCAACATATTGGTTTTGCCAATGCTTCTTTCATATTTGTTGCAGAATTTATTGTGAGAAATATAAGCTGCGGTATTACTACTGTGTGTCCCAAAGGAAATTGGGAACCATATTTATTATTTGAATGTTATAGTGTTGGAAATTAATTGCAAACAAACTGAACTTTGAGTATTTTTGTTCTTTGTATGGTCTGTGTGTATGGTTATCATACATGTTCTTTTTAGAAAAGGTTTTATGCTGATGCATTGCACGTACCTGTTTATTAAGAACGCAAATTCAAACTTGAATACAAAATAAAACAATAACAGTTTTTGTTATAATTATAAGTTGCTCATACACAGATTTAGAGTGAGGCCATAAAATATAAAAAAGAACAGGGTTTACTTTGGGAAGCAATAATTACTAGCTTTCACAATTTGCATGAAAGATACATGTATTTTATTCACACATTACCAAAGTACAAAACAGTTTTATGCTAGAAATATTATTAAAAACTCCTCTTTATAATAATTTTTTTATTAGATCCAAATGGCTTTTCATAGTTTCACTTTCTAGAGTGTAACTGGTTTAAAAATTGCATCACTTCCATTTCCTTCAATGGTCACAACATTAAGGGCCTGATCATGAGTCTAGCGGTTCGAGGACCACCAGACTCGCGGGGGGACGACAGTGGCAGTCCAGCCACCGTTGTACCGGTGGTCCGACCACCGTATCACAACTTTGGTGGTCGGACTGGCATTGCACCGCTGCGGTCCGATCAGCGGCGGTCAGGGGCTCACAAAATGCTGGCAGTGCCGCTGCGGCACCGCCATGCATATTACGACTTTCAGGACCGCCAGCAGTGTCAAGGAGGTTCTTCCTCCATAAAACTGCTGGCGGTCATAAAACAAAGGGGCCTTAGGGCCCCCTCGTGACCCATGCATCGGGTGCATGCAGGGGGGCACATGTTGTGCCCCCTGTGTGCATGCACCCCCAGTTCCAGCACAGCATGGACTTCAGAGCCCATACCCTTCTGGAACACTCTGTGGCGGTCCGGCAGCGGTGCCTTTCTAAGACATACATAGGTGCTTTTGAAAGGCACTGCCGCAGGACTGCCAAGCCGACCACCCACCCACCCGCAAGACTATGAAAAACTCAGAATCTGGTGGGCGGGCAGCAGTCCTCCACCTCCACCTCCCTGGGGATAAATTAAACAAAGGAAGGGGGCCTCGTGGCCCCCCTCCTGGATTCATGGATGGCCATGGGGACCGTCTCCCCACAAGACCGGCTTCTCCTATGTCCGGAGTTGCCTACCTCTTGAACATAGCTGTTTGCTATAGCTTGGCAGGAGCTTTACCGCTCCCACCAAGCCATAGCATACTGTGCTCCGCTTTGAGCAAGCGAGAGCATTTTGCACAATTGCTTTGACACAGAGGGAGCTGCATATTAGCAGCTCCGTCTGTATCAAAGCAATGTTGGCTCCTGCCAGAGGCAGGGAGCTGGCAGGGACCGCAGGGATCTTGAGGCTCCCCCCTCAGTCCCCAACACTAGAAAGTGGGTGCCCTGGGTGGGACCAGGGCACCCAGAACAGGAACCAAAACAGATGGGGTTCCCAGGGCCGAAATCAGCCTGGGGGAGGGCTGCAGCGGCCTTCCTCCCATTATCTATTTATTTAAAGAAAAGGACTGAAATCAGCCTGGGAGGGGGGCCACACGGCCCCCCTCCATAAGACATCCTGTTACCTCCAGTAGGTCCCACACAGTGGGATTGCTGAGAGGTTTTCAGAGGCCACACCCCCTTTCTCCCCCACTCTGCAAACACGCCTCCTGGTGCACTACTTGTTGGGGGATGAAGTTCCCTTAAATGCTGAGGGTCCTTGGGCACCAACTACCTCTCCTGTTACCTCCAGTAAGTCCCACACTGCTGGATTGCTGAGAGGTCTTCGGGGGCCAAGACCCCTCTCTCCACCACTGCCTCCTGGCTCACTGCTAGTTGGGTTACAGGGACGTTATAGTTAGGCTGATCTTTAACTCGTACAAAACCTGAGAACTTCAGCATTTATAGTTATCTGAGCTAACTAGAACTCACTCACCCACAACTGCTTATGACCTCACATATTACATCACTCATGACAAGGTCAGTGACATCACTGAGGACATCACTGATGACATCCCAAATAACATCACTGATGACATCATCCAGTGACTGTGAGTGTTTTAAAAAAGTTTATGAGTGTTAAATATATATACACCAAGGTGTATTGGTGAATCAGTGGGTGTATAAGTGCCTGTCTGGATGATTCAGTGGGTGAGTGACTGCCATTACAAGTGAGTGATTTGGTGTCTTAGTGAATGTATGGGTGAGTGACTGGTTGTGTGAATGTTTGTATCAGTCTGTCAGTTGGTGTCTAAGTGGCTGTATGGGTGTGTGAGTAGGTTCCTGGTTGAAGTATTGGCAGCCAATCAAATTTCAGTAGGGTTTCAGTAGGAGTTTGGGCTCCCAGAGATCTATATTTTTAAAATTTAAATATCTCTGAAACTACTGAATGGATTTACACCAACATCTAGCTTTCTACCAAATTTGGTGTAATTCCATTCAGCGGTTTGGGCTGTAGTTGTGTTCAAAAAATGAAAAGTTCTCATAGACATAAATGGGGAAAACTCGTTTTGGCATCCCCTTATTTCTCAGTCCCTGCTTGACGGATCACCCCAAACTCTGAACACAGCAGCTGAACCAAAAAGAGAACTTTTTTTGTAAATTTCGGGAAGATTTGTCTAGCGGTGCCAAAGTTATTGGCAAAAAAAACATTTTTCCTATGGAAACCTGGTCCTAACTATAACTACCTACTGCTACTGGCAACCGCCAAGTAGGTAAGAAATATATATATATATATATATTATCTACTGGCGGTCGCCAGTAGATAGTTATAGTTAGGACCTATTTTCCATAGGAAATCCGCAACATTCTATTCCCAATAACTTTGGCGCCGGTTGACGAATCTTCACGAAATTTTCAAAACTCGTGGGGCACTCCGGTCCGCTCCTATCCTGAAAGTCTCGGGGTGATTTGTCAAGTGGGGGCCGAGAAAAAAGGGGGGTCCCAAAACGTGTTTTCCCCATGCAATTTTCCATAGGAACCTTTAGTCGCAGCTACAGCCCGAACTGCTGAACGGAATTACACCAAATTTGGCAAAAAGGAAGCCCTTGGTTCAGAGTCGTGCCTTTTGGTTAAATGGTGTAAATCCGTTCAGTAGTTCCTGAGAAAATCAAAAGTAAAACCACATATATATCTATGGCCGCGGAGGGTCCGCGCACCCTGAGCGCACCTTCTCGATCACGAGCTGTATGCTAATTGGCTGTCAACACTCCAAACCAGGAAGTGTTGGCAGCCATATTGTTCCTTGGTAGAACCGAGGAACAAGAAACAAGTGCGCAAAACGCAAAAAGGGGGCAGGGTAGAAACACCCTGACCCCCTAGGCCTGCTTAGGGGGTCCCACAAGGACCCCCAGGGCCCAAAAAAAGCATTAAAAAAAAAAAATCGGCGGGATGCGCTTAGGGTGCGCGGATCCCGCCGTGAAAAAAAAAAAACGAAGCGCGGGCTCCCGCGCTTCGAGGGTATTTTGCCCCCAGATGGGCCAAGTCCCGGGTTCATTGAAATAATGTGTGGGGGGGCCTCTAAAGCCCCCCCAAGCCCCGGGGACCACCACCCCCGGGGCTTTGAATTATAAATGGTGCGGGAGGGCACTCGGCCCTCCCGCAGCCCCGGGGACCGCCACTCCCCGGGGCTTCTTTTTTTTTAATTAAAATACCTGTGTGGGGGGGGCTCGAGCCTTTACGGACCCCCGAGCCCCGGGGACCACCACCTCCCCGGGGATGTGCACAGGATGGGAGGGGGGCCGCGCGGCCCCCCTCCTGGAGCCTGTGATGGCCCTGGGGACCGCCACCCCCCAGGGCCGGCTCCTGCAGTGTCCCGGGGTGCCCACCCCTGGGACACTGCTGTTTGCTATGGCAGGGCGGGAGCCTCGCGGCTCCCGTCCTGTCATAGCAAACTTGCCCTGTGGCGCGTTTTAAGTTGAGGGATTAAGTCCCCTTGAATCCTGAGGGTCCCTGGGGTCCAACTAGCCCACCAGGTACCTCCAGTAAGCGCCACAGAGCTGCGTTGCAGAGAGGTGTAAAAAGGGGCGTGGCCTCTGACCACCTCTCTGCAACGCAGCTCTGTGGCGCTTACTGGAAGTACCTGGTGGGCTAGTTGGGCCCCAGGAACCCTCAGGATTCAAGGTGACCTAATACCCCAACTTAAATCGTGCCACAGGGCGCGTTTGCACAGTGGTGAAGGGAGGGGGCGGGGCCTCAGGTGACATGTGTGCAAACACGCCCTGTGGCGCATTTTAAGTTGGGGAATTAATTCTCCTTGAATACTGGGGGTCCCTGGGGTCCAACTAGCACACCAGGTACCTCCAGTGCGCGCCACAGGGCTGCGTTGCAGAGAGGTGGTGCAGGCCACGCCCCTTTTTACACCTCTCTGCAACACAGCTCTGTGGCGCTTACTGGAGGTACCTGGTGGGCTTGTTGGACCCCAGGTACCCTTAGGATTCAAGGGGACTTTATCCCCCAACTTAAAACGGCCAGAGGGCGTGTTTGCACACATGTAACCTCAGGCCCCCCCCTCCCTACACCAGTGTGCAAACGCGCCCCATGGCGCGTTTTAAGAGGTAGTTTTAATCCCCCTGCCCTATTATGTACTTGGGAGTTACAGAGGAGGTCATGCTAATCACAGGGGTACCCCAACGCAAGGTTGTATGATTGAACAACGCACACATTCTTCACGCATGCCTTTACAACGCGTACACTACCACGCATGACCCACTTCCACGCACCCCATTACCATGCATACCATTACATCGCATATGCTTCAGGACACATTGAAAGTGACATTACAATGCATACACTCACCACGCATACCACTTGCACGCTACTTTTTAAATGGAATTGTGGTATGTGCAATACTACTTATAGCACTGAAAGGTGCACTCATGGCAGCTCATCTGCTCCGTTTCAGGGACGGCTGCCATAGTGGCAGTTTAGGCGGCAGACATGCACTCTCGCCCCTATACTCCCCTCTTATGCCGATGCACCCAACACGTATCCCTCGCAGTGAGACTTACCCGCACAGTGACATACTGAACAGCTCCCGGTGTGCTCTACTACTACCGCTTCCGGTGGCAATAATTCTGATCCGTGGCCACACCTCCAAGACCGTTAGTTTCAGGTTGAGTTTTACCAGGTGTGGTGTCTACGCAAGCGCAGCCTCTTTCACAAGACCACGCTTCTCACAGGGGCTGTAAGTTCGCCACACCCCTTTCTCATCACTGTAGCTAATAAATTTCACGTAATTGTATGTTTTTTTCATACCGCGTTGTTCTTCCAGGCCGTGGGGGACAGTGTTTCAGTGTATATGCGTTGCGTAGCCAGCGGCGCCAAACTGGCAGTGCAGACGGCGACCGCCGCCATTTTAGTAGTTTCTCACAGTCAGTCTTAATTTTCATACCGCACACCCCCTAGAGTCAAGATGGTCCCCAGCCACAGACACACCGGTAGGGGTCCTTGAAGATCATTGCAGACTTGGCCACTCCCCTACAACACTAACACTAACCCCTAAACACTAAGCCCTAAAAACTAATTTAAAGCACTCAAGCCACAAAGCCATTACCACGCATATGCCTTTATCATGCATGCTCGTGTTAAAAGCATGCGTGGTAAAAGCATGCGTGCTAAAGGCAGATGCGTGGTAAAGGCTTCGTGGTGACGGTCACACGTGGTTATGACCACGTTGTAATGGCTGTTTCCCCCCAACGCATAGTGTTCCCTAGTGTATGTAGGTGTTTTAACTGTAGTCTAAGTGTCTTTTACCATAGCACTGGCTCTAGGCCTGGTTAGTCAGAGTCAGTTACCACCAGTACCCGTCTGGAAAAGGTGTGGGCACAGGATGATTTTGCAACAAGGCCTCTTTCTGCTCCTCTGTTGGTTCTTTCTGCACATCTTTTGCTTCTTCCTGCACTTTTCTTCGTCTTTGTGGACTTCTGTTGCTTCTTTCTGCATTTCTTTTGCTTCTTTCTGTGCGTTTTTTCTTCTTTCTTCACATGTCCTAGCTCTGTAGTCATAGTTAGAAACTAGCATTTAAAAAACCTTTGAAATTCACTGAAAAAACCATAGGTTTCAGATACGTTATAGTTAGAAATTAGCATTTAAAAAACCTTTGAAATTCACAGAAAAAACCATAGGTTTTAGGGACAGTTATAGTTAGTTGGACATTGCACTCGTACAAAACCCGTGAAATTCCCCCGTTATAGTTAGTTCAGCTAACTATAACTCGTGCCCCGCAATGCACTGCTGATGACGTCACATATTACATCACTCATGACATGGTCAGTGACATCACTGATGACATCACTTAGTGATGTCATCAGTGATGTCACTGACCATGCCATGAATGATGTAATATGTGACATCATGAGCAGTGCATTGCGGGGGCGCGAGTTATAGTTAGCTGAACTAACTATAACAGTGGAATTTATATGGTTTTGTACGTGTGAAATGTCCAGCTAACTATAACGCCCCTGAAACCTATGGTTTTTTCAGTGAATTTCAAAGGTTTTTTAAATGCTAATTTGTAACTATAACGTCTGTAAAACCTATGGTTTTTTCAGTGAATTTGAAACTTTTTATAAATACTAATTTCTAACTACAATGTCCCTGAAACCTATATTGTTTTTAACAAAATTTAAAAAAGACGTGCATACTTTTTGTAGTGAAAAACTAACTGTAACAGTAGTCTGTTATAAGTTATAATTTAACAATGTTTAAAACTTAATTAGCACTAATTAATATATAAGTGTGGAAAAAGTGTGATGGAGCAGCTATGATACCTGACTTCGAACAACAGCGTTCACAGTTCGATTCCCGGCTACAGCGGCACGTTAGCCCACCACTATGTCACTGTGGGCAACTCCTTGCTTAATCTTTCTGACGCCCCCGAGCGCCGGCACACCTTTCCAGGGTTAGCTGTACGCTTTACAAATGCTCACATTTTTTTAATTTAAAACCATAGTGATGAGAAATATTATCACGTTTTTTTTTCTTCTATTCTGATAGATCTTTTTTTTTATGTCTTCTATTTAGAATTACGGCAATTAATAAATGTATTTACTCATGAGAATGGAAATGACACGGTTTTCCGGGTAACAGTTTTTAAGCTTTCCAACGTATGTACATATTAAGGACCTTATACGTGTTAGGTTCGAAATCGAAACTTTTTCCGCTTCACATTTTGTGACTTTTCCCAACACGTGCACAAGTTAAACAGTTAAAACGTGAGCACGTGTCAACTGTAAAATGTGACATCTAAATGGGCGGAGCCGCATCTTCCTTCCATAGACTACTCAATAACCAAAAAGTATATAAACCACACCCGTTGATTGATTAGTTTTGTTTTTGCGAGTTATTTACGCGTCTCCATTCAGTGATGCAGGTGCTCTTTTCTACAGTCGGATTCTTCTTTTGCGGCCACAAAACATAATCCTGAGTTGTAAGTTGTTTGACTATGGCATACTAGATATTTATAATACGTAGCTATATGTCAATATTTAAACACTTGTATTTAGAAAAAAGGGTTATTGGTTGTTTTTGCCATTTATATGTAACGTCAGCAGCTTGTTTTCAGAAACAGACAGAATACAGCAAACATTGTTCCTGTTCTGGCTCCTTTGAGCTCATATAGTGTGACTTTGTATATTATAATATTGACACTGTACTTGACCTCAGAAGTGTTGGTGACCCGTCGGCGCGAAGACTAAAGATTTATATGTAACGTCAGCAGCTTCTAGTTTGTAGTCTATTTCCCCCTTGACATCATATAGTGTGAGTATGTATATTATAATAACCACACATTATGATCTCAGAGGAGTTTGTGACCCGTTGGCGCGAAGACTAAAGATTTATATGTAACGTCAGCAGCTTCTGGTTTTTAGTGTATTTCTCCCTTGAGATCATATAGTGTGAGTATGTATATTGTAATATTAACATTTTTACTGACCTCAGTGGAGTTTATGACCCGTCGACGCGAAGACTAAAGATTTATATTTAACGTCAGCACCTTCTCGTTCTTACTCTGTTTCTTTCTTGGGATCATATACTGTGAATATGTATATTATAAAATTAACAGTCATTGTGATCTCAGAGCACTTTATGACACGTTGGCGCGAAGATGAAAGATTTCGAAGTCCCGGAGAAAAGAAGATCTCAACATACTCATCGCTGGAAAGTATTTCGTTATTGATCTTGTTTTGTATTGATGACTTCATTTTCCTTTTTGTGTGCCATCAGTGACACTGTGTATATTGTAAGAGTGTGATATTTCCACAGAACAGGAATTGGAGATTTGTCGCCGCCAGGAGTAAACCATCTGAAATACAGTTTACTGACCTTTATAACTTACTTGATCAGATATTTTTACAGTGACAATATTTTTGGAAATTGCAGTTAAAAAAAAAATAGTTTCCATAGATACTTTCTTAGTGAATACGTTTGATAAACCCTACATTTCTGAATGTTTTTTTACTATTTCTATTTTTGTCTGTTGCGGTTCCTATTCACCTTCTCCCTATAGAATATATACGACCAGTAGTGTATATTATTATACTACTATCCTATATATTCTTAAAGGAGTACGTGATTTGTTAGCGGAGCAGTGAGTGACCTCTAAGCACTACGACCAAACTTTCCCGAATTCTAGAGAATAGAAATTATAAAAAATGATAAAGCGTACATTTCTATGTAATATAAAGTGATTTGTGTTTAACTGTTTTTTACTTGTTATTGTTCTTGTGACCTGAGATGATGTAGTGCTGGAGTGTTTCTTGTAGCACTTCTTTATCTAAAAGTAACTCATGCCCTCTTATATTATCAAGAATATGGGGCAACACTTTTACAAACTATAGCAGAAAAAAAAGTGAGGGTGTGCCCACGCTTAAGGGATATTTTATGAATTGCGTTTTGTTTGTCACCCCTTTGATATATACAGCTTCAGTTTCCGAAGAAAGTATATTTGTAATTGCTTAATAAAAACTATTTCAAACCTAGACTGAAATTTTTGCTGCGCAACCACGGCTCCCCGTCAGAAAAGTAAACACCACATTATAACTAAACAGTGCTCTTGGGAAGTATCCCACCCACAAACTTAATAAAAAGAAGACCGCAACACACTTTATTTTCCCGCCGTGATTTGTACACCCCACGCCAATTATATAAATGGCCCTTAAAATATATAAAAAACTATTTTTACCTTCACAATCCCTCTCCACCACCTTGTGACCACTGTACAGAGTTAATAGTGTTCCTACCCTCCCCCTACTACTTTCTTTTCCCGTACTCCATTGAAGTGCGTCACAAAATGGTTCACAACAGTGAACCATTCCCAGCCAATAATGAGCAAACTTGTACTAGGAACACTTTAGCCAATAAAATGTCCATGGTGTTCCGCAGAGGGGGAGGGAATTGCTGCCAACACTTCTACTTTCAATGGTTTACAGCCAATGAACATTAAGCTTGGGAAGGTCCTGCTTGGAACAGGTTACCCAATCAGATGTCCCTGATGCTCTGCGGAGGGGGAGGGAATGGCTGGCAACACTTCTACTTTCAATGGTTCGCAGCCAATGAACATTAAGCTTGGGAAGGTCCTGCTTGGAACACGTCAGCCAATCAGATGTCCCTGCTACTCCGCGGACGGGGAGGAAATGGCTGGCAACACTTCTACTTTCAATGGTTCGCAGCCAATGAACATTGAGCTCGTTGTTGGAACACCTCAGCCAATTAAACGTTAATTTTGTTCCAGACACATGAACAGAACACGCCCTCCAACATAATATTAATTTTCGTCTAAGAAAGTGACATTGTCCGTGATAAAAGTGAACACCGCATTATAAGTAAACATTACTGCGCATTATATTAACGGAAGGCTGCAATACGGCGCATTGTTATTTTCACGATGGGATTTCCAGAGCCTACGCAACCTTGCCGCAATACCGCGCACCGTTGTTCTGCGGACGTGATTTCCACGGCCTACGCAACATTCAAACTCCCTGCCTCTGCACCGTACAGACTGCTTAAACTAAGACCACAGTGTTCCTACTATACCCTCTTATACAATTTTTCTCTTTTGTTTCGCCCTACGCCTTTCAAGTCAGTCACAAAATGGATGCCAACACTTCCTAGTTTCAACAGTTCGCAACCAATGAGCCGCACGCTCGTGCTCATAACGCCTCAGCCAATCAGATGTCAGAATTCTCAAATATCGATATCTGTAAATTTTGATATTTCTCTAAAACTACTGAATGGACTTACCCCATTTAAACAAAAGCGTGCTTTCTGGACCAAGACCTTTCTCCCTGCCAAATTTGGCGTAATTCCGTTCAGCAGTTTGACCTGTGGCCTTGTCTAAAGTTTCCTATGGAAATTGCATGGAGAAAACACGTTTTGGGACCCCCCTTTTTTCTCAGCCCCCCCTTTACGAATCACCCCCAAACTTTCAGGATAGGAACTCACCTGAAAAGAGGAACTTTTTGGAAAATTTCGTAAAGATTCGGCAAACGACGCCAAAGTTATAAGCACATCACAAAATGCTTTTCCTATGGAAACTAGGTTCTAACTATAACTATCTACTGGCGACCGTCAGTAGATAATATATAAGTATATATATATATATATATATATATATATATATATATATATATATATATATATATATATATATATATATGTATATATATATATATATATATATATATATATTACCGATAACCCGCGTTCACCCTCCTTCACATCACACACTGTTCATCGAGGGCGCAGGAAGACAGCACCGAGCAGGTCAGAAAGGCAGCAGGATCCATATTTTCTTTGGCAAGTGATTTTATTCTTTTTTAAGCTATTTTCAAATTTCAGCAAAGTGCGAGTGCAATCATGGGACAATATATATATATATATATATATATATATATATATATATATATATATATATATATATATCAACCAATTTGACGCTCCTTCTGAGTCACCGGGGACCCATGGAGAGTGGCGCGTGTGTCGGCGGAGCACACCGGCGTAAATATCCAAAGAAAATTCGTTTGAACGCGCTCTCAGAAAGGAAGGACACTGTGTCGGTAAATCCTGCTGTTTATTCACAACGCGTTTCGCCTGACAACAGGCTTGATCACGTGAAATGAACAGACCAATGTCGGCACTCTTAATGGAGAAAGTAATGAACATAGAAAAGGCTCAATGGAGTCCAAGTATGGCAGACATCTTGTGCAAGTGAAAAGATGCCACATAATAAAGTAATTATTTCAATTAAATACATGCGCGTCGGCATTTCAATTGTATGGCTGCCATGTATAATCAAATCCCACAACATGTATAGCAAACGGCAAAGCACGTTGTTAAATAAACATATTGATAGATGCCATAATTGTGTGCGTGCTCGTAGGATAAAACTGCACAGATATCGTCATTGCACATCGTATACTGTAAATGTACATATGTCCTTCCAACAATGTTCTAAATAATTCTACTATTGATAGGCATTTCAAATGCATGGCTGTCAAGTATGACCATTATAATAATCAAATCCCCACAACATGTAAACCAAGCAGCAAAGCACGATGTCAAATAAACATGATAAGAAATTTGTGCGTGCCCATTTAAATAAAACTGCATAAAAATCTGCATTGCACATAATAGACAGTAAAAGTACAAATGTCCATCCAATGATGTTATTGGTGATACTGCTATTAGTTGGCAACAACACGACATGTGGCCTGTGGCCAGTACTGGCAAGTGCCAAATTGTCAAAAATGAACCCACGTGGGTAACAAAGTGAGGAAAGAAAAAGGGGAAGGATAAAAGGAAGAAAGAAAAACTGCCAATTGCTCAAAGTCAAGATGGAATATGGCACAAATACTCTCACCAACGTTGCCGACATGAGTCAAAGTACTCCAGTGCCCAAACAGAAGGGAGAAAGGGTAGGTGGCCCGTGAAAGTGAGTGTTGGTGAATGAGCCCCTTCCTTTCCTCCTGGAAAAAATACAAAAAGAAAACAAATGGTTAAAATATGGTACACATCCTGACAAATACTGATGGCACAAAGAACTCAATGTCATGGGATGTCATGAAGAGGAATAAGAACCGTTATAAAACGTGACTATCAGCTTGTGATGATATGAAAGCCTTCATAACTGAATATCATGAATGAAAAACTGAATATCATGAGAGAAAAACCCATTGATTTTGACGCATACTATACCAGCATTACCACCATCTGGGACCGACTCACGGAGTGGAAAGACAAGGGTATACTCACTTGGGAGGAGTTTGGTTATCTCAAACGAGATTACCCGATCCTCCCGGTGTTATACCTTCTCCCCAAAGTACATAAAGACTCCGAGAAACCTCCTGGCAGGCCCATAGTGTCCTCCAGAGGCAGTGTGGCTGAGCACATTTCAAAATACATTGATTTCTTTCTGAGAGAATATGTGACCAACTTAGCTAGTTACATCAGAGGCACTAAGGATTTTCTCAGTAAAATCGAGAACCTTGCATGGGATACTGATTCCCTGCTCATCACGTTGGATGTACATAGCCTCTATACCATTATTAATCATCAACATGGATTAGAGGCATGTAAGCATTTTCTAGCCAAAAGACCGATAAGGCTGCGTGAACACACGCAGATGCTTCTTGATATGATAAAATACTGTCTGAACAATAACATTTTTTTGTTCAATGGCATCTTGTTCAGACAGGTGACTGGTACTGCGATGGGTTCGTGCTTTGCTCCCAGCTTCGCGAATCTCTTCATGGCAAGCTGGGAGCAGAGCATGTGGACCGATCCAGTTTTCCAGCAGGATCTAAAACACGTGTCGATGTGGCTACTCTACATCGACGATCTTTTCATTGTCTGGAAAGGATCAGAAGAGCTGGCATTAGAGTTTATCAACAAACTCAATGCCAACAAATACAATATCATTCTTAGTGGCAACATCAGCAGGACTGAAGCAGTATATCTTGATGTCAAACTTGAGGTAAAAAATAACAAAATACACACTACCCTTCACAGGAAATTGACGGCAGGTAACAGTGTTCTTCATGCCCTCAGTAGTCACCCCGAGACTTTGAAATGGAGCATTCCATACGGGGAACTGTTGAGGGCAAAAAGAAACTGCAACACAGAAGAAAGTTATCTTGTAGAATGCAAGAGCATAACAGAACGTTTCAAAGAGAGGGGATACCCCAATTGGGTGCTTAAAAAAGCCATTGAAAGGGCCAGGCAGATAGATCGGACATCCACTCTTACAGACAAACCTGTGTCTGAAAGCACCAATGATGATACCTCCAGATTGATTTTAACCTACTCCTCGGATGCCAATGATATTAAACGCATTGTCACCAAGAACTGGGACATCCTCAAAACCGACAACATTGTAGGCAGGGGTATCCCGGACAGACCCAGTATTACTTACCGTAGGGGTAGGAACATCAGGGATATGCTCATACACAGCGACATCACCAATTACCCGAGTAACAACCTACTGGGCCTCAAGGGTTTTTACCCCTGTGGTCATTGCAAGGCCTGCAATAACAGCAGATTTCACAGTCAGGTGAGGTACAATGGAGTTAGTAGGGAATTGAGCCAGTTCCTTACTTGCAGTTCCACATGTGTGATATATGTCATAGAATGCACCTGCAAACTTTGGTATATAGGTAGCACGACATGCATGGCGAAGAAACGCATTCTCGAACACAGCAGAGCAATTACTAATTTTGACCCCAAATATCCAGTGGCACGTCATTTTAGAGAGAGGCACTTTTCCAACACAAGAGATCTGAGTTACATCATTCTAGAATGAGTTGAGAGAAATCCCAGGGGTAGCAATAGAGTCTTACATCTGAGACAAAGGGAATCTAGGTATATTATAGATTTCCAAACCAAGTTTCCGGGAGGGCTGAATCAGGAAGAAGAAATGGCAGTACATCTGAAAGAATGACATCACCTTTTCATGCACATGTCATGCAGTCTGCTTTTCCTAATTGCATTCCTGTTTTTCTCTCATGATATTCAGTTTTTCATTCATGATATTCAGGCTTTCATATCATCACAAGCTGATAGTCACGTTTTATAACGGTTCTTATTCCTCTTCATGACATCCCATGACATTGAGTTCTTTGTGCCATCAGTATTTGTCAGGATGTGTACCATATTTTAACCATTTGTTTTCTTTTTGTATTTTTTCCAGGAGGAAAGGAAGGGGCTCATTCACCAACACTCACTTTCACGGGCCACCTACCCTTTCTCCTTTCTGTTTGGGCACTGGAGCACTTTGACTCATGTCGGCAACGTTGGTGAGAGTATTTGTGTCATATTCCATCTTGACTTTGAGCAATTGGCAGTTTTTCTTTCTTCCTTTTATCCTTCCCCTTTTTCTTTCCTCACTTTGTTACCCACATGGGTTCATTTTTGACAATTTGGCACTTGCCAGTACTGGCCCCAGGCCACATGTCGTGTTGTTGCCAACTAATAGCAGTATCACCAATAACATCATTGGATGGACATTTGTACTTTTACTGTCTATTATGTGCAATGCAGATTTTTATGCAGTTTTATTTAAATGGGCACGCACAAATTTCTTATCATGTTTATTTGACATTGTGCTTTGCTGCTTGGTTTACATGTTGTGGGGATTTGATTATTATAATGGTCATACTTGACAGCCATGCATTTGAAATGCCTATCAATAGTAGAATTATTTAGAACATTGTTGGAAGGACATATGTACATTTACAGTATACGATGTGCAATGACGATATCTGTGCAGTTTTATCCTACGAGCACGCACACAATTATGGCATCTATCAATATGTTTATTTAACAACGTGCTTTGCCGTTTGCTATACATGTTGTGGGATTTGATTATACATGGCAGCCATACAATTGAAATGCCGACGCGCATGGATTTAATTGAAATAATTACTTTATTATGTGGCATCTTTTCACTTGCACAAGATGTCTGCCATACTTGGACTCCATTGAGCCTTTTCTATGTTCATTACTTTCTCCATTAAGAGTGCCGACATTGGTCTGTTCGTTTCACGTGATCAAGCCTGTTGTCAGGCGAAACGCGTTGTGAATAAACAGCGGGATTTACCGACACAGTGTCCTTCCTTTCTGAGAGCGCGTTCAAACGAATTTTCTTTGGATATATATATATATATATATATTAAACCAAACGGGGAAGAAAGTTGCTTTATTCACGGACTAATATCCAAAAAACATGTGTTGGTCACTTTAACATTCTCTCTAGAAAAAGAAGGAATATCTTTCCCTGAACATCTTATTATGACTAATTATAATTTGTAAAGGCTTTAAATATATATCGGAAAATCTGTTGATTTGTTTTATCAGGAAGTATCAGGTTTGAACAGCTGCACAAATTATATACTGGGTATATACTTTTCAGAGCTGTCAAATCTATTGCAATTACATTAATTTCCCTTTGTTAAATTAATAATGTAGAGTGTCATTTGCACTTTCAAGCTGCATTAGAGCTTTGTTTAATGTATCATCCCTAATGACAGTATGCTTCAGTAGATCTATAGCATTAATATTTCATATTTTAGTTTTGTTTAATACACACACATTTTTACACTTATGGTGTCTGTTACATTAAATTTATGCCAAATCTAATTGCCTGTGCTTACATGAATTGCTTTGATTTCCTCTAGGATGGCTTTTATTTATTTATTGAAGAGCTCTGTATTGCATTGCCCATGGCATTTCTGGGACTTCAGACTGCTGGCAAATAAGGATATAAAATATGCTTGTTGAAAAGGGAAGCTAGCATCCATGGGGCTGGAGGAATACCCATGATTTAAGTAATTAGATAATGGGTTAAGGGGGTGAAAGCCCCACTCAGACAAGAACCACAATACTAGGGTGAACCACAAAAGTCAGTATATTAATCTGTGCTTAGCCCTCTGGCACCTTGGTACAAAAGCAGTCGGTCTTAACTCAGAGGCAATATGTAAAGTATTTATGCAGTGCACAAACAGTAATAAAGTGAAAAAATAACTCAAGAAAAATCCCAAATCAATTCAGAAACATGCGAGTACATTTTAATAAATAAAATGAGATGTGAAAGACAAAAATCCAAGCTGTAGAACCGGAGAGGTTGAATTTGAATGTTTTTATTCAAAATAGCGCCAAACAGCACAATTATGCCCCTCATGGTCATCTGGTCATGCTAGACCGGGGGAAAGTCACAAGTTTAGCTTGACTGCAATGGAGCGTGGGTCGGATACAGGGACCAGGTTAGTCCCGCTAAAAAGTTACCTTCTAAGTCCTATGCTGAGAGTTCCATTCGAGTTTGAGGAGGCTGCACAGAGAAGGTTGAGCATCACCAACAGCAGTCGCAGTAGCGTGAAGTACAAATTGGATGTCGCAGATGGTCATTGCTGTAGTGCGAAGAGCAGGTCGGTGTTGCGGATGGGCATTGCTGTAGCTTCACATTGATGGTAGTCACTGGCTGTTGTTGCTGGTCTCGCATTTCCTGCAGCCACAGACATTCATTGTCAGTATGAGAACAGATTTTATGGGCTCTTCACATTGGCAGTCATCCAGTCAGTAGAGATTTGGCATGAATGGGGCAGTTCACAGTCATGAGGAGCCAAAACGTTATGATTTTCACCTTTGCTTCAAGAGGAGTACACTCTAATGGCAGTCAAGGGGGCATGACCTGGGGGGGACCTCTTGGGGATCAGGACTTACTTAAGCAGAAGTCAGTGGCAGGGCTAAGGCAGGTCAAGTTGCAGGTCCAGGCCAGTCAAGTTGTAGCAGGTCAGATGGGTAGTTGCAGGGAGGCCTCTGAAGCTTCTTGTGTCTCTGTAGCTCGCACAGGATGCCAGCCAACTGACCCTTGGAGCAACAGTGCAGTGTATCCTGGGATGAAGGCAGACAGGCCCAGTCTTCCTTCTCAAACAGCAAGGCAGTCCTTCAAGCAACAGGACAGTCCTTCTTTTGTAACTTCCACAGGTCCAGGAGTGTTCTGAAGAGTGGCTCTGGAGGTTCAATATTTATACCTGGTGCCAGGCTTTGTGTGGGGGGACTCCCTGTCCTACCCCCACATATGGTTCTGGAAAGTTCTCCTCCTTCCCCCGTCAAGGCTCCAAACTGTCTAGGAGTGACAAAAGGCAGGGCAGGCCTTGTGTCAGGTTGCTGTGTGTATACAGGATTGAAAGCCCTTTGAAGTGTATGTGTGGCTGCATACAACCCCTCCCGAGTCATCCTGTCAGGATGGTCAATCCTGTCCACACCTAAGCCTTCTTTGTGCTACTGTTTGGAAGCAATACACAAACCCAGAGAGACCAGCAATTCACAGTCATGTGGCACAGGACACTAGCAGAAGGTACATATGGTTGGGATAAAAAAAAAAACTTTCTTAAAGTATAATTTTCAGAACTGTAATTTAAAATCCAACTTCACCATCAAAGAGGATTTTAAATTACAATTCATTTGAGTGCAAACAACATATCTCTATCTGCTCTAAATCTAAAGTTAGCACTTATTAAATGTAATACGGGAAACACATGTTAGTCAATGATAGAGAAAGGTCATACAACAGTAAAAAACAACTTTAGACGTTTTTCAATTCCAGGACATGTAAAACTGAAATATATATGGCCTACATTCTAAATACAATGCATCCCTGCCCAATAAGTCTTTAAGACCTATCTTAAGGGGGGCTTATAAGTAACAAAATGGAAGGTGAAGGCCAGGTCGATAATGGCAGTGTAAAACTGTACTACTGGCTCCAGTGGCAGGCCTAAGACATGTTTCGAAGTGCTACT
Source organism: Calotriton arnoldi (assembly GCA_963921515.1). NCBI lineage: Eukaryota > Metazoa > Chordata > Amphibia > Caudata > Salamandridae > Calotriton > Calotriton arnoldi. Next base: position 763,145 of record CAWUFW010007892.1, on the reverse strand, counting down.
TTAGTGGGTGGCACAATGAGTGCTGCAGGCCCACAAGTAGCATTTAACTTACAGACTGTACCATCTACAAGGGACTTACAAGTAAATTAAATGTGCCAATTAGGTGTAGGCCAACTTTACCATTTTTGAAGGAGAGAGCACAAGCACTTTAGCACTGGTTAACAGTGGTAAAGTGCACTGAGTCCTAAACCCAACGGAAACAGATTCAGCAAACAGGAAGGGTGACGACAAAAAGTTTGTGGGAATATCACGTCAAGGATGTCAGGTCTATAACATGACTCGTAATCGTTTTTTATGATTAAGAATCAACTTCTGAAATTGGAAAAGCTTTACCTAGACAGATGGTTTTACATCAGTTATACTACTCCAAGAAGTGAGAAATGGGCATTCATAGCTGCAATTCCATCTGAGATTGAACACACCAGAAGACTTAGGGATTGATTTATGTATGGGTGGATGACACATCGTTCTTCTAGGAGAAGTTAGTAAATTTCTCCACCCACCACATTTATAAATGACTGACAAGCAGGTGGTCATTTATAATGCATTGGCAGGAACCGCAGTCACAGAGGTTCCTGTCAATGCTCTTCACTGTTTGGGGCAGGGCTCTGGCTACATGACGGAGCCCTGCACTAAACAGTTTTCTTTTTGTGTTAAAAAAGAAAATCCTGAAACTGGATTTTCTTTTTAAAAATAAGAATGGGAATACTCCCCTCACAATGGGAGCCATAACCGATGTTGAGGGGGGGCATCCATCCTTTTTTGCTGTCCCTTACCGCCAGGGTTTGACTGGTGGTGCTAGACATTTAAAAAATGACTATATATCTGCCCATGCTATTTGGGTGGGCGGACATATAGCCATTTCTCCGTAACCCTTACTCAATTGGACCATTGGGTACGTTTGGATAGGGAGGTGACAGAGTTGTCACTGCCATAGCCAAACTTAAGGTCCGCCACATCAAAATCGGGTGGACAGACATTTATCTTGGCTGTATGTATACTCCATTGATTGATATAAATCAGCCCCTTACATATTTCGAAGTATTCACAAGCTCCTTTCCTAAGAAAGGCTTGAGTAAATTATTTTCTAGAATGGGAAGGGAACATCCTCAAAGTTTTGGAGTATTTCGGGAAAGGTTTTTCTCACATAGAAAGCATTTTCCCCACAAAAAAAGAAAAAAACAGCAAGTGTGTTCGACCTGGCCCTTTCTGCAGTGTCACCCCCAACCTTTTTGACTTTTTCCCTCCACATTTTGCTGACTCCCCTTTTATTACATATAAGTCACCCCTAAGGTAGGCCCTAGGTAGGCCATAGGGCAGGATGCTGTGTAATTAAAAGGTTGGACATGTACTTTTAAGTTTTACATGTCCTAGTAGTGAAAAACTCCTAGATCTGTTTTTCACTATTGTGAGGCCTACCCCTTATATAGAATAACAGTGGGGATTCCTTATTCCATTTGATGAGCTGTAATTTCCAATTGGAAGCAGGTAGCTACATCATGTTGGCATCTATGCAATTGTAATTATAAACCCTCTTTAATAATAAAGTTGGATTGTTCATTACAATTTTGAAAATGCCACTTTTAGGAAGTTACATCAATAACCGGGGTTAGGCCCTAATAAATCAGTAAGGCTGGGCCACTGAAAATCAAAAACACGAAAAATGGCAATACTGACTGACTCTTTGTACAGATTAAATTTTTTATGAACACTCTATTTAATAATAGTGATCATGTGATTCTTCTTTTCCACATTTGTCTTATCAGTTTTTAAAAACATTTCATCATATACAGAAGCACATTACAACAGAATCTGACAAAAACAATTCACATAAACCCACCCAACAAACGTATACAACAATTTTTGCAAAAGTAAGTCCAAACAAAATCAAAAAATGTTTTTAAATCATTTATGACAGTACACAAACATTCACAGTTCTGAAACGTTCTTGCCCAAGCAAGAAGAGACATAAGTTGACAACAATTTAAATTACTTGTCTAATCCTACATTAATGGGCTACACAACCTAGCAATGCACTGCTTTTACAATCAAGGAATAACTTTCCCGGGTTTGATATTGTTTCCCTCAGGACTCAGAACTGGTACTCACTTGGATTCATCAAACACTTTGCCGAAATATCTTGTAAATCCTTTTTCTGCTCCTTGCATCCATTCGAAGTCTCCAGAGGCAGTACGCAGCCTACACTGAATGGATGCAAGGAGCAGAAGATGGATTCAATTCCTGCTCCTGCCAAAAATTTATTCTAAAGCCAAAAGCAAAATGTGGCCGCAGAAGTTATTGTAAAAGCGGAGTAGAGAAGTAATGCAGATTGAATGGTTCTTGGTAGCAACATCAGACGATTGGACAATTGAAGAAGGATTTGCAAGAACAGTTGGCAAAGTGTTTGATGAACCCAAGTGATACCAGTTCTGAGTCCTGAGGAGAACCCTCAAACAAAGCCACGGGTTCGAAATGCATCAACTACATCGCATCCTACAATTGAATACATGAGGCATTCCAATCAGGGAAACAATAACAAACCTGAGAAAGTCATTCCTTGGTTGTAAAAGCAGTGCATTGCTAGGTTGTGTAGCCCATTAATGCAGGATTAGACAAGTAATTAAAATTGTTGTCAACTTATGTGTCTTCCTGCATGGGAAAGAACATTTCAGAACTGTGACTGTTTGTGTACTGTCATAAATGATTTGTATGTTAAAAGTTTTTTTAATTTTGTTTGGATTTAATTGTGTACACATTGCTGTATATGTTTGTTGAATGGGTTTATGTGAATTGTTTTTGCCAGATTCAGTTGTAACATGCATCTGTATATGATGATTTTTTTTTTAACACTGATAAGACAAATGCGGAAAAGAAGAATCACCCGATCACTATTATTAACTAGAGTGTTCATTAAAAATTGAATGTGTACAAAGTGTCAGTCAATATTGGCATTTTTCGTGTTTTTGAATTTTAGGAAGTTGACATTTTCCTGCCCTTAGCACTTTGTGTGTGCAGCCTGTGTTGGGTCACATGAATGAGTGTAGCTGACAATTAGACTTTTTGAATTCCTCCCAGACAGTCACACAGTAGAGGAATTAGGTGTGCCTCAATAGGCCATTTGGCAGGATGGGAGGCAGTGCTGAGCACAGCCCCACTTACAACTGAATTGCCTGTGCTCTGGCATCACACAAAGGGTCTAAAAAAGCTGGATTGTCACTGCAGGCAACCTGGAGCCAGGGGAGTCAGGAAATTCCATGCCCTTCAAAGAACCTTTCCAGAAGCTTCTCCCACCTTTAAGAAGAAGTGCACCAGGGTGTAAAAATAGAACCTTCAGACCCACTCTTCATTTCACTGCTGGACCTGCAGAAGGACTCTGAGACTGCTGCTGAACCTGGAAGGACTGCTTTGCTGATTGGAGCCTGCCTTGAACCCTCAGAAACCAGCCCCGCTGCTGAGCACTACATCTTCACCTGCACCCAGGACTACTAGAGAGATTCCAAGGGCTAGTTTGCTGACCTCATATTCAGAGCCACTGGGACATAAAAGGCTTCCACCATCTTGAACCTGAACGGGGCCCAGCCTGAGTGAGTCCTGAACCCCTGATAGGTGTCCCACCACTCCTGGACTCTTGGTTTGGGTACTAAAGGTGACCAGATGGGCAAATCCCAAAACTGAGGACTTGAAAAAATGTTGGCCACAAACTGCTTTGAGAACCAAGAGGAGACTGAGACCAACCTGCTCAACTATCTGCCCGAGGTACATCGCCGATTGGATTGACTTTGTGGCTTCTCCCGCAACATTCTTCTCTGCAGCAGCAAAGCTTTTCAGCAGCTCTTCACCAAAGGGGTATCCGATCTCATGGAAGTCTTTGGCTATAGCCCTCTGCAGTGTCCCGCAGGAGATTTTCGACTTCTATGTCAACGACTAAGGGCCTCATTACGATGGCGGTCGGACCACCATAGTTTCAGCTCGGGACTGTCTGACAAGGAATTGGCAGTCCCAACAGCCCAATTACAATACGACCGCTGTGAAGGCGGTCGTGAATATCCCTTTTTCCATTGCGGCTTGTGCATTTTTTACATTTATTTTATTGTTTATAGTAGTTTTTTGTAAATATGATTTTGGGATTTTCAATTCTTAATATTTTTTATTGTATATATTAATTATTATCTTTTTTCTTATTCTATTGTTTGTTTTTTATTGTTTTACTGTTTTACTGTGTATGTAGTGTGCATATATATATATATATATTTATATGTGTGTGTGTGCATATATTATATATATGAAAATAAAGATAGATAGTATATCATAATTAATACAAATATTTATTTTACATAGCATTAATTTTATGAATATTCAACATTTCTTACTCCAAGTATATATGCATATATATTTTTTATATCAATACATTTTAAAATATGAAAAAACAATATGATGTAAAATCAAAGTTATTATTAATTATATTTCATAAATATATATATATACACATACATATATATTATCTACTGGCGGTCGCCAGTAGATAGTTATAGTTAGGACCTATTTTCCATAGGAAATCCGCAACATTCTATTTGAAATAACTCTTGCGTCGGTTGACGAATCTTCGCAAAATTTTCAAACTTTATGGCCCGCTCCGGTCCGCTCCTACCCTGAACGTTTCGGGGTGATTCGTCAAGCGGGGGCAGGGAAAAAAGGGGGGTCCCAAAACGTGTTTTCCCCATTCATTTTCCCATAGGAAACTTTAGCCACGGCTACAGCCCGAACTGCTGAACGGAATTACACCAAATTTGGCAAAGAGGTAGTTCTTGGTTCAGAAAGAACCCTTTTTGTTAAATGGTGTAAATCCGTTCAGTAGTTCCTGAGAAAATCAAAAGTAAAGTCACATATATATCTAGGGCCGAGTAGGGTCCGCGTACCCTCCCGATCACGAGCTGCATGCTAATTGGCTGTCAACACTCCAAATCAGGAAGTGTTGGCAGCCATTTTGTCCCTCGGTAGAACCGAGGCACAGAAACAAGTGCGCAAAACGCACAAAGGGGGCAGGGTAGAAACACCCTGACCCCCTAGGTCTGCTCAGGGGGTCCCACAAGGACCCCCTGGGCAGAAAAAAGCATTAAAAAAAACAAACGATTGTGCCGCAAGCCCCGCCCCCTTCCTTTACCACTCTGCAAACGCGCCCCCTGGCGCATTTGCAGAGGGGGAACGAATTCCCCTTGAATACTGGGGGTCCCTGGGGCCAACTAGCCCACCAGGAACTTCCAGTATGCGCCAGGGGCTGCGTTGCAGAGAGGTGTACAGAGGCCACACCCCTTTTACACATCTCTGCAACGCAGCTCTGTGGTGCTTTTGGAGGTACATGGTGGGCTAGTTGGACTCCAGGGACCCTCAGGATTCAAGGGGACTTAATTCCCCAACTTAAAACGCGCCACGGGCGCGTTTGCACAGTGGTGAAGGGAGGGGCGGGGCTTCAGGTGACATGTGTGCAAACAGGCCCCATTGCGCGTTTTAAGATGGAGAATTAAATCCCCTTCAATCCTGAGGGTCCCTGGGGGCCAACTAGCCCACCAGGTACGTCCAGAAAGCGCCACAGAGCTGCGTTGCAGAGAGGTGCAAAAAGGGGCGTGGCCTCTGAACACCTCTCTGCAACGCAGCTCTCTGGCGCATACTGGAGGTATCTGGTGGGCTACTTGGCCCCTAGGACCCTCGGGATTGAGGAGGATTTAATTCCCCATCTTAAAACGCGCCACGGGGCCTGTTTGCAGACATGTCACCTGCAGCCCCGCCCCTCCCTTCACCACTGTGCAAATATTCCTCTAAAATCAGCCGAACTACGAATTCCGATTTACTCACCTGTTATCAGGAGAGACCTCAGTGCTGCATCTTTGAGCCCAGTACTGATCCTGAAAAGTAATTTTTACCGTACTTACCAGTAACTTGAATTTCCTTCCATAGGATATCATTGCCTGCTTTTTGCTGAAAAAGTTTCTGAGTGTCGATTTTTGAAACATACAAATATTCCTCTAAAATCAGCAGAACTACGAATTCCGATTTACTCACCTGTTATCAGGAGAGACCTCAGTGCTGCATCTTTGAGCCCAGTACTGATCCTGAAAAGTAATTCTAACCGTACTTACCAGTAACTTGAATTTCCTTCCATAGGCTAACATTGACTGGTTTCACTTGGAAATTCTTCTAAGTGTGGAGTTTTGGAACTTTATAATATTCCTCTAAAATCAGCCGAACTACGAATTCCGATTTACTCACCTGTTATCAGGAGAGACCTCAGTGCTGCATCTTTAAGCCCAGTACTGATCCTGAAAAGTAATTTTAACCGTACTTACCAGTAACTTGAATTTCCTTCCATAGGCTAACATTGACTGGTTTCACTTGGAAATTCTTCTAAGTGTGGAGTTTTGGAACTTTATAATATTCCTCTAAAATCAGCCGAACTACGAATTCCGATTTACTCACCTGTTATCAGGAGAGACCTCAGTGCTGCATCTTTAAGCCCAGTACTGATCCTGAAAAGTAATTTTAACCGTACTTACCAGTAACTTGAATTTCCTTCCATAGGCTAACATTGACTGGTTTCACTTGGAAATTCTTCTAAGTGTGGAGTTTTGGAACTTTATAATATTCCTCTAAAATCAGCCGAACTACGAATTCCGATTTACTCACCTGTTATCAGGAGAGACCTCAGTGCTGCATCTTTAAGCCCAGTACTGATCCTGAAAAGTAATTTTAACCGTACTTACCAGTAACTTGAATTTCCTTCCATAGGCTAACATTGACTGGTTTCACTTGGAAATTCTTCTAAGTGTGGAGTTTTGGAACTTTATAATATTCCTCTAAAATCAGCCGAACTACGAATTCCGATTTACTCACCTGTTATCAGGAGAGAACCCAGTGCTACATCTTTTAGCCCAGCACTGACCCTGAAAAGTAATTCTAACCGTATTTACCAGTAACTTGTATTTCCTTCCATAGGAATCCATTGTCTGGTTTTCAGCAGAAAAGTTTCAAAGTGTCGATTTTCACAAACTACAAATATTCCTTAAAAATCGCCTGTATGACTTAAACGCATTCTTTCAACTGTTTACAGGAGATGCACCTGTGCTGGATCCAGGATCCACCACTGAGTAAGAAAAAGTAACGATAACACTACTTACCTGCTAAGTGAATTTCCTCCCATAGGATAACATTGGTGATTCTATGTGAAAAAGTTTCTAAGTGTCAACTTTTAAAATACAATAATATTCCTTAAAAATCACTACTGTAACCAAAACGCTTTTACTCAACTGTTTACAGGAGATGTCGCAGGACTGAATCTAGGATCCAGTCCTGTGGTTAGAAAAGTAATCCATAAAGTAACTAATTGCATTTAACTAGAAATTCACATTGAGCTCAATGTTGCATTGTGTTTGAAATTGTGTTGCCCATTGCAACAACTGTAACTACTGTACTTAAAAGTCTATTGCCTATTTGCAAAGTATTTAAAGTAAAGTAATTCATTCTGAGAAAGTATATTTTGTAATGTAATGTATAATGTAATTACAATGTAATTTAAAAAATAAAATATCTAAAAATAAATAGTTTAAAAAAATGTAGTAAATCAGTATCAAAAAAATAAATATAACAATTAATACATTTAAAAATTGTCATTTACAAAACCTTTGAAATTCACTGAAAAAAACCATAGGTTTCAGACATGTTATAGTTAGGAATTAGCATTTAAAAAACCTTTGAAATTCACTGAAAAAACCATAGGTTTCAGGCACGTTATAGTTAGAAATTAGCATTTAAAAAACCTTACAAATTCACTGAAAAAACCATAGGTTTTAGGGACAGTTATAGTTAGTTGGACATTGCACTCATACAAAACCCGTGAAATTCCCCCGTTATAGTTAGTTCAGGTAACTATAACTCGCGCCCCGCAATGCACTGCTGATGACGTCACATATTACATCACTCATGACATGGTCAGTGACATCACTGATGACATCACTGATGACATCTCAAATGACATCACTGATGACATCATCCATGTGATAATTTGATGCATCTTCTCAAACCCTAATATAACTTTTGATACACCCACTGTAAATTACAGACTGCCATTGTCAAAACCATAGACACTCCAACACCAATTACTATATACACACTCACTGATTCTTAGGTCTACACACACACACATCTACTCACTCACCCGTACAGTCACTCATACTTATAGTCACTCAGTACAGGACTATTATATGCACTCATACACCTATATAAACACTCACACACCGCCACTCATCCAGAGAGGTACTCACACACCTAGTCAGTCATGCAAAAATTAAGCACACACCCATTTACTCACCTATACAGTTATACACACACCAGCTCACTTACTCATACAAATACTAGCACATTCTTACGCTCTTATACAATCTCTGATACAAGCACACACTCATCCATACAGTCACTCTCACAATCACACACTCTCGCTTATAGCTATTTATATACTCCAACACACATATATACTGCCTTTCACATATGTAGTTACTCACACATGTACCACTGGGACATACATTCACTCACTAACACACTCTTACACACACTTACCCACCCATACAGTCTATCACAGATGCACTCTTGAAATCATCCACCCAGTGAATCACCCACTCACACATCTATGCACAGAGTCGCACACACCCCACCCACACAAACACTCAGGCACCCATACAGATACTCAGACAACCAATCAATAACTCATATAGACACTCATGTAGCTATTCACAAACCCATGCAGCCACTTACACAGCAACAGACAGACGGATACAGACATTCACACAGTTTAGTCACTAACCCATGCATTCAGTAAGATACGTTTAATCACTCACTTATAGAGTTAGTCACGCACCTACTAAATCATCCATTCAGACACTTATACACCCACTCATTCGTCAATACGCCTTTCCCTATATATATTAAACATATTTAAACTTTACAGAAACACACAGTCACTGGATGATGTCATCAGTGATGTCATTTGAGATGTCATCAGTGATGTCATCAGTGATGTCACTGACCATGTCATGAGTGATGTAATATGTGACGTCATCAGCAGTGCATTGCGGGCGCGAGTTATAGTTACCTGAACTAACTATAACGGGGGAATTTCACGGGTTTTGTATGAGTGCAATGTCCAACTAACTATAACTGTCCCTAAAACCTATGGTTTTTTCAGTGAATATATATATATATATTCACTATAATAAATGTAAAGTATAAAAAATAATATAACATAAAATAAATTTTGTGTTACTATATATATTTATATTTGCCTACCGACAGTTGCCAGTAGGTAGTTATTATTAGGACCTAGTTTCCAAAGGAAAAGCGTTTTTTGATTTACGTATATCTTTGGCGCTGGTTGATGAATCTTCACAAAAGTTTCCAAAAAAAGTGTGCCTCTGGATCTTATTGTAGAAGAAAATTTCAGGGTGATTTGTCAAGCGGGGGCTGAGATCAATGGGGTGTCAAAAAAGATTTTAAACACGACTACAGCCCGAACCGCTCGACAGAATTACACCAAATTTCTTTTAGAAAGGTAGCTCTTGGTCCAGAAAGAGCCCTTTTTGTTATTTGGTGTAAATCTGTTCAGTAGTTTTTGAGATATTGCAGGGAAAACACATTTGCATATCTAGAAGTGTGAATTCTTCTCGACTATTGCGTGACAAGTCATGAATGCACGTGCAAACAGGAATGCTGTGATTGGCTGGCCGCACCCTGTGGTGAATGTTGCAGCTGCCATTTTATCTAAAAAATCACAGTCCCAGGGGGCTCAAAATAAAAATTGAAAGTGATGAAAGGGGTCAGGGTAGAGGTACCCTGACCCCATGAGTGGAATATAGGGGTATTTGTGGGACACCTTGTGTGTTGAAAAATGTTTTTTTTCTGTATACGATATTCGGAAATTTGCCCCAGTGTAATGTCACGACAAATTTGAGCATTTTGTTGAAAAATGAAACATGTATATATATATATATTTAGATACTCAAACACAAATGCATTCACTCATAGACCCACTCACACTCTTACACCCACTCACAAACCCAGCCCGAGACTCACACACCAGGTCACAAACCCACTCAGAGACTCATGCACGCACTCATAAACCCATTCAGACACTTATGCACATACTCACAGACCCACTCAGAGACTCACGCACCCACTCACAGACACACTCAGACACTCATGCTCCCACTCACAGACTCACACAGACACTCACACGCCCACTCACAGACCTACTAGGACACTCACTCATCCACTCACAGACCCACTCACACACTCACACACCCACTCACCCACCAACTCAGACACTCATGCACCCATCATAGACCCACTCAGAGACTCATGCACCCACTCACAGGCTCACTCAGAGAATCACACACCCACTCACAAACCCACTCATAGACTAATTCACCCACTCATTGACCTAAACAGGTACTCACACACCCTCGCTCAAAGGTTACGAGTTACAGTTAGGAAATAAAATGAAAAAATCAATAGCAATTCACACAAAAAAACCAAAGGTTACAGGGACATCATAGTTAAAGAAATTACATTAAAACATTGTAGAAATTCACTGAAAAAAAACAAAGGTTACAGGGATGTTATTGTTAGGAAATAGAATTAAAAACTTTAGAAATTCACAGAAAAAAACAAAGGTTACAGGGACATTATAGTTAGGCTTAGATTTCACTCGTACAAAACCAGTGAAATTTATCTAACAAGCTATGGGCTTCAATATGTCTGTCAGTAAAATTACAGGATTCACTTTGTGAGGAAGAGGTGTGCTATTTGTATTTGTATGCTAGGGTAAGCATGCCACTTACCTATGTATCTGATGAATAGCATTTTAAAGTTTTAGAATGCTTTAGATACCTTCTTTACATAAAGCAATCACTTATCAGCTGTACTTTACATCTGTTTGGGTCTGTGTACTCATTTAAGTTAGTTCTGGATATTGGCTTAACATAATACATGAGTCTTGCTCCTAATTAACGGAAATTACTTTTTTAATTGCAAATTCTAATTGAAAATAAAGTAAATGGCATAATATAGAATTTATGTGGTTGGTTTGCTTTTTGGCAAACTTCTATGTTTAGAGTTCCTGGTAAGCTTTTTCAAAAGGATCGACCTTTTGCAACATACTAATGCCATGAGGCATGACTACAACTACCAATGAGCATATTTGTGTAAATGTCCTTAAAATAAATTCATATTAACTGCCATGCACGTGCTCCTGACTTGAGAAATATAACAGCAATTTCTTTTGAAAAACCAAACAATTTCCTTTCCCAACAAAGGCAAGCAGTACAGAGTGACCTCACCGATCACACGCTCATGCTGTGCCTTTGTAATTCTAAAGGTGACAATTTAGTTGAATGTGAAGTCTCGATCACAAGAGCACCGGCATGTTTATCTTTTTCATCTGACAGAATGGAAGATATATTCTGCTCTCACACCTCTGTCTGCAACAAAATCCCTTCTGCACACTGACCCTTGAGATTCAAAGCATATTCATGGAAGGCAGTTTATTTTTTCTTACAATCTATTCTGTATAACAGACTCTTTATCACTGTTACTAGTTGCTTATAGGTACAAATAAATGTACTTGGAGAGAAATTATATTTTCCTTTCATTATTTGTTCTTAAACATACAACTATTTACAGTATACAAAGCATCTATATAATAGAGTAGGAAAATACCTCTTTTTGAACGATCACGCTCATTTATATGGACTGATGCTGCTTGTTTTTAACTCTGTGCAGTGGGACTCTTATTGGCATATTTAACTTACCCATAAGCCCCTAGTACAGTAAATGTCTCTAGTGGACTGCAACCCCCATATTTCCACACACTACAGTAACAGTGCAAACATGATTGCAGGCTTACCACTGTAGCCTCTCTGTGCAGTTTTAAAACTACAAATTCCATCTGTCACAATAACCCATTTTAGCAGGCCTGAACCCTCATTTTAAACATTAATAAGATATCCCTAAGTATACCTTAATGCCCATAAGGCAGGGTGCATAATCTTTAAAAGTAGGACATGTAAATGTTTAATGGTAAACATGTCCTTACAGTGAGAAGGGCCCAAAAGCTATTTACACTGTAGCAGGTTTAGCTTGCCATAGGGAAGCTTTGGGATACAATATTATTTCAATATTATTATGTCTGCCTAGGAAACACCTACAAGGTTCATTCTGGGACTTTTTAAAATATTTATTCAACCCAAATTTACAGATAAATTCGGATTTGCAATACATATTTTAGAAAAAAGTACATTTAAATGTCACCTCTTCTCTTCCCAAAGCCTCTACAATCAATCAATCAATCAATCAATCAATCAATCAGGGGGATTATAAGCGCACTACTCACCCCTGCGGGTCTCAATGTGCTGGGGGTCAGCAGGTCCATTTCAGTTGAAGAGCCAGGTCTTCAGAGCCTTCCTGAAGGTGTTCAGGGAGGGGGCAAGTCTGATGTCGTGGGGAGCTCGTTCCAGGTCTTGGCCGGGATGTAGGTGAAGGATCTTCCCCCTGCTCTGGCTCTGTGGATGCACGGGGTTTTGGCGAGGAGGAGGTTGGTGGAGCGGAGGTTACTTTTGGGTACGTGGAGGGTGATTCTGTCGTTGAGGTATTGGGGTCCGGTGTTGTGTAGGTATTTGTTGGCGTAGGTGAGTATCTTGAAGGTGACTCTTTTCTCGACGGGAAGCCAGTGGAGCTCGCGTAGGTGTTGGCTGATGTGTTTGTGTCCAGGGGCCCCGAGGACGAGTCTGGCGGCGGTGTTCTGAATAGTCTGGAGCTTGCGTAGTAGAGACTTGTTGATGCCGGCGTAGAGGGCGTTTCCGTAGTCCAGTCTGCTGGTAATGAGTGCGTGGGTGACTGTCTTCCTTGCCTCAGGGGGGATCCATTTGAAAGTCTTACGGAGGATGTGGAGGGTGTTGAAGCAGCTGGAGGTGACGGTGTTGATCTGTCGATTCATGGAGAGGGAGGAGTCGAGTATGATGCCGAGGTTCTTGGCGTGGTCTGTGGGGGTTGGGGGGTGCCGAGGGCGGTGGGCCACCAGGTGTTGTTCCATGATGAAGGGGTGGTTCCGAGGATGAGGACTTCTGTCTTATCCGAGTTGAGTTTGAGGCAGCTGTTGCTCATCCAGGCTGCAACGTCCTGCATTCCTTCCTGGAAGTGGAGTCTGGTGGTGGTGGGGTCCTTGGTGAGGGAGAGGATGAGCTGGGTGTCGTCGGCATAGGAGATTAGGCTGAGGCCGTGTTGTCGGACGATGGCGGCGAGGGGAGCCATGTAGATGTTGAAGAGGGTTGGGCTGAGTGATGATCCCTGTGGGACTCTGCAGTTGACTTCCATGGGTTCGGAGAGGAAGGGTGGCAGCCTGTTCCTTTGGCTCCTGCCGGTGAGAAAAGATCTGATCCAGTCGAGGGCAGTGCCTTGTATGCCGGCGTCGTGTCGTCTTGCTGTTAGTGTGCAGTGGGATACGGTGTCGAAGGCTGCCGACAGGTCGAGTACAATCAGGGCTGTGGTGTGGCCTTGGTCGAGGAGGGTGCGGATGTCGTCGGTGGCAGCAAGTAGGGCGGTATTGGTGCTGTGGTTGCTTCAGAATCCGGATTGGGAAGGGTTGAGGATGGCGTTGTCTTCGATGAACCTTGTCAGCTCTGCGTTGACGGTCTTCTCGGCGACTTTCGCTGCAAAAGGGAGGAGCGAGATGGGCCGGTAGTTCTTGAGGTCCGTCGGGTCTGCTGAGGGCCTCTTGAGCAGGGGCCTGACTTCTGCGCGTTTCCAGTTGTCGGGGAAAGCGCCGGTCTCGAAGGTGATGTTGATGGTGCGTTGTAATACGGGTGCAATGGTGGTGGCGGCTCTGTGGTATATGTGGGGTGGGCAGGGGTCAGTGGGGGCCCCGGAGTGGATGCCCTTCATCGTTGCGGCGGTCTCCTCGGTCGTGATCGGTGTCCAGGCAGAGATGGTGGTCTGGCTGGTGTTGCCGCAGGGTGGGATGACTGCAGGGACAGGTGTGTGGTCGTTGAAGTTGTCATAGAGGTTCTTTATCTTCAGGTGGAAGTAGGAGCCGAGTTTGTCACAGAGGTCCGGGGAGGGGGTGATGTCCGTTGCTTCGCTACGGGCTTGGTGAATTCCAGGATGATGCAAAAAAGTTCCTTGGAGTTGCTAGAGTTGGCGAGGATTCTGTTGTGGATGAAGGTTCTTTTGGTGGTTCTGATGAGTTGGTGGTAATCCGTCATGGCGTCCTTCTAGGTGGTGTAGTTTTCGGGTGTCTTGCTGTTTCTCCAGTTCTTCTCCAGGCGTCTGCAGGTGCATCTGGCTTCTTGGAGCTCGGTGGTGAACCAGGCGGCTTTCCTGGGGCGGTGCTTGTCCATTGCATGAGCTTCGAACAGTCACCCAAGAGGTAAATAGACAACTTTATTAGGTGTGAACTTAACTCCCAGACACCTCTGAGATGGGCATAGGAGCTCTGTAAAGGGGAAGAAAGGTTCTGTCATGTTGGATTTAGATAGAGAATAGACAGGTGAGATTGTTTGCAGTAGGGCATACAGGAACTGTTGTAAAGGTGGGTAGGGGTTCCCCTGAGAACCTTCCCTTTTTGGCTAGGGAGGAGTCAGAGGTCTGCCCTACCAACGGGCTAATGTTAGGCATTCATTTGACATCCCTGGGCACTCTCTTAAGAACATTACTTGACCTGTGGAGACAGAAGAAGGACTGCACGTACTGTTGAGGCCTGTGAAGAGACCTGAAAGCCTGGACCTATTTCCACTTCTACCCATGACAAAGAAGTGGACTCCAAGAGTCAGGTGGCTGACCTCCTTTCGAGCCACAGGAACACAACAAGCTGCTAGAAGCTTTTTTTCTGAAGAACCCACGTTACCAGTATTAAATGTATCTGCCATGAACCCTGCTGGTAGTTTCTGCTGGAGTGAGTCTTTACCCACAAGTGATGTTCTTGTGATCAGGTGGCCCTTGGCTGTACACCTCTGAACATCCTGAAACACCTGGAACTTAGAACCTTTTAGGCTCCAAAGACCTCAGAAGGACCAGGCCAAACCTGCCAAGACAATCCGACAAAGGTGCATTTCCGCTGGGCCAAAGATTCAGGTAGCTCTCACTCTGAGCTTTTCCACAGCAGCAAATCCATTGCTGCTGGACATTAGAGAGAAGGTTTCTGGTGTTGTGGAGCCATGTTCAGCTATGGTTTGAAGTCTTGGCATGCCGGAGTAATCCAAGTGCTAAAAAGAGGGAACATAGAACCCCTCAGTGGGCGAAGGCACCAAAAGTATTCACTTGTGAGGGACCTTCCTTGGGTGTCAATTCTGAAGTTCTCTTGCTCTGAGCTTTCCCAACAAAAGTCACCCACTTCATGGGTACCTTGTCCAACAGCTATCCAGTCTTGTGGAGTCTTTCCTGGCCACAGCCTTCTGCCTTGCTCAACTCAGGTTTTCGGACTTCTATTTCAGATTAAGGGCCTGATTATGAGTTTGGTGGTGTGTGGACCGCTAAACTCATGGTGGCGCAGAGGTGGTGGTGTGGCTACTGCCACACCGGTGGTCCGACTGCGGTATTACCCCTTTGGCGGTCAGACCGCTATGGGACTGCTGCAGCACCTGCCAGGGATCCACGATCCCTCAGCGCTGGCGTGGGGGTCTGGGGCAACAATATGCTGGAGGTTCCGCAAGTTATCCAGACCTCCAACCTTTCCAGACCTCCACACTTTTCATGGCAGTGAGCCCGCCATGAAAAGTGTGATGGTCAGGAAAGTCAGGGGGCCCTGCAAGGGGGCCCTAAAGGGCCCCATGGTGCCCCTGTGCATAGGGGTGCATGCAGGGGGGCACATGTTGTGCCTCCCTGTGTGCATGCACCCCTGTTCCTGCATGGCATGGACTGCACAGTCCATGCCATGCAGGCCCGAGATTTGGCGCTACCTCAGCGCTGCAGTTCTAAGGCTCACATATGGGCATTAGAACTTAATCGCAGCGGAACCGCCAAAGCACCGCCCGCCAGACCACAAACAAAATCGTAATTCAGTGGACGGGTGGCAGTCAACTTTGGCAGTGTGGGGGCGGGGGGGTAGCGTGGCGGCCCGCTCCCACACAGCCAAAGTCGTAATTAGGCCCTAAGTCAGACGGCAAAACTACAGACCAGGGCAAAACTGCTTTCTGTATTCAACTCACACTCCATCAGTCAGTCTTAAATTGACCCTAGATACCAGTCAAGTGCAACCAGATGACTGTGTTTGACACATAACGCTTTCTGGGGCTATTTTAATTTAAAACTTTAAAAGTTCATATCAGCGGTTTCCCTTTTTGTATTTTTGTCATTTTGGTGTCATTCCGTGTTGTGTTTTAGAATTTTTAACTGTTCTGGTACTTCTAAATGCTTTGCACAGTTTCTTAAATCTAGCCTGTCTACTCTGTGCCATAGCAACCAAGGGTGTGTTCTCTGGTTTAAATAACAAAAACTTTTACTGTTCCTGCCTAACACTGAAAGTTAGGACTTTAAAAATGAAATGGTCACCAAAAATTGCTCTTAGAACCGGCAGCAGACCAAGATCTCCCTGGCAGACGATTCACCCAAAGTGCTTCACTGGTCAGACTGACTTCACCGTAGCTCCCGATACGTTCTTCTCTGTAGCAGCATACCCTGTTCAGTGGGACCTCCTGGTGACTACCCAGTCTCGTGAAGCCCTCTTTGGCAACACCCTGCAGCTTTGTACTGCTGGATGTCTTCGACTTACAAATAGTTGTCCAAGGTAAATAATCTTCACCAGGCTCAACGGCATCCGGCTCCCTGACAATGACTTCCTCGGCCTGATAATCCAGCTTTTCCCACTCAGAACTTCTTCCTGCCATTGGCGACAACTTCACCAAGACCTTGTCCAGCAGCTCCCCGGCAACGACTCCTCCTCAGACACAGTCTGCTGCCTTACCTTGCCGAACTCTACCTTCTCAGGAAAAGTCCAAAGGTAAACCAAGACTGGGCCCAATCCATCTAGAGCCCTATTTACGAGAAACTAACACAGCACAGTTGCACAAGTCAATTTGCCGTGCCGCTCTGCGTTAGTTTCGAAGCACAGGGATGCAACATATTTACAACAATATGTTGCATCTCTGTGCTTTCTCTCTGCACAGGCGCACAAACTGCTGCCGTGGTCCGGCGCAGGCACCCTTGCACCATGGTGCAAAAATGCCTGCATCGTGGGGAGATTGTTTTTGTGCAGGAAGGGGTACCTTCCTGCACAAAAACAATCAATTGAGGTGATTTCGTCTTCCAATGCGTGCTGTAGAATGCAGCACGCATTGAAAGAGGACAAAAACGAGGAGAAATTAAAACATTTCTCCTCGTTGCACCTAGCAATGCCACCCCTTGGGTGGTTTACGATTCCTCGTACATCTGGAAATTCATCAGTGGACATTGGTGTTGCGTGGGAACACCCACAGCAACACCCATGTCATGCTCCTAACACGCAAAGTGTTGCGTAAAAAGGGGCGATATTTACAAGCACACATAAAGCCACGCAGGCAGCACAAGGGGCTTATAAATAAGGACCCTAGTGTATCCGACCCGTGCTCCATTGCAGTAAGCCTTAAATTTTGACTTTGTCCCACTCTCGCGCGACCAGATACCTGCGATTGGCGCTTTGATCTTTTAGGCGCTGTCTTGCACTAAAAACTTTACAAATTCTTAACTCTTACTGATTGGATCCCATTTGTTTTTGGTATCGTATTATTTATTACAATTTTTTTTTTACCCCCTGACTACGATCTCCTTGCCGCCCTGCCTACAAGAATGTCAGCTCCTCACATGGGCTTGAAATGGTAACTCTTCAGCTGGATGAATCTGGTCACTCTATCAAAACCATGCTTCTTCGCAGTCGGCCTGAACTTCTGACTTTAGCCCCAGATAACTGCAAGTGGTGCTTTATCATTTTTGGTGCTATCTTCACCTAAAAGTTTTAAAACTTAGATCTCTGGTTCTAATGATTGGATTTGTGTCATTTTGGTGTCATTTTATTTATTACATTTTGCACTATTTTCTAAATTGGTTTAGGATTTTTCTTGTGTTGTTATTTCACTTTATTACTGTTTGTGTGCTGCAAAAATACTTACACATTGCCAAGATAAGTCTGACTGCTTTTGTGCCTGATTACAAAAGGATTAAGCACAGATTAATTTAATGAGTTTTGTGGATCACCAAGACAAGTATTGTGGCTGCTGCCTTAGTGGGGCTTGCACTCCCCTAAACAAATAACCCAAATTCTTACAGTAGGTAATTGGAAATTGGAGACAGCATAATTTCTCATTAACTGATAATAAATTGTATATTATTAACTGATAGCCATATCTTTCAGTTTTCTGCAAATATGATCACGTTTTAAATCCCTAATACTACACGTTTTTACTTTTAGCACTACATATTTTTCTTTGCATCAATTTTTGTGGCACTCTATTGTTTCATATGAATATTGTTTTCTGACTAATATACTGATTAAAATGTACTTGTAGTATTTGAATATATTCTGGCAGGTTATATTTCAAACTAAGCCTCCAACTTTTCCCTAGTGTTTTTATAAACATCTACAAAAGAACCACTGTTGTTAACATGTACAATATGGCCAAGGTAATGTTGTCGGCCATCATTATGGACACCACTCCTGCAGCCAAACTCAAAATCAGGCCCTAAGTCATTAGAACAACAGAAAGACAATACAATTAGTCATAGAGGTTTCAATTGTGATCAAAGCAGAAGGAAATATTGCTAACCTTGAAATAGACATACAACTGGTAGATTTACGACAAATGTTGAAGTACCCTGTATTGGCTTTACAATTTACTAAAAAGTAGAGTCAAGATTTTCATGTTTACATATATTTTTTAGTATTTCTGAGCAAGAATATTCTAATTTGTCAGCATGATGCAATAACTCTTAAGGGTCATGCATCAGCAAACTTTCAGTGTGGTTAAAGAGTTGTTTAGGCTCCTGTTAGGTTGGCGCATAAAATAAAGAATATGTTTTCCCATTGGGATCAACATTGTGTTAGCCAAGAGAAGTCATTAGAATCCTCTAAAGTACGCATTGATAGGCATTAACTGGTAATCAGATATAGTACCACAACTGTTGATGCGGTAGGTAAATAGTCCTTAAGAGACCACTTGCTTTGGACTCAATTCACAAAGATTCTGTTGTGACTTACTCTTGTAGTACCCTTGACTTACTCCTTTATTCCAGGAGTAAGCCAGAAGTCCATTCTGCCTTACTCCTGGAATAGACGAGTAAGTCAAAAGCACTACCAGTGCAACAAGAATATGTCATATCTACATGTAATAAAATCTTTATCCATTGGGTCAACTGTGCGTGAAAGGCCCTTGCAGTGCCTTAAAGAATGAGTTGGTGAGTCCTTTAAGACCTCCATCTTTATGGGTCACTTTGATGCAAAACAATGTTGCTTGAGTAACATTAAGCAAGAAACAAGCAATAGCAGAGCAAATTGGTCCAGATTACATTTTCAGGTTACAAGCCAGACCTATTGAATTTGGTGATGCTTGTTACTATAGCAGAGTTGTCTCAAACATTAGGTGGTCTAGTGAGAAGTGTATTTTATGAGCAAAAAGTATGATACAGTATATTTTGGAGTTGCCATTATCTAACTTATTTACTCAGCCATCTTGATGGTATATCTGCTCGCTGAATAAGCCAAGCTTGTGCCATATGCTGCAGTGTCTACAGTATCTACTACAGTGCTCCTGTGGGTCAAATTTATCCACAGACCTACCCACCCAAGATATTCAATCATTATTAGGGTATGGTAGGAAACCACTTAACAATCACAAGGCCCATCTTCAATTTGAAAGCACTGTATTGTTCTGACGTCACAATACATTATATGTCATTAGTTAGTGCAGTCAGTGCAAGGTGCCAAAAGTGCTCAGTGAGTGACAATATTTATATATTTGCATATATACAGAGACAGTACAGGTTGTCCCAAAGTTATACACCATGCTTATTCAGTGTCCACTCAAAATCATAGTTTGACATATGTGTAAGTGACAACTCTTGCGGTATGACAACATTTCAACCCTATTGGAGTGAAACCACGGGTTTCTTCAGGACAATGGTGCCTGTCAAGAACCTCGGGCATTGAAATTCCGCACTCCATGACTATCCTTGCAACCATGAGTGATTCCTGATGTTATTTTTGTTAAATCAAAATCCACAGCCCATGTAAATTTGTGTAAAGAAAAGAAGAAAACTCTAGCGGGATTGATATCCCTATGGTACTTAGTCAACAATACATCATCAATCTGTATTGGACTCTCCGCTGTGAAAAATAATTTCCCTATAGTGAAAAAAAGTAAAAGTGCACTTGCATGAGGCAATCCCTTCCCCTGTAAGGAGTTCTCTTCCACACAGAACCCTGTACAGGAGGAATGGAAGCAATAGTAGGGAATCCTGTGATTGCCAATGGAATCCACATGAAAACCTGCACCAAGGACAGCTTTCCATACTAATTCTAACAGGAACTGGTGAATTTTAATAGTAGTAAATCCAATTTTTTTGTGAATAGGACCTGTAATCACCAGTGATAGTTGTGCAATAAAAAATGTCGTAGCACATTTTGTAACATATGCCTTAATTGTAGGGACTCTATGGTGACAAAGACATGGTGAAACATACCATTAGCCACGTTCGCTGTATTCCTATAAACAAGATTCTTTCTTTCTTTCTTTCTTTCTTTTTCTTTCTTTCTTTCTCTCTTTCTTTCTTTGTTTCTTTCTTTTTTGTTTCTTTCTTTCTTACTTTCTTTCCTTACTTCCTTCCTTTTTTCTTTCTTTTTCTTTCTCTCTCTCTTTCTTTCCTTTTTTCTTTCTTTTTCTCGCTCTCTTACTTTTTCACACCCATAAACAACGATTTCAGTGATTATTTATTACCATTTTCCGAATAGAAGTCCTCAAATGCACTTCCTCCATCCATTCAGCCACTTTGCTTCTATTTGCTAGAAGGTCATGGAAAATTGATTTTCAGATATTCTCAGGTCCTCTAACTTATTCCAACCCTGTAGATACATTATTTTCTCATTAGAGATTAGTGACAGGTGATTAGGGTGTGACAATTGATAAAGAAAACTAATAAATCTTACTTGGCATTTCACTTTAGTGTAAGGTTATTGGAAGGGCAAAGTAAGACCCTGATTGCATTTGTTTATATTTGACATAGATATTAAAGGGTGACTGTCTATTTTTTAACTTTTTAAAAACACAAACTTTTTGATTTGACTTTGTTAAATACCATGAAACCAAATTAACCTCCATGAAGATAACATGCAAGATTGGAAGTGTTTCGGATTTGTATAGTCTTCACATACTCTTACCATGCTAATGCATTTGAATTTCAACTTTTAAGGTATGTGACCAATTTCGTAAGATTTCTTTGTGAATTACATTTGTCCAACTTGTAGCCTATGATTGAATTCCAGTAGAAAGCAAGTAGCAAGCCAGTACTGCCGCTGGCTTACTCCTGAAATTAAGCAGTATGTCAGAAGGACTAGAAGAGTAAATCACACCTCCTCATTGAGTGAGAGGAGAACAGCACAGACATATATTTTTTGGTGCGAAAAAGGCTGCTTTATTGAAACAGGCGCACATTGCATATAATCCCTGGCCTTTGCCTTACAAACTATAAACCTCACTATACAACAAGTCACCTAAGGTCACTAACCCCACCCTAAAATTCCCACCCCTCACATAATAACCTACACCTGTCAAGATCCTACCCTGCTGCACAATCAAAATGATGACCTTTAACCTCCCTTAACTCTTAACCTACCTCTAATAACATCTAAACATCTCAAAATCCTACAGCATAGCTTTAACTTTCCTGCCTTGTCCAGGTGTCCTTCCTCAACTCCCTCCACTTTATCCTGAAAAGCAAGCCAAAAAAGAGGGGTAACCAAAGAATAACCTAAATCAATTAGTTTAGAAAATGGGATGGGTAGAAGGGGTAAATTGGCTTTATTAATGGCTCCTCCAGCCACACTGTCACCTTCCATGAAATGGTGGCTGGAGGATGGAACAAGCATTTGCAATGCGATTGGTCTCGCATCCACTCGGGTTTGAGCTATTGACATTGTAAATGACAATGCTTTTTATTTATGTTTTGGGTTTTAAAACATAAATAAAAGGCATTGTCATTTACAATACTAATAGTTTAAACTCTCGCAAATGCAAGACCTTTTGTATTGCAATAAATGGCCTTCTCGACCGCTTGTTAGATTGTGAATATCAGAGGACGAGATCGGCCTGCGACGTCTTCAAAGTAGTGATAAATAGTGCAGTGAAGAAGATGTATAAGTGTTGTAAATTACACAGACACAAAGTGTGAAGTGAGAGTTACATAGGATCTGAGCTATAAACACTAACAAAGCTCTCCAACACCTTTCTCTCTGTAATTACTCGCATCTCAGGAGGAATAGTGGGAGGGGGGATAATTTACTGCCCTCTCCGTGATTTGAGTGTGCAGTGTGGCATTGCATAATGTAATTGCTATCTTTGGCCTAATAAAAAAACTCCAGCTGTAGTTGGGCCCTGGCTTCACCTCCTGGTGCAGGGCGGGCTGTGCTTTATGGCAGGCATGGAGGGATGGTCTTGTACAGTGCCCCTGCTATTGCTAGTGAGCGAGAGGTGCTGAGGTGGTGGTATTGGTCTTTGTGGTGGTATTGGTATTGGTGGTGGTGGCATTGGTGGTGGTGGTGGTATTGGTATTGGTGGTATTGGTATTGGTGGTGGTGGTATTGGTATTGGTGGTATTGGTGGTATCAGTGGTGCTGGTATTGGTGGTATTGGTGGTGGTGGTATTGGTGGTGGTGGTGGTATTGGTAGTGGTGGTATTGGTGGAGGTATTGGTATTGGTTGTGGTATTGGTATTGGTGGTATTGGTATTGGTGGTGGTATTGGTGGTGGTTGTACTGGTATTGGTGGTGGTATTGGAATTGGTGGTGTTATTGGTGGTATTGGTGGTGGTATTTGTGGTGGTGGTGGTATTGGTGGTGATATTGCTGGTGGTGTTGGTATTGGTGGTGGTATTGGTAATGGTGGTGCTATAGGTGGTGGTGGTGGTATTAGTGGTGGGGGTATTGGTGGTGGTATTGGTGGTGGTGGTATTGGTGGTGGTATTGGTGGTGGTATTGGTATTGGTGGTTGGTGGTATTGGTGGTGGTATTAGTATTGGTGGTGGTGGCATTGGTGGTATTGGTGGTGGTGGTAGTATTGGTGGTGGTGGTATTGGTGGTGGTGGTATTGGTGGTGGTCTTGGCTGCAGGTCTGGCCTCATAGAGTGTCCCTGCTATTACTAGTGAGCGAGAGGCACTGAGGTGGTGGTATTGGTATTGGTGGTGGTGGTGGTATTGGTGGTGGTGGTATTGGTAGTGGTGGTATTGGTGGTATTGGTGGTGGTGGTACCGGTAGTGGTGGTACCGGTGGTGGTGGTGGTAGTGGTATTGGTGGCAGTATTGGAATTGGTGGTGGTGCTATTGGTATTGGTGGTGGTACTGGTATTGGAGGTGGTGGTACTGGTGGTGGTGGTAATGGTGGTGGTGGTACTGGTGGTGGTGGTGGTAGTGGTATTGGTGGCAGTATTGGAATTGGTGGTGGTGCTATTGGTATTGGTGGTGGTACTGGTATTGGAGGTGGTGGTATTGGTCTGCGTTGGTGGTGGTATTGGTGGTGGTGGTATTGGTGGTGGTATTGGTGGTGGTGATATTGGTGGTGATGGTGGTATTGGTGGTGGTATTGGTGGTGGTGCTGGTATTGCTGGTGGTGGTATTGCTAGTGGTATTATTATTGGGGGTGGTGGTATTGGTATTGGTGGTGGTATTGGTATTGGTGGTGGTGATATTGGTGGTAGTGGTGGTATTGGTGGTGGTGGTATTGGTGGTGGTATTGGTGGTTGTGGTATTGGTGGTGGTAGTGGTATTGGTGGTATTAGTGGTGTTATTAGTGGGGTATTGGTGGTAGTATTGAAGGTGGTGGTATTGGTGGTGGTATTGGTGGTGGTGGTATTGGTGATGGTATTGGTGGTGGAGGTATTGGTGGTGGTATTGGTGGTATTGGTGGTGGTGGTATTGGTGGTATTGGTGGTGGTGGTGGTATTGGTGGTGGTGGTAGTAGTGGTGGTGGTGGTAGTGGTGGTGGTATTGGTGGTGGTGGGATTGGTGGTGGTGGGATTGGTGGAATTGGTGGTGGTGGTGGCATTGGCGATATTACTGGTGGTGGTGGTATTGGTGGTGGTATTGGTGGTGGTGGTGGTATTGGTATTGGTGGTCATGGTATTGGTATTGGTGGTGGTGGTATTGGTATTGGTGGTGGTGGTATTGGTGGTATTGGTGGTGGTGGTATTGGTGGTGGTGGTGGTATTGGTGGTGGTGGTAGTGGTGGTAGTGGAGGTGGTATTGGTGGTGGTGGGATTGGTGGTGGTGGGATTGGTGGAATTGGTGGAATTGGTGGAATTGGTGGTGGTGGTGGCATTGGCGATATTGCTGGTGGTGGTGGTATTGGTGGTAGTGGGATTGGTGGCATTGGTGATGGTATTGGTGGTGGTATTGGTGGTGGTGATATTGGTATTGGTGGTGGTGGTATTGGTGGTGGTGGTATTGGTGGTATTGGTGGTGGTGGTATTGGTATTGGCAGTGGTATTGGTGGTGGTATTGGTGGTGGGTTTTGTATTGGTGGTGGTGGTATTGGTATTGGTGGTCTTATTGGTATTGGTGGTGGTGGTATTGGTATTGGTGGTGGTGGTGGTATTGGTGGTTGTGGTATTGGTGGTGGTAGTGGTATTGGTGGTGGTATTGGTGGTATTAGTGGTGGTATTAGTAGGGGTATTGGTGGTGGTATTGATGGTGGTGGTATTGGTGGTGGTATTGGTGGTGGTGGTGGTATTGGTGGGGGTAGTATTGGTGATGGTATTGGTGGTGGACGTATTGGTGGTGGTATTGGTGGTATTGGTGGCGGTGGTATTGGTAGTGGTGGTATTGGTGGTGGTAGTATTGGTGGTGGTATTGGTGGTGGTGGTAATGGTAGTGGTGGTAGTGGTGGTGGTATTGGTGGTGGTGGTGGCATTGGCAATATTGGTGGTATTGGTGGTGGTGGTGGTATTGGTGGTGGTGGTATTGGTGATGGTATTGGTGGTGGTGGTATTGGTGGTGGTATTGGTGGTATTGGTGGTGTTGGTATTCTTATTAGTGGTGGTGGTATTGGTGGTGGTGAAATTGGTATTGGTGGTATTGGTGGTGGTGGTATTGGTATTGGCGGTGGTATTGGTGGTGGTATTGGTGGTGGTATTGATGGTGGTATTGGTATTGGTGGTGGTGGTATTGGTATTGTATTGGTGGTATTAGTGGAGGTATTGGTGGTATCAGTGGTGCTGGCATTGGTGGTATTGGCGGTGGTGGTATTGCAGGTGGTGGTGGCATTGGTTATATTGGTGGTGGTGGTATTGATAGTGGTGGTATTGGTGGCGGTATTGGTATTGGTGGTGGTGGTATTGGTGGTGGTACTGGTATTGGTAGTGGTATTGATATTGGTGGTGTTACTGGTGGTATTGGTGGTGGTATTGGTGGTGGTATTTGTGGTGGTGGTAGTATTGGTGGTGGTGGTACTGGTGGTGGTGGTGGTATTGGTGGTATTGGTGGTGGTATTGGTGGTGGTGGTATTGGCAGTGATGGCGGTATTGGTGGTATTGGTGGTGGTGGTGGTATTGGTGGTGGGGGTATTGGTGGTGGTATTGGTGGTGGTGGTATTGGTGGTGGTATTGGAATTGGTGGTGGTGGTATTGGTGGTGGTATTAGTATTGGTGGTGGTGGTATTAGTGGTGGTGGTATTGTGGGTATTGCTGATGGTGGTGGTATTGGTGGTGGTATTGGTGGTGGTTGTACTGGTATTGGTGGTGGTATTGGAATTGGTGGTGTTATTGGTGGTATTGGTGGTGGTATTTGTGGTGGTGGTGGTATTGGTGGTGGTATTGGTGGTATGGGTGGTGGTGATATTGCTGGTGGTGTTGGTATTGGTGGTGGTATTGGTAATGGTGGTGCTATAGGTGGTGGTGGTGGTATTAGTGGTGGGGGTATTGGTGGTGGTATTGGTGGTGGTGGTATTGGTGGTGGTATTGGTGGTGGTATTGGTATTGGTGGTTGGTGGTATTGGTGGTGGTATTAGTATTGGTGGTGGTGGCATTGGTGGTATTGGTGGTGGTGGTAGTATTGGTGGTGGTGGTATTGGTGGTGGTGGTATTGGTGGTGGTCTTGGCTGCAGGTCTGGCCTCATAGAGTGTCCCTGCTATTACTAGTGAGCGAGAGGCACTGAGGTGGTGGTATTGGTATTGGTGGTGGTGGTGGTATTGGTGGTGGTGGTATTGGTAGTGGTGGTATTGGTGGTATTGGTGGTGGTGGTACCGGTGGTGGTGGTACCGGTGGTGGTGCTGGTAGTGGTATTGGTGGCAGTATTGGAATTGGTGGTGGTGCTATTGGTATTGGTGGTGGTACTGGTATTGGAGGTGGTGGTACTGGTGGTGGTGGTAATGGTGGTGGTGGTACTGGTGGTGGTGGTGGTAGTGGTATTGGTGGCAGTATTGGAATTGGTGGTGGTGCTATTGGTATTGGTGGTGGTACTGGTATTGGAGGTGGTGGTATTGGTTGCGTTGGTGGTGGTATTGGTGGTGGTGGTATTGGTGGTGGTATTGGTGGTGGTGATATTGGTGGTGATGGTGGTATTGGTGGTGGTATTGGTGGTGGTGCTGGTATTGCTGGTGGTGGTATTGCTAGTGGTATTATTATTGGGGGTGGTGGTATTGGTATTGGTATTGGTGGTGGTATTGGTATTGGTGGTGGTGATATTGGTGGTAGTGGTGGTATTGGTGGTGGTGGTATTGGTGGTGGTATTGGTGGTTGTGGTATTGGTGGTGGTAGTGGTATTGGTGGTATTAGTGGTGTTATTAGTGGGGGTATTGGTGGTAGTATTGAAGGTGGTGGTATTGGTGGTGGTATTGGTGGTGGTGGTATTGGTGATGGTATTGGTGGTGGAGGTATTGGTGGTGGTATTGGTGGTATTGGTGGTGGTGGTATTGGTGGTATTGGTGGTGGTGGTGGTATTGGTGGTGGTGGTAGTAGTGGTGGTGGTGGTAGTGGTGGTGGTATTGGTGGTGGTGGGATTGGTGGTGGTGGGATTGGTGGAATTGGTGGTGGTGGTGGCATTGGCGATATTACTGGTGGTGGTGGTATTGGTGGTGGTATTGGTGGTGGTGGTGGTATTGGTATTGGTGGTCGTGGTATTGGTATTGGTGGTGGTGGTATTGGTATTGGTGGTGGTGGTATTGGTGGTATTGGTGGTGGTGGTATTGGTGGTGGTGGTGGTATTGGTGGTGGTGGTAGTGGTGGTAGTGGAGGTGGTATTGGTGGTGGTGGGATTGGTGGTGGTGGGATTGGTGGAATTGGTGGAATTGGTGGAATTGGTGGTGGTGGTGGCATTGGCGATATTGCTGGTGGTGGTGGTATTGGTGGTAGTGGGATTGGTGGCATTGGTGATGGTATTGGTGGTGGTATTGGTGGTGGTGATATTGGTATTGGTGGTGGTGGTATTGGTGGTGGTGGTATTGGTGGTGGTGGTATTGGTATTGGCAGTGGTATTGGTGGTGGTATTGGTGGTGGGTTTTGTATTGGTGGTGGTGGTATTGGTATTGGTGGTCTTATTGGTATTGGTGGTGGTGGTATTGGTATTGGTGGTGGTGGTGGTATTGGTGGTTGTGGTATTGGTGGTGGTAGTGGTATTGGTGGTGGTATTGGTGGTATTAGTGGTGGTATTAGTAGGGGTATTGGTGGTGGTATTGATGGTGGTGGTACTGGTGGTGGTATTGGTGGTGGCGGTGGTATTGGTGGGGGTAGTATTGGTGATGGTATTGGTGGTGGACGTATTGGTGGTGGTATTGGTGGTATTGGTGGCGGTGGTATTGGTAGTGGTGTTATTGGTGGTGGTAGTATTGGTGGTGGTATTGGTGGTGGTGGTAATGGTAGTGGTGGTAGTGGTGGTGGTATTGGTGGTGGTGGTGGCATTGGCAATATTGGTGGTGGTGGTATTGGTGGTGGTGGTGGTATTGGTGGTGGTGGTATTGGTGATGGTATTGGTGGTGGTGGTATTGGTGGTGGTATTGGTGGTATTGGTGGTGTTGGTATTCTTATTTGTGGTGGTGGTATTGGTGGTGGTGAATGGTATTGGTGGTATTGGCGGTGGTGGTATTGGCATTGGTGGTGATTGGTGGTGGTATTGGTATTGATGGTGGTATTGGTATTGGTGGTGGTGGTATTGGTATTGTATTGGTGGTATTAGTGGAGGTATTGGTGGTATCAGTGGTGTTGGCATTGGTGGTATTGGCGGTGGTGGTATTGCAGGTGGTGGTGGCATTGGTTGTATTGGTGGTGGTGGTATTGATAGTGGTGGTATTGGTGGCGATATTGGTATTGGTGGTAGTGATATTGGTGGTGGTACTGGTATTGGTGGTGGTATTGGTATTGGTGGTGTTACTGGTGGTATTGGTGGTGGTATTGGTGGTGGTATTTGTGGTGGTGGTAGTATTGGTGGTGGTGGTACTGGTGGTGGTGGTGGTATTGGTGGTATTGGTGGTGGTATTGGTGGTGGTGGTATTGGCAGTGATGGCGGTATTGGTGGTATTGGTGGTGGTGGTGGTATTGGTGGTGGGGGTATTGGTGGTGGTATTGGTGGTGGTGGTATTGGTGGTGGTATTGGAATTGGTGGTGGTGGTATTGGTGGTGGTATTAGTATTGGTGGTGGTGGTATTAGTGGTGGTGGTATTGTGGGTATTGCTGATGGTGGTGGTATTGGTGGTGGTATTAGTGGTGGTGGTCTGCAGCTCCGGCCTCATAGAGTGCCCCTGCTATTACTAATGAGCTAGAGGCGCTGAGGTGGTGGTATTGGTATTGGTGGTGGTGGTATTGGTATTGGTTGTATGGGTGGTGGTGGTATTGGTGGTGGTATTAGTGGTCGTGGTAATTGTGGTATTGGTGGTGGTGGTACTGGTGGAATTGGTGGTGGTGGTACTGGTGGTGGTGGCGGTAGTGGTATTGGTGGTGGTATTGGTATTGATGGTGGTGCTATTGGTGGTGGTACTGGTATTGGTGGTGGTGGTATTGGTGGTGGTGGTATTGATGGTGGTGGTGGTATTGGTGGTAGTGGTATTGGTGGTGGTGGTATTGGTTGTGGTATTGGTATTTTGGTGGTGGTATTGGTGGTGGTGGTATTGGTATTGGTGGTGGTGGTGGTATTGGTGGTGGTGGCATTGGTGGTGGTATTGGTGGTGGTGGTATTGGTGGTGGTGGTGGTATTGGTGGTATTAGTGGTGGTATTAGTGGGGGTATTGGTGGTGGTATTGGTGGTGGTATTGGTGGTGGTGGTATTGGTGATGGTATTGGTGGTGGAGGTATTGGTGGTGCTATTGGTGGTATTGTTGTTGGTAATGGTGGTATTGGTGGTGGTGGTGGTATTGGTGGTGGTGGTGGTATTGGTGATGGTGGTATTGGTGGTGGTGGGATTGGTGGGATTGGTGGTGGTTGTGGTATTGGTAGTGGCGATATTGGTGGTGGTGGTGTTGATGGTGGTGGTGATATTGGTGGTGGTGATATTGGTGGTATTGGTGATGGTATTGGTGGTGGTGGTATTGGTATTGGTGGTGGTGCTATTGGTGGTGGTGGTATTGGTGGTAGTTGGTATTGGTATTGGTATTGGTGGTGGTATTGGTATTGATGGTGGTATTGGTATTGGTGGTGGTGGTATTTGTATTGGTGGTGGTGGTATTTGTGGTGGTGGTATTGGTGGTGTTGGTATTGGTGGTGGTGGTAGTGGTGGTATTGGTGGTGGTGGTGGTATTGGTGGTGGTGGTATTGGTGGTGGTGGGATTGGTGGTGTTGGTATTGGTGGTATTGGTCCCGGTGGTAGGATTGGTGGTTGTGATATTGGTGGTGGTGGTGGTATTGGTGGTGGTGTTAGTGGTGGTATAAGTGGTGGTATTGGTGGTGGTATTGGTGGTGGTGGTGGTGGTGGTATTGGCAGTGGTGGTGGTATTGGTGGTGGGGGTATTGGTATTGGTGATGGCAGTATTGGAGGTGGTGGTATTGGTGGTGGTGCTATTGGTGGTATTGGTGGTGATATTGGTGGTGGTGGTGGTATTGGTATTGGCGGTGGTGGTATTGGTGGTAGTGGTATTGGTATTTGTGGTATTGGTGGTGGTATTGGTATTGGTATTTGTATTAGTGGTGGTGGTATTGTATTTTTGATGGTGGTATTGGTGGTGGTGGTATTGGTGGTGGTGGTATTGGTTGTGGTATTGGTGGTGGTATTGGTGGTGGTGGTATTGGTGGTGGTGGAGGTATTGGTGGTGGTGGTATTGGTGGTGGTATTGGTGTTGGTGGTATTGGTGCTATTGGTGGTAGTGGTGGTATTGGTGGTATTGGTGGTGGTATTGGTGGTGGTGGTATTGGTGGTGGTATTGGTGGAGGTATTGGCGGAGGTGGTATTGGTGGTAGTGGTATTGGTATTGGTGGAGGTGGTATTAGTGGTGGTATTGGTGGTGGTGGTGGTATTAGTGGTGGTATTAGTGGTGGTATTGGTGGTGGTGGTATTGGTAATGGTGGTTATGGTGATGATATTAGTGGTGGTATTGGTGGTGGCATTGGTGGTGGTGGTATTGGTGGTGGTGGTATTAGTGGTAGTATTGGTGGTGGTATTGGTGGTAATGGTATTGGTGGTGGTGGTATTGATGGTGATGGTATTGATACTGGTGGTGGTGGTATTGGTGGCAGTATTGGTGGTGGTTGTATTGGTGGTGGTGGTATTGTTATTGGAAGTGATATTGGTATTGGTGGTGGTGGTGGTGGTATTGGATTGGTGGTGGTGGTATTGGTTGTGGTGGTATTGGTTGTGGTGGTATTGGTGGTGGTGGTATTGGTGGTGGTGGTATTGGTGGTGGTATTGGTGGTGGTTTTGGTGGTGGTATTGGTGGTGGTATTGTTGGTGTTGGTGGTGGCGGTGTTGGTGGTGATGGTATTGGTGGTGGTGGTGTATTGGTGGTGGTGGAGGTGGTGGTATTGTTGGTGGTGGTGGTATTGTGGTGGTATTGGTGGTGGTGGTGGTATTGGTGGTGGTGGTATTGGTGGTTGGTGGTGGTGGTATTAGTGGTGGTGGTATTGGCGGTGTTGTTGTTATTGTTAATAAAACAGGCTTTTGAAAGCAACCTGTCAGGTGGCTTTGGTGCAGATGGCATGTAACAGAGATGTGCTGTGGTCAGCTTCAGCCCATTAGCACACAATTATATGCTACCTGGAATTCACATGACTTAATTTGCGGGTGGTATTGATGGTGGTGGTATTGGTGTTGGTGGTATTGGTGGTGGTGGTATTGGTATTGGCTGTGGTTTTGGTATTGGTGGTGGTGGTATTGGATTGGTGGTGGTGGTATTGTTGGTGGTGGTGGTGGTATTGGTGGTGGTGGTGGTATTGGTGGTGGTGGTATTGGTGGTGGTGGTTGTGGTGGTTTGGTGGTGGTATTGGTGGTGGTGATATAGGTGGTGGTATTGGTGGTGGTATTGGTGGTGTTGGTGGTGGTGGTGTTGGTGGTGGTGGTATTGGTGGTGGTGGTATTGGTTGTGGTGGTATTGGTGGTGGTGGTATTGGTGGTGGTGGTATTGGTGGTGGTATTGGTGGTGGTGGTTTTGGTGGCGGTATTGGTGGTGGTTTTGTTGGTGGTATTGGTGGTTGTATTGTTGGTGTTGGTGGTGGTGGTGTTGGTGGTGGTGGTATTGGTGGTGGTGGTATTGGTGGTGGTGGTGTATTGGTGGTGGTGGTATTGGTGGTGGTGGTGGTATTGTGGTGGTATTGGTGGTGGTGGTGGTATTGGTGGTGGTGGTATTGGTTGTGGTGGTATTGGTGGTGGTGGTATTGGTGGTGGTGGTATTGGTGGTGGTTTTGGTGGTGGTATTGGTGGTGGTATTGGTGTTGGTGGTGGTGGTGGTGTTGGTGGTGGTGGTATTGGTGGTGGTGGTGTATTGGTGGTGGTGGAGGTGGTGGTATTGGTGGTGGTGGTGGTATTGTGGTGGTATTGGTGGTGGTGGTGGTGGTATTGGTGGTGGTGGTATTGGTGGTTGGTGGTATTAGTGGTGGTGGTATTGGCGGTGTTGTTGTTATTGTTAATAAAACAGGCTTTTGAAAGCAACCTGTCAGGTGGCTTTAGTGCAGATGGCATGTAACAGAGATTTGCTGTGGTCAGCTTCAGCCCATTAGCACACGATTATATGCTACCTGGAATTCACATGACTTAATTTGCGGGTGGTATTGGTGGTGGTGGCATTGGTGTTGGTGGTATTGATGGTGGTGGCATTGGTATTGGTGGTGGTGGTGGTATTGGATTGGTGGTGGTGGTATTGGTGGTGGTGGTATTGGTGGTGGTATAGATGGTGGTGGTATTGTCGGTGGTGGTGGTATTGGTGGTTGTGGTGGTTTTGGTGGTGGTATTGGTGGTGGTGGTATAGGTGGTGGTATTGGTGGTGATGGTGGTATTGGTGGTGGTGGTGGTATTGGTGGTGTTCGTGGTGGTGGTGTTGCTGGTATTGGTGGTGGTGGTGGTATTGGTGTTGGTGTTGGTATTGTGGTGGTATTGGTGGTGGTGGTATTAGTGGTGGTGGTATTGGTGGTTGGTGGTGGTGGTATTGGTGGTGGTGTTGTTATTGTTAATAAAACAGGCTTTTGAAAACAACCTGTCAGGTGACTCTACTGCAGATGACATGTAACATAGATGTGCTGTTGTCAGCTTCAGCCCATTAGCACACAATTCTGTGATACCTGGAATTCACATGACCTAATTCGCTAATCATTTCTAAATCCATTTTACTTGGGGGGGTTGAAATAGACACAAGATAATGGTGGGTTAAAGTGATTGAAAGCGGGCGCCCGGGTTAAGGGGGCAGACGTACTGCTTAAAAAAACACAAGCGGTTTCAGCTGAAGCAGCGCATGTCTTGCCTGCAGTAAGAGAAACACCATAAAGTAAATAGTGCTTACAGACTAAATACCAGGTCCCGTGTAACAACCGAAGTAAAGGGGCCAGTAGCCATGGGAGGTTACAAATGAAGACAAGGCCGTACTAAGGAGGGACTAACAAGCCTTTTAACGAATCTGAAGGCAGCATTTACGAAAGACAATGACACATGCCAATGAAAAGTATGGGTGGAGAGAGGGCCCGGCTTCTCTCCCATACTCTACTACAGCAGTCTCGCATAGCGAGCAGCGCATGCGCGCTGCCGCTAAGTTCGACCTACAAAGGGGCTTATTTATATTGAACTGCAAGGTATTTTTAGGTGTAGCCCAAAAATAGCCCAGATATAGGCCTGGGCCATACCAACTCCCCCCATATTCCTGGGAGACACAATACCAGGGGTCGGCTGTCCCCCAAAACCCACAGTAAAATCTTTGCGAATCTGGTTGTATGGGTCTAATTTCCAAATAATATGTTCCAATTTAAACTCACAACTGTAAATAGAACTAGCTTACATTTGCGTAAGCTACATTGTATTCTCAAACGGGTGTAAATCAGCAAATTAAGCAGCCTTCATTTGTTTTCATCTGGTAATGCAAGTAGTCTTAAGTTTCTTCTTAATTTCCTAAAGGAGCCCTAATCACCCAAAGTTCACATTTGGCTTGAAAAAAACAACGTACCTGCTACGATAAATATCTGTAATTGAAAGAAGAATGTTTTCCAAAATTAATTCAAAAACATGTACATTTCCTAATCCTAAACTGATGTATTTTAGGCGTAACCATTAAATACACAAATGTATGAATTGGCGTAAACTGTTGTGTGTGTCTCTTTTTAGTGAATACCACACACTTAAAACGGTTCCTTAAGACAGCAATTAATGACCCGGGTTTGGAAAGGGAAGGTTACTGAACACACCAGACATGCATTACTTAAAAGCAGACTTAGCACTTTATATATCTTCAGTCATCTTAATCTTCCCTAAAATTGTCTGGAATCCTTTGCAACATTCAATATATCGTTTATTATTCTTCTAATATCAAAGGACTGCAGGAGTGCTATCATTATGTGGTGTACCCAGTCTGCCCATTTTGAGCCCTAAGAATTTTTGTCTAACTGTACGCATGTTTTTGACCTGTACCTCAGCATAAAGCCGAAACAAAAATTAGGTTTTGGTGGAATTCAGGAGTAAGCCAGGAGTACCGCAAAGGTAAATCAGAGCCAAATGCTTGTGACTCAGGCCCAGTGCCATTTCTGTTCATGCTTTTGTGCTTCTGCAGTTATGACTACACCTGATAAAATGAGAGGGGCCTTGATTAATAAAGCTCATTGATAAGTAATCAGGGTTAATTTTTTTTTAAGTGAACATATGGTTTGATCACAAATACTCCTATACAGCATCCTCTGCAAGTGAGCAAGAGGAAAAATTATTGCCATTTTTTAAAATTACAACTGCTGCCTTTTATTGGTGATAGAAAGGATGCAAGCAGCAGTATTATTAAACAATACTTAACACAGTGCAGGTCAGTGTAGCTCAATGAGTTGAGTGCACACTGCTGAACTCTTCATTTATCTGTAACCAGGGGCTGTTTTACACCAAGTGCCTCGGAGGCGCAACAGACGTTTGTGCCCACTTTGCGCATCCCTGGGGCAATTTGGTATTACAGAAGGGGCCGCAGACGCTTGTGCGGCCCCTTCTGTAATACTGAAAGTGCTGGAGCACATACAGCACCAGAGCGTTCTCAAGAGAGTGTTCCCTCATTTGCATGGGGGCATGTTGCATGCAAATGAGGGAATCCCTTTGCCTCTGCGGCCATGTCGTATTATAGACAAGGGTGCAGAGGCAAAGAAGTTCTCAGGAGGTGCACTGACAGTGCACCACCTAATAGGTGATGCACTGTCAGTGCGCCCCCTGATAGCAGCCCTCTGGAGGGGGAAGAGGTCTTATGTACCCCCCAGACATCCCCTTGCAGGCGGGTATAGTCACTCACTGCACCCGCCTGCAAGGGAATCTCTAATTTCCTTTAAAAGTGCAGGCCGGTTGCCACCTGCACAGTGAAACACGAGGCGGATACTTCAAGGACGCTCTGGTTTTCACGTGAATGTACTAACCCCACGGCAGCATGACTGCGCGGCTGCCCTGGGGTCCGCACATTCTATGTAATAGGGTCCACTTTCCCTGTTGTACCTGACACACCTGTTTTAAGGTGCACCAGGGCGCAAACAGGGAAAGTGCACCCTATACATATTAGGGCCCCCGGTGTTTGAATCCTTGTAAGGCCAACTCAGTCTTTCATCATTCAGAGGTCAGTTAATTGAGCGAAAGAAATTGGGAAATAGAAACACCTGTTACATAAAATGCAAAGAAATGGAATAGGTCTGGTATGATTCACTATATAAAAAGTAATGGCTTACTCTTAACATACAGTTGAATTTCTATGGGTAAGCATTGCTCATCTATTTGAATCAGGCCCAAAGATTTGTGGTTACAGTAAAATTGTGGCCAATATCTGCATCTCCAGTGGAGTACTGTCAGAATCTTCTATGGTGTGCAGGTCATGATGACTAAAGCATTGATTATTGATCCCCTAAAAACATTACTGCCTTGGCTGAACATGTCTATTGATAATAGGAACTTGGGGGGGGGGCGAAACAGGTCAAGTATCTTCTTGGATAGCTGACATAATTTGGCAAGCAGAAAAGTTAGGTGCTTCAGAAATAGCCGTAACCAGTATGTGTATAAATAAATAGATATTAAACAGCACTACCTGCAAGTGTTCAAGAAGAGAACAAATTGGGGTCTGGTAAAATTACGTTGCCCTAACCATTTACACAGCACATGAAGTACTGCACCAAACTTTTCTAGAGTTCATTTTCCTTCACTGATACTGATTGTTCAGGAACCACCTAGATCCAAAACAATCCACCAGAATTTCCAAATTAAGTGTAAGTCCTACTGAACTATGCTATACAAAAGATCCCAATCACTATTTATTTACTAGCATAAACCGAGACTTTGGAGATCAATGCTGTGGCTATGGTAAAAGGTGCATACAATCAAAGCAGCAACAAGAGAAAAACATCATGGCAAAATTATGACTCGTAATAAAGCTACTGACTCATGACTATTGAAGAATGGTGTGTTCCTAATGGGAATGTCCCCGACATGTATAGCACGTGATGCCAACACAGCTACACATTATGCATTAATATAGTGTGGTATCGCTGTGTACTGTTATCTCCTTTCTGAGGAGTGTCATGGATACCTGCTGGAGCTGTACCCAAGAAGGAGAGCACGGAGGAGGATATCAAATTAAATGCAAATCTGATAAAGTAATTCTTACAACTTGTAAAACATAACTTTCATGAACAAAGTCCTACCTGTGTCACTTTTTCTGTAACATTGTGCGTTCTTTCTTTAACCTTGGGAGCAATGATTGTTTTCTCTGAAGATGGTGGAGATGAAGACTTTTTGTCATTTTTAACGTCCGAAAAGTTTAGGGTGAGCTGGGGAATCTTGTTTATGGTGCTGTATTTATTGAGGTTTGAGTCTGATGTGGATCCCAGTAAGCTGGACTTGATATGATTAAACGGCCCTGAGCAATTAAAAATAAAGACAAGACAAAAAATATGATAACTGGATGACACAGCCCCAGTATCCAAGTGGGTAAAAAATAAACATAGGAATACTGTATTAAATAATATACGGTAGGGAAGAATGAATCTGCCTTTTTTCTCATCCACGTGTTCTGTGCTTTCACAGCACAACTAATCAATCTCCAACACTGTTTCATCGAAATGTTTGTCCTTGAAAATGTTTAATATTTTAATGCATTTTGTTAGGAAATGGGCAACGAGTCCAGGAATCTCGAATTTGAATTAAAAAATAAGTAATAATTGCTAAGCATAAAATTGTTAAACTAATGCATTGCTGGCTTGTCACCTTTAAATTCGCTTTCCTGTGAATGAGCTGTAATCCACATCAATATATGAGCAGCGCCACAAACATTTGTGGTTCTTAAATATTTGATAGCATTTTCCCCTTCTGATGTAATGTCAACATGCACACTGACTGAGGAAGGGAACGTTATGAAATGCATAAGATAAAGCAATGCTTGTATTGTTGTTAAGTGTGGTTGATACTTTGATCAGTTAAAGAATATATGGGACAACACAGATTGATTCTGACTTCTCCTGGAATGACAGTACACAATGGGGGATATTCTCAACAACGTGTGAAAATTATCGCAAAATTAGCTTAATGCAACTTTGCACATCGCAGTCCATCGCGGAAAAATAACACTCTGTTAACGTTGTATTCTCAACCCGGCGGCACCATGCGATAGTCTCACGATAACGCGCCAAATGACCGCGTTAAAATCAACGCGACGGCGAAAAAATGCGAAACACGAATGCGAAAAAAGTTGCGATGCCCCAAATCGTGATACAAAAATCAGCGATAACAAGCGACAGGCCTGCAATTCCCACGTGTCATGCGGGAAAATGCACTATAAAAGCAGAAAAATAAAAAAGACAAAAAAAAAAAAATTGCGTAGCACCATGGATGCACCCGGACCGAGTGCAGAGGACAACGTGAACACCACAAGCCCCACAGACGACCAGCAAGGAACCTCGGGGTCGGGGAAGGCCAAGGAGAAGAGGAAGAGGAAGACGCGGTTCAGTCCGCAGGAAAACAGGATCATCGTCTCGGAGGTGATAGAACACTACCAACAACTGTTTGTCACCTCCAACGTGTCATTGGCAACAAAGACGCAAACATGGCAGACTATCTTGGACCATGTGAATGCAGTTGCAGAGTTGAGGAGGACAATGGAAGAGGTCAAGAGGCGCTGGAATGATGTGAAGGGCAAAACCAAGAAGAAACTCGATGCCAACATGAAAGCAGCAACGCAGATTGGAGGTGGGGGTCCAGCGGCACACCAGGAGCTGGATGACATGGAGAAAATGGTGGCCACAGTCATCAGTCGGGATACGGTGCCAGGAGTAGTGGATCCGGACACTGCTCAACATGACCTGACACAACATCAACAGGGTGAGTACCGACCAGGGACTGGGGTGACGGGGGAGATGGGCACAATGGCACACATGCACAATTAAGTAGAGCACACTGCACACCCACAATGACTCTGGATCATGTCCCTGATCTCCTTGGCATACTGCAGCACTCATAGAAACAGCAAGTAGGCCCCCGTCGACAATGTGCCCGTAGGGGGCCCTCCCCACACATCACTAATCCCACAACAAACCCATACACATGTGCTGAACCCAGCAAAGCTGTGGGTCCGTGTGCCACACTGACAATGCAAGTGACACTGCATGACCATTAGCATGGCTGCAGTCCAATTATCATGACATGGTGCACGCCATGACACTGAGGTGACTGAGTGTGGACCACATCCGGAAAGGAGCAGGTCACACTCTGACACATCCACATGCACAAACAACCCCTGACGTCAACAACACATCTGCGGACAAACCATGCCCAAGAGTCACAACTCGACCAAGAGCCCAATTCACCCAAGTCCGCAACATCTCAGCACTGTAGAAGCACAGAAGTCAAAGGCACACTGCCTGAAAGGGATAAGAGGCAGCCAAATCTGAGCTGCAGGGGCGACTCACCCACAATGCAGCACACACACATAAGAATAAGAGCACCTCAACATTGACAACAATGTGGTACAAACTGCAACACTTTCACAACAGAACACAGGACACAACTGGTGCCGCATGTGTGTACAAAATGGCCAATCACATCTGGCATAGCAGGAAACTGTGAGATGACAATGTACGAGTACAACCTCACATCCGTGATGTAGTACAAATGTCCACTGTCCCGCATCAAATAGGCATCTCCTCACAAACAGTCACAATGTACATTGTCATGCAGTCTGTATGTAAACTCCGCAAATGCGTCAACATACATGGAACACACTGTGAAACTGCATCTCCCCTTTACATTGCAGAGGGACAATCAACACCTCCTGCAGAGCAGACCCTACATCACGTCAGCGATGATGGAGACGACCTCCAGGACATCGACTACGACAAACTCCAACGGTTCATGGACAACCTCTGCACCCCACCTCCCGTAGCAGGGCAGCCCAGCACCATCGAGGTGATCCCACCCCCTGCACAGACCACACAGCAGGAAGCACCCACCACCACGTCTGGCTCCCAGCACCTCACCGAAGAACACATGGTGTTCCAACGCCATGTGTTGGACTGCCAGAAGGAGCTGGCTGAACAGGTGTGGGTGGGGATCGACCTCATGGCAGCCAAACTAGATGCCATACGTGGGTGTCTAAGTCCCATCAGGGGACCACTTACACTCCCTAACGGACACCCACAGTCTGCCCCATGCCCTCCAACAATCCATGGCTGGCGTCGCTGGAGACATGACTCGGAGACAACAACAACCGTCTAGTCAGAGTGGCTACAGCGATGTCATCCGTGATTTGGGAAACATAAGGAGGGTCATGGAGAACATGGAGCGGATGCAGGCACAAAGAATGGCTACCACAGCTGCACACGAGAAAGCTGTAGATGGGATCTTCCATGCCCTGCAGATCCTCATCATGGGAGTGATGCCACAGGACATTGCGCAGATGAATGCTGCTGCTACTTCGACATCCACATCTCTGGCCCCTGATGTGTCAGTGTCACACAGTGCTGCAAACCAAACACCACCACCCACATGTGAGGCACATGAAACGTCAGAGGACGAAGATGAGGATGAATCTGCCTCAGTGGTAAGGAGAAAGCAGTAGCATTCATCTCCGCCATATGGCTTGTTTCTGCTTGGGTCTGCCCTCTGCATCATGCCCTGGAATAACACCTTCCACTGTCCCCCGACACACTCTGCGACACTAACCTAGGACCTCGACATGGACTGCCATATTTTGCATGCTCAACAATGACACAGCAATCAGCCTGCGGACTGGACTCTTCCCCTTCCGAGTAAATCCCTAAAGGACTCTGGCTGGCCCTCCACGGGGCAACATTGTAAAGTGTTGTCTGCATGGCCCAGTACTAAGACAGCTTCAACACTCCACTGAACGTGAATAATACATTCTAATACACACAGATGTGTCATGTCTATGATTAATCAAGTATGAAAGCATGGACGAATGTAGGGGCAGTGATTCCCCTTTACGTCCTTGTAGCTCATGTTGCGGGACTTGAGTCACAGGGTGCATCCCTGCATCATGGTGGTACATATTTGACCCCAAAAGAAGCCCTGTTGTCAATTGTAGGTCACAAATGACAGCCTACATGTAATGATTTGGGACACATGTGAAACGCTGATGAGTGGGATTCCGTACTATCTTTGACACACAGAAATGGCATTTCGAATACGTGACACCCTAAACAGCCTCTCTGTACAGAGGTGACACACCCACCATCTATTTCCAATTTATGAGATTGTTAGCACTACATGTTGCTCTTACACTTGTCAGAGTGATGTGCTTGTACAGAGGAGTAACATGCACACAGGGAATGTGTGTTGTAATGAATTTATTTGCACCTGCTGTGCCTGTGGTCATTTTGTACTGTCCCATGATTGCTAAGGAATGAGACAATGTGACGTGCTCATGTGAAGAAATTGTCAATGATGGTGTTCCTACGGGCTATTCCTGCTGCTGCTGCAGTGGGATGTGGTCCACCTGCCTCATCTTCCTCATCATCGTCTGGTGCATCTGGCACTTGCAGCCAAGGGGCATTGGTGCGTACACATATGTTGTGCAACACACAACATGCAACGATCATCTTGCAAACGTTGCCTGGGCTGTACAGGAGCCTTCCACCTGTGATGTCCAGGCACCTGAAACGTGACTTCAACACGCCAAATGTGCGTTCCACGATGCCCCTGGTGCGTTTGTAGGCCGCATTGTACTGCCTCTGGGCCTGTGTGTTCGGGGCTCGGAGGGGTGTCATCATCCAAGGGCAGAGTGCATATCCTTGATCACCTGTGGCAGTGCAGAGAGACATGAGTCAAAAGTTGGTTCTGCATGATGTGTTGGCAGGCTCCCTAGTTCATTGGTGTGTGATATGTGTGACTTAGTGATTCCTGTTTGACAGGTACTGCTTGTAGCAAATGAGCGGCATCAATGTGTATTACGTATCCTCACTGCTGCTCCTCCCTCCCCCGAGCCTATTCACTAGTGTGCGCAGCGCGGTTGCATCACTTGCACTCCTACGGCACACCTTTGTCATGCCTGTCTGTGCATGTCCACAAGCCTGACAACGACACTGTGATGTTGTGCGCTGAAGGTGGGCGGCCACGTGTGTGTATGCCTACGGTAAGGATAGGGCGGACACAGATGTAGAGTTCATGGCTGGCTGAACTTGCGATGCGGTTGAGGGTAGTCCTGTGACCTATGCTGCGGTAATAGCGGCACACACAACATTTGGCATGTATGATCCCGGACCCCGAGCGGGCTTGCGCTCCTTCATTTATCCCTTCGGCCGAGCCCGCACTCCGGGGGCATGCTACATCGCAACATTGTCCATTGCGGGACGGGTGGCGCCGACACTACAACAGAGACACACGCATTAGTTACTTCCTTGGCAAGGCCAACACATAGCAACGCCCAGAGCCCCGGGCTGATCATCCACACCCCTACGCTGGACTGTCGTATGCCAGCCCACTTCGCTTACGCTTACAGGGGGGTATGACACAGCTACATGTCCCAGGTCTTCCACACTGCCTGAGGTGACATGGTTGCGTCCGCTGTACACAGCACAATGTAATGTGGTAGGGCCCGGGGACCTCATGCATACACAATGACCACACAGACACACTTAGATAGTTTGTGGAACTGGCTACGGGCACGTGCACCCGGCCCCCTTTATTGCCAGGGTCACATGTCCAGTGACGCCTGTGCTGGATGTGTGTGGGGTGAGTGTAAGCCAGCCCTCAGGGAGTGGTTGGTGCTGGCAACAACTACAACAGTGATCAGACAATCAGAAGTTCAAAGTTCAAACAGCAAGGGTCCACAACTTGAGCTGCACAGAGTTAGTGGCCCCGGATGCACTGCGGCCGGCACAGGCACACAGCCACGGGACGGTGACTTGCGGTGCACTGAAGTGGGGCCACAAGAGCTGAGCGGGTCCTCGTCGATGTCGAAGGTGGATGTCGCGGAGTGTTTCGGGGGACAGTGGAAGGTGTTCCTCCAGGGCATGATGCAGAGGACATCACCAAGCAGAAACAGGCAATATGGAGGAGATGAATGCTACAGACTCATTTTTAATACTAAGTCAGTATCAGCTACATGATGATGAAGACAACCCCCAGGTCATAGACTCAGACACCACCAAAGTTCAACCAGAGAGTGTCCATGAATTTCGGGGCACAGAGTTAGTGGCACCAGAGCTGAAAGGGGATGCAGGCTGCAATGAGGCCTGTACAATGGTATAAACTCTGCCATAAATAAATCAAGACTCAGTTCCAAATGTGTGACCTACTTGACCGCAGTGTAGGCCAGAGGCAGCAGTCAGCAGGGGCCCACAGCCACGTGTCGTTGGCTTGCGATGCACAGAGTTAGTGGCACCAGAGCAGTTGTTGGTAGTGTTCGATCACCTCCATAACGATGATCCTTTTTTCCTCTGGACTGAACCGCGTCTTCCTCTTACTCCTCTCCTTGCGTGCAATGATATGAACTCGGCCATTGAAAAATCAAGACTCAATTCCAAATGTGTGACCTACTGGACCGCAGTGTAGGCCGGAGGCAGCGGTGGAGTACGTCAACGAGAAAGGAGTGCTGGTGGCCTGTGTCGCGGAGGCCGTGATGGTCTGAGGAGGCTGCCAAGGTCGTGGGCCTCTGGCTTGGAGTTTGCACCGGCACGTGGTGGGCCCTCTTTGACACACGCCGGTGTCGGCAGGTGAGCAGTGAGGCCTGGTTGCGCAGGGGCCGCCAAGACGGGTCTGGGGACCAGTGGCCTGGGGTGCAGCAGGCGCACAGGATCGCAGGCACCACCGCTCATGGCATCGGCCTCATGGCGGGGTGAGAGGCGCCGCCCTGGCAGACACGTTGGCCATTCCGGAAGAGAACCACGCCCAGAGCAACGGGCTTTTTATTCACACCCCTACGCTGGCCTGGCGTACGCCGGCCAGCCCACTCCGCTCACGCTTACAGGGGGGGAAGCAAGAAGCTACATTTCCGCAATCTTCCCCACTGCCTGGGGTGACATGGTTGCGTCCACTGTCCACTACACTCCAAACACCAGCAGTATATGTCGACATGGACATGTCTGTGGTCTGCATACTGCAGTCTGGCCAGCACATCCACCTCACACTTGGCATTGTGTACATTCTCATTCATGGGTCACTTGCCTCCTTCGCACATGCCTGGTTCTCACCTCTCCCCACATTCTGCTATTGTGTGGCTGAGGTGCCATGCCGTTGATGGCTTGTGTACATGGCTAGCCCAGGTTACCACAGTAAGTTGTGCTGTTGTGTCTGGTAGGTGGGCATGTTGTTTGGCATGTTGTGTGTGAGTTTGTAATGTGTGCATTCCCAGAGTCGTGAGTTGCATGACTGTGCAGTTGAGGTGTGTGGTGTGTTCATTTGGTACTTACCAACGAGCAATGCATTCCCATAGGTGCCATCCTGAAAGCGCTGATTGATGATGGACTGTCGGAAGATGAAGGAATCATGCACACTGCCTGGGTAGTTGGCGACGACATTGGTGAAGAGTCCCTGGTGGTCCACTATTGCCTGCACATTGATGGAATGCGTGTGCTTCCTGTTGCGGTAATTGTGTGCAGTGGCGGTAGGGGGCACGAGGAGTACATGTGTGCAGTCGATTGCCCCCAACACGTGCGGGAAGCCAGCTATGGCGTAGAAGCCTCGCTTGGTCTCCAGCTTTTCCTGTGCAGTGTGTGGGAAGTGAAGGTGCTGGGGTACCAAGCTGATGATGGCATCCAAGACAGGTGTGAGGAACTTGGATAGGGCTGGCTGTGAGACTCCTCCGACTCTGGCAGTTGTTGGTTGGAAGGTACCAGAGGCCAACAGGTGCAGCACAGCCAGCAGCTTTGTCTGCGGAGGGATGTTGTTTGTCCGCTGTGTTGGTACCGTCAGCCTGTGGGCAATGATGGTCAGGATGCAGAGGATGGTTGTCCTTTTGAGCCTGTAGTGGGCAATGACATCATCTGGTGTTAAGTCTGTGAGAATGGTGCGTTTTCTGAAGGTCCGCTGTCTTTGTCTGCGCTGCCTCTCTGGTAGTCCGGGGGCGTGCGGGGGGTGTTGTGGCCCTCTTGGGGCTCCGAGCTGCATGATCAGTAGCTCCATGGC
Source organism: Calotriton arnoldi (assembly GCA_963921515.1). Lineage (NCBI taxonomy): Eukaryota > Metazoa > Chordata > Amphibia > Caudata > Salamandridae > Calotriton > Calotriton arnoldi. The sequence continues at coordinate 718,686 of CAWUFW010007892.1, read as the reverse complement.
ATCTGTTGTTCTTCAGGTGTGGCTCTGGTCTGGGCTCCCTTTTGTGGTGCAGGTTGTCGTCCGACTTAACACCAGGTAAGAGCAGGTGTTAAATCCCTGCTGCTAATGCACCTTATCGCCTGTTTTGGGATCTTATCGCCGATCTGGCTGGTCGTTGAGAATATTGCGAAGTGTTGTTTTCGCTGCTTTTTGCACAGGAATGCCTACTCTGCATCTCATTAGCGTTAGTTGCCGGTGTCATCCGTGGTGATGTTTTTTGCGGCTGCTATCACAGGAAAACTGGCGATATCGGCTGTTAGCACCAGCTTGTGAATGGTGCGATAAATCTATCGCCACTTTGGCTGCGATAAAGTGCCGCTAACTCGGCGATAAGTCCTTGAGAATATGCCCCAATGATTCATGTTGTAATGATTTAACAAATAAAAGGGCTTATTTACAAGCCCCTTGCGCCACTTTTGCGTCATTTTTAACATGGGAAAAGTGATGTACAGGTGGCGCAAGGTGCTTGTAAATAAGCCCCAAAGATTTTAAATTCAATGTCTTTGGGAAATGAAAAGTGAAAATGTTTGGAGTCCAGATGAAAGCTGTTTACTAGTTTAAAAGCCAAAATGTGTCAAAGTGATTTATTGTTAGCCACGTGTTCATTTATTTCACAGTGTGTGATAAATTGCTAAACGTTGATATAAAATTATTTAGTTTAGTAAAAACGCAATATATTGTCTTTTTCTGACTCGAAATTGGCATTTATATTGCTACAAGAAAGGTAAAATAAAAGTTATAGATATTAACATTTCCACGCAATACCACAGAAAGAAAATAGACAAAGCGCTGTGATAAGGTATTCCTTGGGCCTGTAGGAAAATTATCTACAACAAAATTAACCATTGACATATGGTAGGCCAAGTGTGATTTATGCCATTATATATCTATAGCTACCAGTTGTGAAATGTGCTGCCCGGATAGCACTTTTCAATACATACATGTATTCACCGTGGGTCTGATTCACAAGGGTAAACTTACACTTATGTGTAAGTATACGATTTTTTGCAATTCACAAAGGAATTTTGCAAGTAGAATCTTTACAACTGTGGGTTGGATCGGGCCCTGTGTCCAGAATTGCAGTTACATTGTCACTGTTATGTTTACAATACCAAAATGCTCCTGGATCCCCACAAAAATACCATTAATCAGAACAAGTGTCAAACAGTCTTGGTGGAGCTCATTGCTGTATCAATTACATTTAGCTCTATTCAAACTTGAGAAACAATAAAATGTATGTCTTGCTCCCACCCTATCCCTGTTATGTTAGTGTATTTGTAGAGCACGGCTAATTACCCGTGACGTTATTCAGGTGCTAGGCAGATGAAAACTGAGTTTACTAATGGTTGGTGGAGGGACTAGAGTGCTAGTCGAAGAGCCAGGTCTTCAGCTTCTTTAAGAATTCCTACAGCGACATGGAGGTCCTGATGTGAAGAAGGAGGTCGTTTCAGGACTTAGCCACGAGGTGGGAGGTGGATCAGTCTCCGGCTCTGCTTAGTTACATGTTGTCGGCATAAGAGATAAAGTTGAATCTGTGGGATCCGATGATGTTGGTCGCCATTGCCATGTAAGTGTTGAGGGTGGGGCTTAAAGACGAGCCTTATGGGACTCCACAGATGATTTCCTTAGGCTTGGAAGTGAAGGGTGGGAGGCGTACGCATTGGGTTCTTCCTGTGAAGATCCACTTGAGTTCTGCCACCTCGATTCCGATGAGGTGGATTCTGGCGATGAGCATATGGTGTGAGACGGTGTTGAATGCAGAGGAGAGGTCGAGGAGGATGAGAGCAGATATGGCATGGATGTTGCCCATGGCTGCGATGAGGGCTGTTTCGGTGCTGTGGTCGCTGTGGAATCCAATTTGCGAGCTGTCCAGGATTTGATAGTGTTCCAGGTGTTTGGTGAGTTGCTGGTGATTGCTTTCTCCATGATTTTGGCCGGGAAAGGTTGTAGTGAGATGTGATGGTAGTTTTTAAGTTTGCAGGGGTCGGTCAATAGTTTATTTAGGAGGGTGCTGACCTGTGTGTGTTTCCAATTTCCTGGAAAGGGGTGGTTTCTCTAGAGGCATTGACAGCCGCGGTCCGTGCAGGTAACAGCGGTGGGGCTGGGTAAGGGGGAATTTCGAGGGATGATGCAGAGGGAAAATTAATTGTTTATTTAATTTTCCCTCTGCATCGTCCCTCGAAATCCCCCCTTACCCAGCCCCACCGCTGTTACCTGCATGCGGCTGGGCATTGATGATGGTCTTGATTTTGAGGCTGATTTTGGCACCATCTGGGTTGAAGATGTGGTGGGTCTATGGGTCGGTGGAGGCCACTGAGTGTCCTGTCTTCATGATGGAGGTTGTGTCCTGGTGTGTGAGATGGCTCCAGTTGGTTAGCTGGATGACTGTTATGCTGATGGTGGTGGTGGGGTGGTTGATAAATTCGGACAGCTTGGGCTGAAGGTTGAAGCTGTAGATTGTGGCTATCTTGTCATGGAAGAAGTCAGTGAGGCTGTCCTAGAGTTCTTGGAAAGGGTTACGCTGTTTGCTGCAGCTGGGTGTTGTGGAATTCCTTGACAATCTCAAAGAGTTCCCTGTTGTTGTTGGTGCTGGCTTTGATTCTTGCTGTGAGGGCTCTTAACCTTGTTTACTGCAGTTGGTGGTGGTAATAGTTAAGTGCGGTTTTGTAAGTGGTTCTATCTATGGAATTTTGCTGGTTCTCCATCTCCTCTCTAGCTGTTTGCAGTGGAGTTTTAATACCTGATGTCCTCAGTGTACCAGCTGGCTTGCTTTTTGGTTCTTCTGTGTCTGATGTGTTTGACCACTGCAAGGGTGTTGGCGCAGTTTGTGATACAGGTGTTGAAGTTTCTGACACTGAGGTCTAGACTGCTGGTGGGTTCCATCTTGTTGGATGAGAGTGCATTGATCCAGTCTACATCTGTGACTTTGCTTAGGTTTTGGCTGGGTTAGGTGGGCCTTCCTTGGTGGGGCGGCCGTGTAGTGGTGATGCTGAAATGTATCGCAAAGTGGTCCATCCAGGTGAGCTGGGTGGTATGACTGTATGTGATTCTGTAGCTGGAGATGAAGATGGGGTTGAGTGTGTGACCTGTGGCATGTGTGGGGTTGTGGATGAGTTGGGTGAGTCCGATGTTGTCCAGGCAGTTGTGGAGGTCTGTGGAGTTGGGGTCCCTGAGGTTGTCTCGGTTGAAATCGAGATCACCAAGGGGCATCTACTCTTTGGAGTCAATGGCGAGCGGGTGATGAAGTCAGCAATGAGGTTTGTGAAACTGGTTCTTGGTCCTGGTGGGCAGTAAACAAGGGTTCCCTTGATAGTTGTTCTTTCATCAGTCTGGAATTTGAAGTTAATGTGTTCAATGGCCAGGGTTGTGTTGTCTGTGAAGGTGGTGCATTGGATGGAGTCTCTGTGGATGATGGCGAGCCATCCTCCTAGTCTGTTGATGCAGTCAGTGTGGGTGATTTTGCTTCCCTCCAGGATGGCAGATTCAGGGACTGATGATGGGTCGAGCAAGGTCTCCATGAGGAAGAGGACATCCGGTGCGAGCGAGTCAATGAGGTCCTAGACCTAAGTGGAGTGTTTGGTGACAGACCGCTGTTGTGTTACAGGTGTAGTGCTAGGAGAGGTCTGAGGGGAGGTTGGTAGTGTGAGAGCAGCAGGTGAAATGGTAGGTGCTGCAGGTGAAAGATACTACCATGGTAAGTGAAGTGGCACAGTGGCAATGTTCGTAGCGGCGACCGGTGTCGAGGGGGCAGAGTGCGGCAGAGGTGTAGCTCTGGGCGGTGATGAAGGGCCAGGGTTCATGGTGCTGGGTGCAGTCCAGGTGCAGATGGGTGCGAATGTACTTGCCTTTGGCACAGCTGTGCTGGAGCTGCCATTAAATAGGTCTTGGGAGGTGGGAAGGGTGTAGGGGTGGTGAGAGCAGGTGCCTGGGCCCAACTCCCCACTTACCTAGACTGGTCCTCCGAACAGTCAAGGCTCTTTTGGACCCAGCCCCACATTCCTGCTGCTGACACCCTCACTTTTTCTCTTGCGGTCTCTTGCTCTTCCCCTCTTACTCGTGCTTCATCTCTCTTTTCATATTTTTTGTCCCTGTTTGCCTTTTACTCATGCCTCATTGCTTCTTTGCTGTTTTCCAGCTTTTGCCTCTTTTTTTCCCTTTTTGCCTTTCACTCTTGCCTCTTTGCCTCTTTGCCTCATTGCTCTTTCTTAGCTTTTGCCTTTTTTTTTGCCTCATTTTGCCTTCACTAGCGCCTCTTTGCTCCTCTCTGCTTTGCCACCTTTTGCCATCTCTTCTGTCCCCTTTTCTTCACCCTTTCTGCTGCAACCAGCGGCCTTCACCCACTTCCCCCTCTTGCCTCCCCTGCTCCCTATCTGTTCTCTTGCATTTCTTCCAGCCTTCTCAAGCCGTGCCCACCGCACCCCTGCATCCCTCCCATAACCTACTTAATGGTGCTATAACTGATAATCTGACTTTTTGCTAAACTGTTCAGTTGTGCCCACCTCACCAACCATGGAGAAGGTCAACATTCTGTGGGCAGTCATTGATGATCTTCTATCCTTAGATCGTTAGGTAACAGCAAAGAATAAATGCTCTATCTTATTTCTGTGTCATTTTTTACTAAGCGGCACCTCCACTGTCGTGTTAACATGGGTAGCTATTAGCCCCAGCTGCTTTTATGTTAATAGTTGACTACTGTACATCTTTGTTCTTTAGATTGTTTCAAAAACTACCTAATTGAATTCCACTTATGTTAGCACAGGCTGGGAAAGTGGAGTCACTAACAATTCTGAGATCTAGCTGATGAGAGGCAGGAAGGAATTAGTTGTCTGGCTGCTTACAACTCTCACCATGGCATAAATAATCTAGCTTTGGCAAAAAAGATTTTTTGCATTGTCCATATTATTTTAGGGTAACTTGGTTGTGTCTGATGCATTGTGCTAGAAAGAGAGGTTATCTGCAGCATTAGCACTTTGAATGAAAACACCACATGAATCTATTTTAATTTATCATCTTGACCTGGAGCTTTAAGATTTATCCAGCAGATATACTGTTCTGTTTATCTTTTAATTGTTTTATTTATTAATTTATTTAATTGTATTGGGTGAGGTCTTGAGATACCTGAATGTGAAGTAAATGCCATGAAAATGGATTTGTGGGAATTTCATTTTGGAATTTGAATAAGGGTGAACTATAATAATCTATAAATACACTCTCTAATAAATTTCAACTGACTTCCACCCTACACTCCTAACTAACCCCCCAAAAATGTTTACTCCAATGTATACTACTTGTTATGGTCAACAGTCTTGAATACCCATTTTGCATAGAGTTTAGTTACTAGGTTGAACCTCTATAAATATAATACATACATACAAATATTTTATAAATACTAAGAGGCTCGCTTTATGAGGTTTAGCACCATTAAATCATTCACATGCGTGAGCAGACACAACCACAATATTTAGGTCTGTCCTAGAGCTTTAGCAGTCTCGCCAGTTTCATGTAATAAAAAAAGTAAAAAATATGCATACATTAAGGGAATTTGGGTCAGCCCTCTTTTTCCCTTGGTCTGTTAAGCTTTCATTGTCATTTTGCTTCCACCCACCACAATATACAGCATGCAGTAATGGACCAGCCCTCTTCTGCTATTTGTTTTATATTGAGGGATGAAATTTTGCCTCATCACATTCTGGCACATCTGCTTTAAAGAAAGAGCACTTCAGTGTCAGGGCTGTCTTTTCCGATAAGAAAGTGTGCAAAAGCACTTCGAGCTCCGAAGGCGGACCCCAGGGACCCCATCCTCCAGGCACCACTTTTTAAAAAAGGGTGACAGTGGCCCCCCTCCTCAAGCCTTTAAAGGCCCCGGGGACTACATACCCCAGGGCCGGCTAGTTTAATGAAGGGGATTGGAGCATGTAGACCTCCTCCCTGAGCTGATTGCGGCACAGGGGACCCCCATCTCTGGAGCCTGCTACATTAATTAAGAAGAAGGGGCGCACAGCCCCCCTCCATGAACTGATGAGGTAGTACTCAGCAGAATGAACTGGTCACTCATAGGTAGAGTGTTAGCATGCAGAGATTACCCTTCATGACTTTTGAAGTCTGGACGGTAAAAGGCTCAAAAGACTATGGGCCATATTATCAAGAACGGGAATAACATTATCGCCGCTTGCCGCTAAAGCGGCGATAAGGGGCTTGATAATATGCCCTATATAGAATTCCAATAGAAGCCCAGGTTTGATGTCCTTCACACCAGAACCTGGGCTTCTATTGGAATTCTATAGGGCATATTATCAAGCCTCTTATCTCCGCTTTAGCGGCAGTTTCCTGCCACTAAAGCGGCAATAATGTTATCGCCGTTCTTGATAATATGGCCCCTTGTACACTTACTTTCTGTGTTGGTGGTCGATGATAGTCTTTAAGAGCAAATATTCTATGAATGGTCCAAGGCTGATTCGATTACTCCCTGAAATTTCTCTGCACACTTGGGGGGAGTCAGAAGTGGAAGCAAGATTAAAAGTATGCCATGTTACTAGGACGATCAAGAATACTCTGGTAAGGAATATGCAAATGTGGCTATACGTCACATCACATAAGGAACAAATCCGAAGGTCAGAGAGGCAAATTGTTGGCTGTTAGAAGAGCTGCTGGCTGTGATGACTGAGATGGCAATGCGTTCTTTCGTTCCGCTTAAAGGAAAATCCTTGAAAGGTTGCCTGTGATTCTGTGTCCCAATTAATCATATTACTGTCATATTTACGGGTGTACGTATTGCTGAAATGCTTTATTACGTACTGTCTAGGGCTTGAGTCTGATCTGCGTTTTGAATTGTACGTATTTGCATGAGAAAAATGGCACATTCATTTTTCAATAAATACTTTTCTAAAAAATGTTGTTAAAAGAAAAAGAGAGCACAATCATCAGAACTGCACTGATTTACAAAATAAGTAAATGCAATGAGTGACTGGTGAAGAGTGATGTTGCTCATCTAATGGTCATAACGTGCACATTCTAATATTCCATGCACTGCATGCAATGCTAGCAGCTACATGTCTTTCCTTAATTATAAAATTCAACATGCACATAATTACAAAGGTTTGGGCAGCAGATCCCAGCATCTCCTGGAACAATCTAATCAATTTGTAATTAACATGAATGCTTGAATCCAAAGGCTAACATTACATGTACAAATGCATTTAGACCGATCCACATTTAATATTAAAGTGGCAATAAACCTTATGGAAGACATATGAAAAATATTGGTGCTGCATCTCGTATTTCACCTAAACGAGAACTGTGTTAATTGGTTCTAAATCTAGGCCATATGCGGCTCCCTGTCTCCTGCTGCAGTACATGGAGTTAACATACAGGATGGCATGTGGATACTAATGCACGTTTTCAAAACATATGTAAGATTAAACAAGAAAGTACAGTATGAGTCATGCATGCACGTTTTATTACTAAAGAAAATGTAAACCATACCCCCTGCCATCCAGGATCGTGAAACTATTTTTAAGGAGACAAAAGAGGGATAAATGAAGAAAATCTGCCAACTGGCTCTAGGGGTGAATGAATCTTAGCTGTATGGCGCCTTAAATGGTTAACAGTATAAAGTCTAATACAAGCGAGTGTTTTCTCCAAAGTTTTCCAGAAGGAGAGACTTTTCCATGAGTAACATTCGATTGACCTTCAAATTGGGATCAGGTTCCATAGACTGGATTGTGTGTTAATCATTTTCTTTTTGCTTCCTTTAGTGGCATTCAACCATTCATCCAATGAATTTGGTACTTAGGACCATTTAAGCAATCAATCAAACAAAAAAACAGTGGGTCATTTTTTGCGCCTAGCCATTAAAAAGGTCAGCATGAACACACGGCATTCTGAAATTCATGCAGCAGGCAAGCTAACATGCCAGTCAGAGTGGCACCAAAAGCGTCACATGATGCATTATGTGAGTACGTTACCTTTGAAATTGCGACCATTGTCTGATTTTCAGCAGAAAAAGAGCCAAAAAAAGAAAGATAGAAAGAAAATGCTAAACACTACATCACAAAAACAGAACATACCATACACCATTGTCACTTGATTCAGTATTTTGTTCGAAATTATATTTCATCATTCAAATCAACTCTCAAATATGCATTCTTTCATTACGGTAAAGATGTCATATAGGCAGCTATTTATTATCGTTTAACAGTGCATTTTGCGCAAGCATCCCCAGTGAATGATGCTTTTACATTTAGCAACATATAAACTGCTTTTAAGCACCTAATGTGGCCTGTGAAGATGCAGGGAAATGATGCCTCTTTAAATGGCATAAGCAGGACTATGTGGAAAGATATCTGAGGGAATTGAGGTATGATCTAACGTTCTAGGCTTTTCCGTGAGATTTATGCATGATCGTTGTAATAAAGTGGTCAGCATAGCCAGTAAAACCTGTCAGTGGCAAATTAATGTGTTCCTTTTTCCAGAATAATGTATTAAATGGTAATACTGCACTCAAATGTCAACAACAGTCAGAAGACAGACATAATTTCGTTTGTTCTCATATTTTTCTGAAGAGAACATAGTGACTTTGATTACATATGTTAAAGATCAGGGGTCGTATCATGATGGGACGAGCCTGCTTTTTTTCCTTGAGAGGTGTCTAAAGTTCAACCACAAAACTCGGAATTTCTCTGAGTTAACGCATGAACCTTAAACAGAACCAGTCGAAAACAATGAGCAGGAATTGCTTCGCTCTTTTTCCGATTTGTTCTGTAACTCGGACAAGTCTTTTGTTTGAAATTTAGAAATCCCCCACGCAAAAACACCAACCATTTGGCCCATCATGATATGGCCCCAGATTAAGGCAAGAGTGTGTTTTTAATTTTAGATGCCATAGGGACCTCAGGAGAGCAAGTATTTAAAAATATGTATATTTATGTACATAGACAGAGAGAAAGAGCAGGCTTTGGGTCAGCCCTCTTCAGTCATTAGCTTTCATATGTTTTTGCTGCTTTGTGATTGCTTGGATAGGCTGCCTATCAAGACTTTGCAATGTTAAAGGTAGTCACATTCCCATTTGTGTTCTGATTGTGTTTTGGTGATGGAACTGAGTAGTCATTTTGTGAGATTGCTCATGGGACATGACCTATATATAGCTTTTGAGAGCTACTGCTCAGGGCAAACTCCTCATTCACCTTGCTGTTTGATTTGTTTTACTTTGTCGTTGTGACAACTTCTTATTTGATTTACAGCTTACATACAGAGTGCTATTGCCTAGATCCCAGTAAGATGTTACAAGAACAATGCAATTCATTCTTCGGATCCGATTCTGTCACATTCTTTCTTCTTGTCTCACAGGAGATGATTCATGTGTTTTAAACTTTAAAGCTATGAATACTAGCCATGGCCTATCTTTCCTCCAACAATGGTTTGTATATTTAGTAGGAAGCTAATAAAATAAATGTTGCAATATGACAGCATAAACAGAAATGCACGAACTAAAATCATTTATGAAAATTATTTTTTAAAGGCAGATACAAACTGTGTTTTTATAATGGGGTATGCCCACATTATTGGTGTTTCCTTTTTGAATATGCCAAAGTTTTCCCAGTTCACTTTATGTCTTTTGGCCTGCACCTCTCTCTGCCTGTATGTTTCCCTGCCCGTATCTTTCCTTGACTGTACATATCCTTACCTGTACCAGTGTCTACACATTCCTCACCGGGCCCACACCTTCTTCATTCTGCACTCAGCCCTCGCCTATTACTATCTGCACCTCTCTCTGACAGCACATCTGTCTGTCTGCAACCATACCACACCTATCTGTCTGCACTTCACCCTGTCCGCACCATTTCCAGCATGAACATCTCAGGCGGATCCCTCCCAACATGTACCTCTCCTTTCGCTTACCTTTCCCTAACTGCACCTCTCTCAGCTCGTACCGCTCCTTTCGATCCTTCCCCTTTCCTGGACAACTACACGCCCATGCGTCTACTTGCAGCTCTCCCAGCTTCCACCTAGCCTGCACCTCTTCCTTCTCATACTTCTGCCTGCTCAAGCTTACTCTTCTCTGTAGATTTTCCTGCACATGCTTCCTTCTGTCAGCATCTCTCTTAGCCTATACCCAAAAGGCCCCTATCTCTGTATGCAAATCTCTCAACCTGCTCTTCTCCCAGCCCCCACCCGTGATCCACATACATTTCTGGGCACACATTTCACTCTCCCTCTTTTTGCCTCCATGTCTCTCTGTCCAAACTTCTGCTTACTTCATCGTCCTTCAGCCAGAATCTCTCCCTGTCTGTCCCTTTCTTGTGGGTAGCATTTTTTCTCCTACTTTTCCCTTGCCACACTTCTCCCAGCCTCCACATCTTTCCACCTCCCTCCTGCACCTGGACCTCAACCTGCCCTCCATGCATCTGTTTCACTCTGCCTGCACCTCTCCCAGCCTCCTACTTCCCCGATAATCCACCTCTTCCTGCAATTACCTCTCCCTGCATGCATCTTTTACAGTATGGGTCTCCATCGATTAGCTCAGGAGCTACTGGTAGCTCACCAGCACCCTTGAAGAAGGTCTTTCAAGGGAAGCTCAGCCCAGTACATTAATGGGGAATATTTAGGCATCTTGAAGACAATAACACTGCTCATCCTCAGACTCTTACAGTGGCAGCCAGCAAAACCAAAGGTAGGGCTTCTTGCCAAGACATACATACACACACACTGTTTTGCCCTAGATGGCCTGCAACATGATCTTATTTATCCATTCTCAATCTAGTAAAGTGAGATGGAGATGGGACATGTTGTAGACTCCTCTTAATCACAGTATATGTGTGAACAATGGGCCAGGAAATAAGAGTGGCAGTAGTAGACAAATCAAGAGCCAAAACGTAGTCATGTAAGTGTGGGCCAGCAGAAGCCAGAGAGAATACGTCTGAGTTGGGTGCATGATAAGACTGCGCGTTGAAGAGAGCAGAGACTGGATGAGCTGATATCCACATCTGAGAATCACAGTGCAGGCATCGTGATGTGTGCAAGCATGTGTGCACATTTATCTGTGCGTCTGTCTCCATCTGTGTGTTTGGCATTGTGTTTCACCCTGATAAACAATGTTATTCCATGGAAGATATGTCTGGTGTAAGGGACCACCAAAAGTATATGTCGATGCCCCTAATTTCTGGCATAATAGTGGACCTGGAATAATAATTGTCATTCTTGACATATTCTGGGCATTCATGGTATAGATGTGCCTACTGGCAGCCATCATTGACATAGTGTCAGTATGATTGGCCTAATTTCGGCTACCTGTGACATAAATAACCATAGTCATGACTGATGTATTGGAGTATCCTGGCCATTATGGTCTCCAGCCTTGGCACTGTGGTGCCTCTGATAAACGGGTGTGCAATATTGTCATATTAGAAGCATCCTTAACATTATGGTGAGCATCTATGGAAGTTAATCGTAAAACCTGGATATTTGAAGGAGATTCTGCCCATGACAAGCATTTGTATATGTGAGTACTTGATGAAAATGACAAGGTGATGTTTTGAGGACTGCATATTTACTAAAAATCAAAGCTGCTACTCTGAAGGAAAAAAGTATGCTTCTTTCAGAAAATACGTTTTGAGAATTGAGTTTGTTTGCCCTACATGGAAATGTAGGGCCGGGACACTCTTTGTGAGTAACCGTGCGCTTTATAAATCCCTATTTCATTTCATTTCATTTCATATTTGATAGAAAAATGTGCTTTTTTCTGAAACTGAAATGCTGATTATGACAAAATACTTGCATTTCCAAAACATTTTCATAGTTGAATGGTAGTTTAAGCTGAGTTGAGGGGACTCATTGCTGCGGCTATGAACACTGTGCCGGAGGGCACATGCTTCTGTGGCTGTTATTTCATTAGTCATGTGGAGACATTTGTATTGATAACACTTTTCCTGTCATTTTTGCTGATATCACTGCCTGAAATGTTTGGGTGGTCACTAGTTCTATTGTTAGTGAATGAGGTCCCTATTGTACAATTTGTTAGTAGCTCACAATGATTTTCCTTGAGCAGAAGTAGCTCTCATGAAAGAAAAGGTTTGCAAAAGGCTTAAAACACTGAGGCAGTTTTGGCTCCATCCAATGTTCGGTACTCTGTATATAAGATCATGCATGGATGAAATTCTAGCTGTCTGAAAGGGGAATCGTGTCAGCTCTCATGTCGTTTTCAAAGATTTATTAAAGCAGAACAGCAACAGGCAGTGAATATAGCCACTTAACACAAGTTGTCTCTGCAGAGTTAAAGGAAGAAGCGAAAGGTATTCATTAAGATAAACCTAGACCTTAGCCCTTATCTTGGACTATTAAGTACTTTCTGACTGAGGATCAGTCTATGAAATAATGGGAACTGTGCAATATTAATCAAAAGTCTTGTTAAATTTTCTTCTTTGTTAAGGGAAATGCCCAACTGTTTTCGAATATGGCTTGATGTCTCTTAACATATAAGGTTTGGGATATGTTTTGTATTATTGTGATCATATTAAGAGATGGTAGGTTAGGTGCAGTAAGGGAAATGATCAATAAAACCCCCTGTTTTGGGTGACCATCCTTTCACGGACTCTAAGGAGAATTTGGTGCTACAAGGGAAATGTGCAAACAGATGACAACCAAGCCTAAACTCCTAATACATGAAGACTACCCATAGAGGCCTTATAAGATTAAATCGAGGGGGGGACTGGGCGGGATGGGGGAGGTTGTATTTTATGTAATGATTTTAATTAATTGAACATTCTTAATAAATTTGAATTTGAACTTTAGTGACGAAAGTCGTCGCAAGGCAACGCAAGTCCTTAAATGGGATTTAAGACGCCACGCAAAGCCAAAAACCTTCGCCTCCCTGAAGCTTTCGTAATGAAAAGAAAAATCTTTATTTCTTTTCCTTACTTCCTCTTTCTATGTGTGATACATTCTGCATCACGCATAGAAAGAGGAAATCACCTCTTAGGATTGTTTGTGTTCAGGAAGGTATTCCTTCCTGCTTAAAAAAAATCCCGCCTGTAACACAGTCACCCTTGCACCATGGGTCAAGGGTGTCTGCGTTGGTGCTAGGCAGCACACACTGCACCAGCGCTAGGAGAGAGCAGAAGTGCACTATATATCAGTAAATATGGTGCATTTTTGCTCTCTCTCTTTCACGCAATGCAATGCAGCAAGTTGCCGTGCTACATCGTATAAACTATTAGTAAATCTGCCCCACAATGGGCCTGATTCACAAAGGTAAACTGAGATGAAAATCTAACTTTACGACTTTCGGTATTCACAAAGGATATTTACGAGCAGTAAAGTTAGACTTTTGTCTCAGTTAAACTTAAGACCAAAACTTAGACAAAAGTCTAACTTTACTACTCGTAAATGCCCTTTGTGAATACCGAAAGTGGTAAAGTTAGACTTCCGTCTCAGTTTACCTTTGTGAATCGGGCCCTGAGTGTGCAGAGTTAAGTCGCTTTATGAATTCAGACTTGCAATGAACTGCATCTCTGGATTTTAATATGCTCAAAGCTTCTCTATTGCACAGTGCTGACTACGTGCAGAAAAACTTTTAATACATCAAACCTGAAATGTTTCTCCTTTCTTTGTACGGGGTGAGGAGCACGAATACGATAAATACACAAGAATAAAGAGATAGGGCTAATGCTTATGCCAACCTCCTCCCCTTATGAAAAGCCATCTCCACCGCAAATTCATCTTTTCTACAGCATTGTTATGCCGAGATTAAAAATAATGTTTTTTCCTCACTTCTGAGAGAGGCTGCAGTACATACACTCTTAAATAAGAGAAGTAATCCTTTGGGAGTCCACAACTTTCTGAGAAGAGCCCTGCCAGAACTGTGCCTTCTCCTTGAAGCTTTAAGCCACTGGGGGAGAACTGCATATTTCTCACTTGGAGCATTGTGATACTTTTACTCGGAAAGTTTCAGAAGATGACAACTCTGCAATTTCAAAAAGTTGCTAAGTGCGTAACCTTTGCAAAACGTACCCTGTATTCCAAATTACCATCAAAATCGTTTTTATGAGATTTTTCCAGTATTTGTTTGGGGCTATGATTTCAAACTCAAAAGTAAATTTCGCAAATCTTTTTATCCAGGGAAACAGACATTTTTCTAAATTTGCAAAGATATAAAAAAACTTCACTAACTTGAGAAACTAGCAGGTTTAAGACAATATTCACAAATTTGGTGCAGTCAAGCTTTTCCAACTTTGCCAAAGCTTGTTCTTTGGAGTCTTGATCATTCTCTACAACTGCCACATGCATTTTGCACCACCATTCCTTTTCATATTTTGAGGAGTTTTCCATCTATTATGGTTGGCTGATGTATGGAGGCACTTGTTATTATCACTAACAATAATAACAAAGTGGATAAAACCATAAAAATGCACGGTCATGTTTACAATCATGCACACTCATCGTGACTGCTTTCAAAGATAGCTTGGTGGGAGAAATACTTTTTTATTCTCAGTCATTTATTTGATGGGGATTCTGTTATCATTAGTTACGTCTACATGGAGCATCTTTATTGGGGTATGGAATATACCATTCTCTTCATTTAGAAGTTAAGGCTTACATAACACTAAAAATGCACAGGGGCTGATTCACAAAAGCAATTATGAGTACAGAAAGTAGTACTGAAGGAGTATGTTTTGTGTACTCTTACATGCTTTTGTGAATTAGCACTGAAACGTACTACTCTTTAGGAAAAGTGCAAAGAGGGCAAGGAAGGTTTCGAGAGGCGAAGGATGAGCCAACTCTAAAAACAAAAGCTTGCTCAACCTTTCATCCTTTTCAAAATGATAAAAGGACTGCGAATGGTAAAAACTGTTATTGCGAAGAAGAAAGAAAGGAGGTGCGGCATGGGGTAATTCAAGCAGGTTGGGCTGTAAAAAGCGGTGGGCAGAGTAGAATTTGCACTGTATATTGTGGGGTGGTCAGACAGAAGATGAACCACTTTGCATCGGTGGAGGCGGGGGCATTCTGAGCATCAGTGTGAGAATACAGATTTGAATTTAAGATTGACCATATACTATTTTACTATGCTTTGCCCACAGCAAATAATGATGGTTGGACAAGCGGGTCACTCGTGTTACTTGTCCATTTGCCCAACATTATACTGGGGCCAATTCACAGACGCATTTTGGAGTCAAATGTAAAACAGTACTTCTTTCACATACTTTTTGATGCCTTTGTGATTTGGCTCCAAAACATCTAAAATAGAAATCAAATGTAAATTTTCTGGGAATATTCATGTACACTTAATACAAATAAAAAGGACTTTGACGTCTGTGCACTTTTACTAATAGAGAGGTAAACATTTTGAGGCCCATTCACTAATGCATGTAAGAGAATGTAAAAGAGTACTCCTGTAGTACTAGTTTCCTTACTCAAACATACTTTTGTGAATCGGTCTGATTGTTTATTACTTTGAAGTGCTCATCTACCTATTAGAGCTGCTCTAAAGAGAACAATCTCATTAGCCATACAGTCAAGTCACAAAACAACCAATCAAAAGGTGATGAAATTGCATCACTTGTGACCTGGGGTAGCTTTTGAACCTGGGAGCTAGAGGTCTTCTCAGAAGCAATTACCAATTCTGTCCTATTTTGACCACAGCATTCACAATTAACTTTGAAAAATCTATTTAGTTTTGTGTGAGAAAAAACAGGAAAGATGATAGGAGTGAATGAAATGTTTAGAATTCAAGTGGTGTAATTTTAATACTATAAAGCCCTTTCTTTTGTATTTCTTCAAAACACATATTTCGATCTATCCAATTATCTGATATGCAGTAAAAAACCTACCATTTCATCAGACCTTTAGGACACATGTATGCATTGTTTGGTCCTAAATGTTAAGGTTTCATTGTTTTTGTATTAATACTGCTAATTTGAAGTTAATAATAGAGCTTAATCAGTTTGGGCCGTACCTTCGCTTGCATGGCGGTCTCTGAATATGTTGTTCGGATGGATGCTAAACCCTTCTATGTTGTGCACTGATGACGCTCTCCTTATGCTACAGATGCTTTCCTTAGACTTGGAATGGGTCAAGTGCGGACCAGTTTGAAGCCTGTCAGGGTAAAGCTGGTCCCATTGCCTTTTGGGCGACGAATGGTCCAAAGGTCCAGATATATGAACCAAAGGGTTACATCGGTCAGGCTCAATCAGAGCCTTTGTGTCCTCTGCTTCCGAAGGTCTACCACTTTCCTTTGTAGGGGATTTGAAAGACTTCAGGGCAACTGAATCCTCACTGTGCTTGGAAGAGTGGATCACCACTGCGTCGGGGTCCTCCTGGGGTAAGGATTGCTTCCTGTAGGTCAACAGTCTCAGTGCAGGTAGCTTGAAGCCAAAAAACGTTCCTGTGAAGAGAAGGGCATTTCAAGGTTAGATTCAGCCATCCCGTCTGAACAGATGACAAACATAATCGATTTTCACATGTATCAAACACAGCACTATTCACTGAGGCCAGGATTATAAAGCGGTCAGAATAAGGGTGGGTTGCGTTTAACTCACCGAGTAAAGCAGTAAACACATTCTAAACCGAGTTTCAACTTGGCAATGGGCATCACATGCAACATTGGCATTAAAATCACCGAATTTCTCATGTTCTGCCATTTTTCTGAGAATTTCCAGTGTTAAATTTCAGCACATTTGACCTGCTGAAATCTATCAGGTTGAAAATTGTAGAGTTACGGTGTTTACCCTATCTCCCACTTGCTCACGGATTAGAAATATCCTGCAAACTCTGAGTCAGGGCCTAAATCAGAAAACTGCCAAATCACGTTTTTCGTAGGCGTGATATATTGTTATAAAGTTACATGCAATGTTATGACTTTTTGGCGAATGTTTCATTTACAGGAACAGTTGTATTCATCAACCAAAATATTGAGAGCTTTGAAAGAGACCTTGCGTTCCTTTTAACCACCACACAAAATTATTTAAAAAAATCCTTTGACCTAAATGATGGGAATAGCACATTTAAAAAATATATATATTTGACTGGAAACCCCAGTCTGTAGCTTGGTAATAAACTGTCATTGATATCATTCAATTTAAATCTAGAAAAACTTAAAGACAGGAATATGTTTCAGAAATCATTTGTTAGATTGTTTAAATGACGAGAGTTACACAAAGGAGTCCACAGAGTTTCTGAGCAACAATATAGATGAAGTGAAAGAACGTGCGATAAACATCGCCAAAATAGGCTAACGCAATTTTTCATATCGCCGTCTATCGCGGGAAAATAACTCTGTGTCAACGTCGTATTCACAACACGGCGGTAACATGCGATAGTTTCCCGATAACACCTCAAATGTCCGCGATACAACTACCGTAACGGCGATAAAAAAGGAAACCCGAACGTGAAAAAAGTTGCGATGGGCCCAACTGCGATAAAAATCCAGCGAAAAGCAGCGCAAGGCCCGCAAGTCCCACAAGTAAGGCGGGAACAATCACTATAAAAGCAGCAAAAATGAAATACAAATAAAACACAAACAACTGCGAAGCACCATGGACAACCCGAACCCCACAAGCCCCACGGAGGACCAGCCTGGGACCTCGGGGTCAGGAAAGGGCAAGGAGAAGAAGAAGAAGAAGAGGAAGACGCGGTTCAGTCCGCAGGAAAACAGGATCCTCATTACGGAGGTGACAGAACACCATCAACAACTGTTCGTCACCTCCACTGTGTCATTGGCAACAAAAAATGGAATATGGCAGTCCATCGTGGACAAGGTGAATGCAGTCGGAGTGCTGAGGAGGACAATGGAAGAGGTCAAGAGGCGCCGGAATGATGTGAAGCGCAAAACCAAGCTGAAACTCGCCAACACCTGCAAAGCAGCAATGCAGACTGGGGGTGGGAGTCCTGCGCCACAGGAGGAGCTGGATGAGATGGAGGAAATGGTGTCCACAGTCATCAGTGTGGAGACGGTGGCAGGAGTCGGAGGACCAGACACTGCTCAACATGACCTGACACAACAGCAACAGGGTGAGTAACCACCAGGGACTGGGTGGACAGGGGAGATGGGCACAATGGCACACATGCACAATGAAGTACAGCACATCTGCGGACAAACCATGCCCAAGAGTCACAACTCCGACCAAGAGCCCAATTTACCCAAGTCTGCAACAGCTCAGCACTGTATAAGCACAGAAGTGAAAGGCACACCGCCTGAAAGGGATAAGGGCCAGCCAAATCAGAGCTGAAGGGGCAAATCACCCACAATGCAGCACACACACATAACACTCAGAGCACCTCAACATTTACAACAAAGTGGACCAAACTGCAACACTTACACAACAGAACAGAGGACACAACTGCTGCCGCTTGTGTGTAGAAAATGGCCATTCGCATTTGGCATAGCAGGAAACTGTGAGATGATAATGGACAAATACAACCTCACATCCGTGATGGTGGCGGAATGTCAACTGTCTAGCATTAAATAGGCATCTCCACACAAACAGTCACAATGTACATTGACATGCAGTCTGTTTGTAAACTTGGCCAATGCGTCAACATACATGTGAACACAATGTCAAACTGCATCTCCCCTTCACATTGCAGAGGGAGAATCATCACCTCCTGCAGAGCAGACCATACTCCTCATCACCGATGATGAAGAGGACACAGACACCATCGACCCCGACGCCCTCCAACAGCTCATGGACACCCTCAGCACCCCACCCCCAGGAGCAGGGCAGCCCAGCTGCATCGAGGAGGACCCACCCCCTGCACAGACCACACAGCAGGAAGCACCCACCACCACGGCCATCTCCCAGGATCCCCACCAGCAACACATGGCATTCCAACGCCATGTGTCGCAGGGCCAGAAGGGGATGGCTGAGCAGGTGTGGGTGGGGTTCGACCTCATGGCAGCCAAACTAGATGCCATACGTGGGTGTCCAAGTCCCATCAGGGACCACCTACAGGCCCTAACAGACACCCACAGTCCGCTCCATGCTCTCCAACAATCCATGGCTGACATTGCCGGAGTCATGACTCGTAGACAAGAACAACTGTCTAGACAGAGTGGCTCCAGCGATCTCAGCCGTGAGTTGGCCAACATGTGGAGGAACATGGAGCGGATGCAGGTGGGAAGAATGGCTGCCACGGCTGCACACCAGCGAGATGTAGCAGGGATCTACCATGCCCTGCAGATCCTCATCATGGCAGTGCTGCCACAAGGCCTGGCGCAGATGAATGCTGCTGCCACTACTCCCTCCACATCACCGCCCCCTGATGTGTCAGTGCCTCACAGTGCGGCTGACAATCCACCTCCGGCCCCTGATGTGTCACTGCCACACAGTGCCGCAGACAAAACACCACCACCCACATGTGAGGCATATCACACATAGGAGGACGATGATGTGGATGAATCTGCCGTTGGGCTAAGTAGGAAGCAGCAGCATTCATCGCCACCATATGGCCTCTTTCTGCTTGGTTCTGCCCTCTGCATCATGCCCAGGAATAACACCCTCCACTGTCCCCCTTAACACTCTGCGACACTCACCTTGGCCCCCGACATGGACTGCTACATTTGTTCAGGCAACCAATGACACAGAAATCAGACTGCGGACTGAACTCCCTCTCCTACGATGTACTTTTCCCTCCCCAAAGGACCCTGGCTGGCCCTCCACGGGGCAACATTGTAAAGTAGCGTGTGCATGGCCAGGTACTGGTCCACCTTCACCACTCCACCGAATGTGATTAAGACATTCAAACTCACACAGATGAGTCATGTCCATGATCAAGCAAGTATTAAAGTATGGATGTATGTAGGGGCAGTGATTCCAAACAACGGTGCTCCCTGGGAACTGATTTCAAGGCGCATGTATGTCCGTGACCCAGATAGGCAGTGAAATGACTGGGAATGTGTGAACTAGCTGTGGCCTCATTGCTCCAAAACAACAATCTCGCAATTTCCAAACTTAGCCCCACGTCAATGTATGAAATAGGGCTGTGTGTCACAAAGGCAAAGTCAAAGTTATGTGGAAGCCACAGCTCGGAGCAATGATTGGTTTGAGTGTGGAGCGCTTGGACTCCTGGGATGGTTGGTGCGTAAGTGTGAAGGTCATACCATGCAAGTGAACTACGAGCAAGGACTCCTGTGTGTGGGGTGTGTATACGTTGGTCTCTGGTTAGCGCTGTGCGTAGTGTGGGAGCTGTCAGCAGCTGCTATGGTATCGCTCAGGGGGTGCCGGGCGCATGCATTCCCAAGGTCAGAGGTGCAGATGTGCTACCGCCTTCTAGTTCAGACAGAGGGGCTGTCATCCACAATGTTAGTTTGTCATCTGCTTGCATTCTGGAAATGTGATGGGGATTGGGTGGGGGGGATGTCACTGCTTCGCCTTCCGGCATGGTTGAACCCTTACCAGCCATGTACGTGCCCTCACAGTCAGTATTGCATGCTCTGATATAGCAGTGTTGTTTTGCTGCAGTCTGACAGTGATGGGTGCAGGTAGCTGTGAGGAGGCGGTTGACCACTCACCTTGCACCTATTAGCTGGCACTGATCACTACTCTTGATGGATGACGTCCGTGTACACATGTGACCTGTACATGGCACATTTGACCAGGGGACACATTGGTGTGTTCCACGCAAGGTGGACCTGCTGGCTTCTAGGCTGGTGTGCATCTCCCAATGTTGCCGAGGTGTCCACTGTGCCCACATCCCCCTTACGGCCATGTTGTTCATGTTGTGGGACTCGACACACAGGGTGTATATTTGCATCAGGCAGGTACATCTCTGACCACAAATGGCACCCTGTTGTCTTTTCCTGAACACCAATGACGGCCCTCATGTCATGTTCATGTACACGTGGGACGCTGTTGAGTGGCATGACGTACTAAATGTGACACCCTGATATGGCATATCGAATACGTGACACCCTAAACAGCCTCTCGGTACAGAGGTGACATACACACCATCTCATCTTGCAACATATGCAAAGGTTAGCACTCAATGTTGCACTTACACCCGTCAGGGTAATGTGCTAATGCAGAGGACTGACATGCACACGGAGAATGTGTGTTGCTAAGATTTTATTTGCACATGCTGTTCATGTGGTCATCTTGTACTGTGCCATGATTGCTGTGGACAGTCACAATGTGACGTCCTCATGCGAAGAAATTGTTGATGATTGTGTTCCTTCGGGCTATTCCTGCTGCGGCTGCAGTGGGGTGTGGTCCACCTGCATCATCTTCCTCATCATCGTCCGGTGCTTCTGGGACTTGGATCCATGGGGCATTGGTGCGTACACATAGGTTGTGATCATCTTGCACACTATTTCTGGGCTGTACAAGAGTCTCCCACCGGTGATGTCCAGGCACCTGAAACGTGATTTCAACACGCCAAATGTGCGTTCAACAATGCCCCTGGTGCATTTGTGGGCCACATTGTACTGCCTCTGGGCCGGTGTGTTCGGGTGTCGGAGGGGTGTCATCATCCACGGGCAGAGTGCATATCCTTGATCACCTGTGAGAGGTAAGTGAGATTAGTGTAAACTGGTGGTTCTGCATGCTGTGTTGGCAGACATACAAGTTTCGTGGTGTGTGATTTGTGCGACCTTGGGATTCATGTTAGCCATGCATTGCTGCTGGCAAATGTGGTAGGACAATGTGTATTACGTAGCCTCACAGCTGCTCCTCCCTCCCAACGAGCCTATTTACTTGTGTGTGCTGCGCAGTTGCATCACTTGCACTCCTACGGCACACCATTGTAATGCCTGTCTGCGCATGTCCGCAGGACTGACAGCAAGACTGTAATGTTGGCCGTTGAAGGTGGGCAGCCACGTGTGTGTAGGCCTATGGTAAGGATAGGGCGGACACAGATGTGGAGTTCTGGCCTGGCTGAACTCGCGCTAATATTGAGGCTAGGCCTTCGGTTCAGGCTGCGGCAATGTAGATACACACACAACAGTTGGCATGTATGAGCCGAGACCCCGAGCGGTCTCGTGCTCCTTTATTAATCCATTCAGGCGAGGCTGCCCTCCTGGTGCATGCTACATTGCAACATTGTCGATTACAGGCCGGGTGGCGCAGACACTACTACGGAGACACACGCCATAGTCACTTTTGTGGCCAGGCCGTACCTGAACCACGCCCAGAGCCCAGAACAGACCATGCCCAGAGCCCCGGGCCTTTTCTACGCACTCCTCACACGCGTGCGCCACCGCCGCGGCACTGGGATGTCGTGCGCTTCGGAGTATGTCTCCAGACGATCTACCCAGGCTTACCGGCGGCCTGCATGGGACGGGGGTGGCCCCGTGTCTGTGCACGGCTCCAGTGGCGTTACCGAGGACATGCTGTTGGCTACTGGAGGCGGACTTGTGGGGTAGCCCCTCAGGACAATGACTTGCGTGGCAATGAGTTCGGCCCACCGGAAGAGCTGAGCGGGTGTGCATCATGCTATAATGCTGGAGGCTGCTATAATGCTGGACGGTGACTTGCGGTGCACTGAGTTCGGCCCACCGGAAGAGCTGAGCGGGTGTGCAGCCTGCGATGATGCAGCAGGCCTGGAGGGGCAGACTGCAAAGGATGTGTATGTTACTTGCTGTGCCGCAGTGTGGTCAGAAGGCAGCAGTAGCCAACTTGCAACTCCGCGGGGCAGTGCCGCTTGGTGCGCTGGCGGCCTGTTGCGCAGAATCCAGCGATCGGCTGAGGAGGCTGCCAAGCTCGCGGAGCCTGGCCTTGGAGATTTCACCGGCATGTGGTGGGCCCTCTTGGAGAGACGCCGGTGGCAGCAGGTGAGCAGTGAGGCCTGGGAGCGCAGGGGCGGGCATTCACCGCTGGGCACAGGTCGGGTCTGGGGATCAGCGGGCTGGGGTGCGGCAGACACACAGGATCGCACAGGCACCACCGGTCACAATGGCGGCCTCGTGGCAGGGTGAGGGACGCCACTGCAGGCGATGACGAGATGTGCGCCGGGTGGCATGGAACGTAGCCACCTCGTCGCCGGTGTGACTTTGCCCGTTGTAGGTGGTCGGCCATGTGTGTGTAGGCCTATGGTCAGGATATGGTGGACACAGGGCCACACGCAGTAGTTGCTTCGGTGGCCGTCCCGGAAGTGAACCACTCCCTGAGCCCCAGCCTATTTAGTCACTCCCCTGCGCTGGGCTGGCATGCGCCGGCCCTGCCCAGTACGCTTACGCTTACAGGGGGGCCGACATGGCTACTTGTCCAAGGTATTCCCCACTGCCTGTGATGACATGGTTGCGTCCACTGTCCACGACACTACAGACTCCCGCAGTATGTGTCCACATGGACATGTCTGTGCTCTGCATACTCAAGACTGTCCAGCACATCACCGCCACACTTGGCATTGTGTACATTGTTATTCATGGGTCCATTGCCTCCTTCGCACAATCGTGGTTCCCACCTCTCCCCACATTCTGCAAATGTGTGGCAGGGGGCTATGCCTTAGTGTATGGTTTGTCCACATTTCTGGCCCCTCTTACCATGGTTACTTGTGTTGTTGTGTCTGGCAGGTGTGCAGGTTGGTTGGCATGTTGAATGTGATTTTGTTACGTGTCCATTCCCACAGTTGTGCGTTGTGCGATTGTGGAATTGAGGAGTGTGGTGTGTTCCATTGGTACTTACCAACGAGCAGTCCATTTCCATAGATGCCATCCTGAAAGCGCTGGTTGATGATGGACTGTTGGAAGATGTATGAATCATGCACACTGCCTGGGTAGTTGGCGACGACATTGGTGAACAGTCCCCGGTGGTCCACTATTGCCTGCACATTGATGGAATGCGTGTGCTTCCTGTTGCAGTAATTGTGTGCAGTGTCAGCAGGGGGCACAAGTAGGACATGTGTGCAGTCGATTGCCCCCAATACGTGCGGGAATCCAGCTATGGCATAGAAGCCTTGCTTGGTCTCCAGCTGTTCCTGCGCAGTGTGGGGAAAGTGAAGGTGCTGGGGTATGAAACTGATGATGGCATCCAGGACAGGTGTGATGACCTTTGATAGGACTGGCTGTGAGACTCCTCCGACTGTGGCAGTTGTTGGTTGGAAGGTACCAGAGGCCAACAGGTGCAGCACAGCCAGCAGCTTTGTCTGCGGAGGGATGTTGGTTTTCCGCTGTGTTGGTACCGTCAGCCTGTGGGCAATGTGGGTCATGATGCGGAGGATGGTTGTCCTTTTGAGCCTGTAGTGGGCAATGACATCCTCTGGTGTTAAGTCTGTGAGGCTGATGCGTTTTCGGAAGGTCCGCTGTCTTGTTCTGCGCTGCCTCGGTGGTGGTCTGGGGGGGGAGAGGGGTGGTCCTGGGGGTGGTGGCGGTGGGTGTTGTGGCCCTCTTGGGTCTCCAAGCTGCATGATTAGTAGCTCCATGGCATCTGTTGGTCTTCAGATGTGGCTCTGGCATGGGCTCCCTTTGTACTGCAGGTTTTCGTCCTACTTAAGACCAGTAAAAAGCAGGTGTTAAGTCCCTGCTGATAACGCGCCTTATCGCCTGCTTTTGTCCGGCATCGCAGATCTGGCTGGTCGTTGAGAATATCGCGAAGTGGTGTTTTCGTGTGTTTTTGCACGGGAACGCCTACTCTGCATATCATTAGCGTTAATTGTCGCTCTCATCCGTGGCGATGTGTTTTGCGGCAGCTATCGCAGGAAAACTGGCGGTGTCGGCAGTTTGCACCAGCTTGTGAATAGGGCGATGAGTCTATCGCCACTTTTGTGGCGCTAAAGTGCCGATAAATCGGCGATGACTCCTTGAGAATATGCCCCTCTAAGTGAAAACCCCGAACGAAAAGCAATTCGTATTATGTTAGGTTTACACTGAAGTAATCCCATCTTTCAAAATTTCCATCCTAAACATTAGAATTTTTGGACATTTTTTCCACAAGTGGTACTTATTAATGCAAGCGCAATAGAGGGACATCTGTTCCCAGAATGATCATCTGCAGTGGTGGCTCGCAGAGGGAGTGCTGCGGGGCGGTGGGGCGGGGGAGGGGTGGGGTGGGGGGTAGTGGAGTCGGACATACGATGGGCAGGAGTAAGGTAAGTAAATAAATAAATAAAACTATTTACCTTGCGCTCGCTGCATCGCATTCTTGCATAGTTCTTGCATATATATATATATATATATATTGATTTTGCAGTGTTTATTTGTTTAGTTGATACGTCTCTGTCTTTCTCGCTGAAAGAAGATCTTGGTAACGCTCTCAAGCCTGGGATATACTTCAGCTGCAGGATGCAGATTATGTTTAACCTCTTGACATAAGAGTGTAAAGTGTGCTTGTGTGTGTTTACCTTTGGCACAGTATGGTGTGAGTGTGTTTTCTGATTTATTCACCTGATTCTAAAAAACATCATTGATCTTGACCTAATGCAGAAGTTTATGCATGACTAAGTCATTGTTTAATTGTGTTCCTCTTGATTCTTTTAATAATTGCTGCAGGAGCTGGTCTCCATACTCATTCCTAGTTTTAGGATAGAAGTCCCAGATTGTTCTTTGACCGAGAGTTTGCTTCTCCACCAGCATGAACGCGCACCAGTTGTTTCTTTCATTATTTTATTATTTTAGCTTTTTATTTGAACTACTTCTTTTAGTTTATTGTTTGTTTCCGAACCCCCTTCCCTTGAGATCATCGGATGAGCACTGGTGTCTCTGGTTCAGTGTTCATCGGATGGTTTCCGGGGATTGTTGGGGTCCAGCTGCCTCTGCATGCCCAGCAGAGACAAGAACGCGTTCCAACGTTCATCGTCCCAGATTTGTTCTTGACAGTTTTACATGTCCTAGTAGTGAAAAACTCTTAAATTCATTTTTCACTACTGCAAGTCCTACCCCTCTCATAGGATAACATTGGAGTTATTTTATTTCTTTTAATAAGTATAGTTTCCAAATGAGAATAGGTAGCCAGTTCATGTTTGGTGTCTCTGGAACCACAATTTCAAATTCTAACTTATGGGAAGTCGAATTTTAAATTGCAATTCTGAAAATACCACTTTTAGAAAGTTGGCATTTTCTTGCCTTAACCATTTTGTGCCTCTAGCTTGTCTCTGGGTTACATGACTGTGTGTAGCTGACAGTTGGGTTTTGTGTATTCCTCCTTGACAGACTTACACAATGGGGAGCTTACGTGTGACTGCATAGGCCATCACTGGCAGGATGGATGGGAGGAGCTCTTCTCATCCCCACTTACACTTGAATAGGCTCTATCCTGTCTACACACAAAGGGCGGCCTACCTCCTGTAGTTAGTCTTGGGCCAGGGCCATAAAGGCAGGGCACATGTGCACTTCAAAGGCTTGCCTCTAGAAGCTTCTCCCCACTTCAAATGGAAAACTGTGTATAAACACTGGACTTCAGACACCAACTCTTCAGTACACTTCTGGACCTGTGAATACTCCGCTAGGAAGAAGGACTGCTGTGATGCTACAAGGACTGCAATTCTGCTCGACTGCTGCTCTAAAGAAACTGCTGCCCCGCTGTGCTGACTTGCTGCCTGCTGCCCTTTTGCCTGGGGAAGAAGACTTGCAACTTCATCTTGAACCCAGGACCCCAGAGTGACTCCAAGGGTTAGTCTGCTGGCCTCCTGATCTGAACCTCAGAAACATAAAAGGCTCCCCAACCAGCTCTGGAACCCAGCTGCAGTGAGTTCCTGACCCACAATTGGTACCCCTAAGGTCCTGGACCCTTGGTGTGGCTCAGCAAGCTCATATCAAGGTTTTGCGCTCTTCAAGACCGCAAACCCGCCTGTTCCCACTAAGGCCATGCAGCTCACACCGACACTCAGTGCGGAGTGCGGCCAGCACACTTCTTCACACTGCAGCATCAACCGCTTGTGGGAGCCTGCCATTGCGAAGCCCCAGCCCACTCGTCTGCGACACCCGGCCTGCTCTTCATGCCATGACAACAGCTCCCTGCCATGCTCTCCTTGCTCCTCACAGCCCTTTCCAAAGCAAATAAGGCTCTTGGCTACAAACTTAAGAAAGTAAAACTTCATCAGGACTCACCTGGGACTGTATCCGACCTGTGCTCCAATGTGGTGGGTCTGAACTTTTGACTCTGACCCGGCCCAGTGCAACCAGATAGCCATGGTTGGCCCTTTTTGACTTTAGGAGCTATTTTACACGTTATTCTTTAAAAATTAATATCTCCAGGTCTACTAATATGACCTTTGGTCTTTTTTTGTGTAGGAAAGTGCCCCTTTTTGGCATGGTCATCCCTACTTTTTGCCTGGCATTTGATGTAATTTTGACTGAAGTGCACTAGGTCCCTGCTAACCAGGTCGCCAGTGCCATTTCTCTTTCCCTAAAAGAAGGAAACTGTTCAATTCTCCCCCAATTGGCAAGACCGTTAGCACCTCTGTAAGTCCTAAGTAAATGGCACCCTTGGTACCTAGGGCATGGGTGCTAAAGAGGGTCCTTAATGGCTGCAGCATACATTGTGCCACTCTAAGTGACCCACCGCCAAACTCATGCAGACTGCCATGGCAGGCTGCGTGAAATGGTGCAAACAAATGTGAAAACATGACATGGCACGCAGGCACTGCATGCAATATTTGTAAGTCACCCCTACACCAGGCCTTATAGCTCAAAGGCAGGGTGCTTTATATTACATGTGAGGACAGATCTGCATGAGCAGGAATGCCCCAGTGCTGTCCAGTTCAATTGCTAGATAGTCCTAGTGAACAGGGAAGCCATCTTAAGTACATGTACTGGGCACTGATCATTATGAGCTCCCCAGTTGCATAATGGCTTCACTTGCACCAATGGTGTTTGGTATCAAACACTTTGTATCAGTCAGTCAAACTCTTTATTTCAGTAAAATACCATAAAAGAAACAAAGATTCGAGATAGACTCCATACATGCCAGTATAGCGACAGACAATACATATGATTAATTTAAACAGTACAGTTAAAATATGGCAATCCATAGAAAAGTTATAATAGCAGACGGTAAAGATTTTAAAAACAACAGATATCTTACAATTCGTGGTTTTCATCGCAGGTTCTAATCAACAGAGAGAAATTGATGTGCAAATTTAGCAAAGTCCCTTATCTAAAGTGTGAATACATTAGTTACTATATGAGCGGTCGACAGAGCAAAAAATTGCGTTCATGGGCAACACACAGTTGAATTAAAATTAATTTTTAAAAGCACCAATCATCACAGTAAAAACAGTTAAGAAGGCAATTTGGGTTTGCTTATGAGCAGAAGTTAAAAAAGACTGTTTACATTTTAGGGTTCATGTCCGTCATCACAGATGTGCTTAATGAGGCAGGTGATCATATCTGCAACTCTCGGAAGTAGGCTGGGGGGGCTGCCTGTGCTCTCCTTCTGATCGCCCATGAGTGGCCCAAGAATTTTGCAGTTGCGCACACGAGTAGAGGTCTTGCATCCAATTTCAGTATACGCAGAGCCACTCTAAAGTCTTGGGTACCAAGTTGCCTCAAAACAGGGGACAGCCATTTACTCCTGGGTTTTGCATATGCTGTGCAGGCAAAGAGAAAATGCCCAATATATTTGTGCGAACAGGGGCAACAGGGGCAACCCTTTGGTTGTGCTCTATTGGCCGACCATGAGTTTGTGAATGCATTGATTGGCAGGCTACCATACCTAAATTGGATGTATAGCTTCCTGTCAGCCGGCACTTTGATTATATCAAGGTAGCTTTCTAAGGTGCAGCTGATTTTGAAGTCTCTAAATTCTTCAGTTAATCTGCCCTGGCTACCATCTCTGTATGCATTTTGCTCAACCCATTCCCAGTAAAGTAATTTAATCTGTCTTCTAGTGTGGGATGGTGGGCGGACAATATTATGACCTAAGAGGCCTATGCTGGACATCAGGCTTTTAACGTATTTAATCCAGCCTATTTTGTTCATGGTGTCTAAGGCACAGACCTACTCAAAGGCAGCAGCATAGGGCGACAGTTCCGGAGTGGAAACCATCCGCTGCCAAAACAACAGGGGGCGGAACTTCGCTAGGTCACTGATGGGTTTAATACCCATGTCGAGCATTAATGGGCAGAGAGGAGTGCTCTGCGGCAGAGAAGCCAGATTTTTGAGGAACTTGTTCTCCAGGGTTGTCAGGTCACTTACTCTTGCCGTACCCCACAACTCATCCCCATAAAGTGCACTGCTCACGGCCTTACAACTGTATAGTTTCAGTGCTGGTGCAATTTGCTTAGTGTAGGAGAGACAATGTTCCATGCGTAGAGCCCCGGTTACCTTGGAAAATTTGAGGTAGGTCTTATTGAGATGGTGCTTCCAGGCCATATCCTCCGACAGTTTGATTCCCAGGTAATCAAAGGAACTTACTCTCTCCAGGGGGATGTTGTCTAAGAGCAGATTTTCCTTGAAGGACTTGTGGGGATTCAATAGCATAAGCTTGGTTTTGGATGTGTTTATTTCAAGCCCCCTCCCATCGCAGAAGAGCTTGAATTGATTTAATAATTTTTGCAAGCCCATTGGAGTCTTCGAGACAAGGAGGGTATCGTCTGCGAATAGGAGAGTGGCGATGCTTTGCTAAAGAGGGGGCGTCCGCTGGGAAGGCAGATAAGAGCTCAGTAACATGATTGATGTAAAGTGAGAACAAGGTTGGAGCCAAGACCCAGCCTTGACGAACCCCCGCTGTAATTAGATGGGATCGGTGACCTGTCCCTGGCTACCCCATTTAACCCTGGCAAAGTTTTCTTCATGGAGCCTGATTAGAAGTGCAAGGATACCCGGTGGCATACCCATCTCCCTAAGCACCAGCCATAATTTGTCCCTGGGAACGAAATCAAATGCAGATTTTAAATCTATGAATACAATATATAAGCTCCCTTTGCCCAGCAAGACCACCTTCCAGTACAGCATGAGGAGGCGAAAGACCTGGTCGATTGTGCCGGTTTTCCATCGAAAGCCCGCTTGTAGGGGAGAGAGGATATCATCTCTTCCATCCAGTCTGAGATTTTGGCTAGGAGCAAACAGCAAAAGACTTTCTGGACAGAATCGATCCGACTAATTGCTCGATAGTTGGAAGGGTTAGACCTATTGCCCTTTTTAAAGATGGAGACCACTTCAGCCCCTTCCATGATTCTGGGATCCTCCCTCCGCCCGCGATGTCATTAGAGAGAGTCAATGTGTAGGTTGCCCAGTTTTCCCTGTCAGATCGAAAGAGATCCCCTGGGATACCATCTGGGCCGGGGGTTTTGGCGGGTACAATTGCATCCAGAGAGACCAGTATTTCCAGTCTGGTAAATGAGAGATCATATGGTGGTTGGAGTAGGTCAGGCACTACTGGTTCCTTGTCATAGCTAGAAAGGGTCGAGTACAGGGCTCCAAAGTGTTGTTGCCACGAATTGGCTGAGATGTTATTAGCCAGAGGTGGAGACCTTTCGTGGTTACCCTTGCCCACGAGTACCCAAAACATCCTGGCATCTGGATGCGAGATGGACTCCCCGAGTTCTTCCCACCTCCTTTCATCCCATTCCCTCTTGGCCTTTAGTTGGGCATCTTTCTTTGTCTTAATATATCAAAAATTATGCCAGTAGTGCATTTATTAAAACATGCACCCAAAGGGCACGTTAGAGGTGTCCCCTGAAAACCTACCAACCTCTTAGTGTGCTGGCTGACTGCCTGCCACCACAGACAAGTTGTTGATGCCCTGGAGGTGAGAGCCCATGCTCTCAGAGGTCAGAAACAATGCCTGCTCTGGCAAGAGGTGTTTACACCTCCTCCAGCAGGATGTCTAGGGAATCTGCATACCAAGGCCAGAGGCTTCAAAGCCTCTGCCACCTTTGATATGCAACCCTGGCTTCCCTCAGACCTCGGAGATGCCACCCCTGCCCTGAAGCCCATTTGGCACCAGGACAGGGGGGAAATTAGATATGCAAGTAGGGTGTTGCACCACCAGGCTAGTCACACTCCTACGGTTGGCTGCTTGATGTGCTCCATGAAGGAAGGATTCCACCATCTTTATTTTGGTGGAATTAGGAACTCTGGGACAGGGTTATGCCAACTCCCCACAGGAAGTGGTCATATAGGGGTGTAGTGACCCCAATGTTAAGTAGCCCTCTGGCACTCATGACAACCCAACTTGTCCTACAGCTGTGCATCCTCCAAAAGCCTCAGAGGGCCAACAGCACTTCACCAAGCCATCAGCATCTCCCTTGAAGTAGAGGAGCCACTTCCCTGCAACCTGCAGGCACTGTCTGCAAAGTCTGGTTCACCGTTCTGCTGACCACCTGGTCCACCGACACAGCAGCTGCCCAAGAGAAGGTCACTGTGCTCCAGGTGGTGTTAGATCAGTCTCCCCACTAAGTTTGGAGATGTCAGGGGTACTGGATCCCTTGCAGCAACCAAGGTTTGAAGTCCAATCCAGACTCTAACACCGCAAAGGCTGACCAGCCGATGATTGACATCAGCATCACATAGGCCAACACTGAGAGATGCCCAGCTGTCCTGTGTTGTCCCCCTCTGCAGGTCTGACCGAGAACCGAGAGTGCCTTTGATGCACGGGAACAGCCAACCAAAACCCTCTGCATCTGAGCTCCCCGGACCGGGTCCATTAACACTGACTTTACCCCCCTGCTCCCAAGCCCCTCATGGACTGAGGCCCCCAATGGGAGCTCATGGTCTTGTCCCCAAGTCCCCCTCTGCTGCCTGTTTCTAGGTGGCCCCCTTTCTTCGCCTACGGTGTAGCACGCAAGTCTACCAACCCATCCAGCACCTCTGCACCCGGACACACCAGGGCAGGTAAACCCAACATGCTGGAGGATCTTGTAGCTTTGACCCCCTAACACCTTAAATCCTAAAGGGGACTCCCAAAATACAATCGAAAATACCTGTATGCAGCATATCTTTCTCATTCCATAGGAAGGCGTTACCGCGTAAAAATGCATTTGTGAAATTTTTGCTTACCTATCAAAATTGATAACTCGAAAAGTACTTACCCATTTACGAACTTCTTGTTCGTAAATGGGTAAAAATATATAAGAGTACCCGTGTGTCATATTTTTTGGCTCTGTTTGTTCAACAAATGCTTAACTCTACCCTTTGATAAGCCTACACTGCTCACCCACAATACCACAAAAGAGAGCATTTGAGATGATGAATTTAAGCCCTGTAAGCCAATAAGGGTCGTTTGGACTTTCTACATAGTGTACCTCATTTTGATGCACTACATAAAAAGCCAGATTTCTACATTTTATTTAATCAATTTTACTCTATTTTTCTAACCTGGTCTGGTATCTTTTTGCATGGGATTTTCACAGATTTTCTGTTTGAATTTTTGCAAAAATACTTTACACATTGCCTCTAAGTTAACCCTGAGTGCTCTGTGCCAAGCTACCAGGGAGTTGAGCACAGGTTAATTTGGGGTTTGCTTGTGCCTTACCCTGACAAGGACTGTGGTTGCTGCTTGACCAGAGCTCTCATCCCAGTCAATCAACTACCCAATTTCTCATAATACATTAACTCAGAAAATCTCTTAATTAGTATGTGGCCTGGAGACAGCACAATTAATAAGTAAGCACTTATTGTTCTGTGTTTCCAGGATGTGCTTCATGCAGCAAATGCACTAATTTGCAGACATACCTAGTTCCATACCATAATCAGGGCAAATTTCAGAAAAACAAATAAACAAACTCCACCCACCCCTGGGTTCCGCAGTGAATGAAACAGGCACGATATTGCCCCAAACCTTTTTTTATCACAGTGCTTTATAACATTAGTAGTTTAATACTATAATACTATAAAAATCAACAGCGTTTGAACTATTTAGAAATGAGTAAAAAAAAATTGATATGTATATATATATATATATATATATATAAATATATATATATTCACTGAAAAAACCATAGGTTTTAGGGACAGTTATAGTTAGTTGGACATTGCACTCGTACAAAACCCGTGAAATTCCCCGTTATAGTTAGTTCAGCTAACTATAACTCGCGCCCCATAATGCACTGCTGATGACGTCACATATTACATCACTCATGACATGGTCAGTGACATCACTGATGACATCACTGATGACATCTCAAATGACATCACTGATGACATCATCCAGTGACTGTGTGTTTCTGTAAAGTTTAAATATTTTTAATATATATAGGGAAAGGCGTATTGAAGAATGAGTGGGTGTATAAGTGTGTGTATGGATGATTTAGTAGGTGCGTGACTAATTCTATAAGTGAGTGATTAAACGTATCTTACTGAATGCATGGGTTAGTGACTAAACTGGGTTAATGTCTGTATCTGTCTGTTGCTGTGTAAGTGGCTGCATGGGTTTGTGAATAGCTACATGAGTGTCTATAAGAGTTATTGATTTGTTGTCTGAGTATCTGTATGGGTGCCTGAGTGTTTGTGTGGATGGGGTGTGTGCGACTGTGCATAGATGTGTGAGTGGGTGATTCACTGGGTGGATGGTTTCAAGAGTGCATCTGTGATAGACTGTATGGGTGGGTAAGTGTGTGTAAGAGTGTGTTAGTGAGTGAATGTATGTCCCAGTGGTACATGTGTGAGTAACTACATATGTGAAAGGCAGTATATATGTGTATTGGAGTATAAAAATAGCTATAAGCGAGAGTGAGTGATTGTGATAGTGGCTGTATGGATGAGTGTGTGCTTGTATCAGTGATTGTATAAGAGCGTAACAATGTGCTAGTATTTGTATGATTAAGTGAGCTGGTGTGTGTATAACTGTATAGGTGAGTAAATGGCAGTGTGTTTAATTATTTGCATGACTGACTAGGTGTGTGAGTACCTCTATGGATGAGTGGCGGTGTTTGAGTGTCTATATAGGAGTAAGAGTGCATATGATTGTCCTGTACTGAGTGACCATAAGTATGAGTGACTGTACGGGTGAGTGAGTGGATGTGTGTGTGTAGACCTAAGAATCAGTGAGTGGGTATGTAGTTATTGGTGTTGGAGTGTCTATGGTTTTGCGAATGGCAGTCTGTAATTTAGATTGGGTGTATCAAAGGTTATATTAGGGTGTGAGGAGGTGCATCAGATTATCACGTGGATGATGTCATCAGTGATGTCATTTGAGATGTCATCAGTGATGTCATCAGTGATGTCACTGACCATGTCATGAGTGATGTAATATGTGACGTCATCAGCAGTGCATTGCGGGGCGCGAGTTATAGTTAGCTGAACTAACTATAACGGGGGAATTTCACGGGTTTTGTACTGAGTGCAATGTCCAACTAACTATAACTGTCCCTAAAACCTATGGTTTTTTCAGTGAATTTCAAACTTTTTTAAATGCTAATTTCTAACTATAACTTATCTGAAACCTATGGTTTTTTCAGTGAATTTCAAAGGTTTTTTAAATGCTAATTCCTAACTATAACATGTCTGAAACCTACGGTTTTTTCAGTGAATTTCAAAGGTTTTGTAAATGACAATTTTTAAATGTATTAATTGTTATATTAATTTTTTTCATACTGATTTATTACATTTTTAGATTTTTTTTACATATGTTTATTTTTTAAATTACATTGTAATTACATTATACATTACATTACAAAAATACTTTCTCAGAATGAATTACTTTAGTTTAAATACTTTGCACATAGGCAATAGACTTTTAAGTACAGTAGTTACAGTTGTTGCAATGGGCACCACATTTTCAAACACAATGCAACATTCAGCTCAATGTGAATTTCTAGTTAAATGCAATTAGTTACTTTATGGATTACTTTTCTAACCACAGGACTGGATCCTAGATTCAGTCCTGGTACATCTCCTGTAAACAGTTGAGTAAAAGCGTTTTGGTTACAGTCGTGATTTTTAAGGAATATTATTGTATTTTAAAAGTTGACACTTAGAAACTTTTTCTCATAGAATCACCAATGTTATCCTATGGAAGGAAATTCACTTAGCAGGTAAAAACTGTTATCGTTACTTTTTCTTACTCAGTGTTGGATCCTGGATCCAGCACTGGTGCATCTCCTGTAAACAGTTGAAAGAATGCGTTTAAGTCATACAGGCGATTTTTAAGGAATATTTGTAGTTTGTGAAAATCGACACTTTGAAACTTTTCTGCTGAAAACCAGACAATGGATTCCTATGGAAGAAAATATAAGTTACTGGTAAGTACGGTTAAAATTACTTTTCAGGACCAGTACTGGGCTGAAAGATGCAGCACTGAGGTCTCTCCTGATAACAGGTGAGTAAATCGAAATTCGTATTTCGGCTGATTTTAGAGGAATATTTGTATGTTTCAAAAATCAACACTTAGAAACTTTTTCAGCAAAAAGCAGGCAATGATATCCTATGGAAGGAAATTCAAGTTACTGGTAAGTACGGTTAAAATTACTTTTGAGGATCAGTACTGGGCTGAAAGATGCAGCACTGAGGTCTCTCCTGATAACAGGTGAGTAAATCGGAATTCGTATTTCGGCTGATTTTAGAGGAATATTTTAAAGTTCCAAAACTCCACACTTAGAAGAATTTCCAAGTGAAACCAGTCAATGTTAGCCTATGGAAGGAAATTCAAGTTACTGGTAAGTACGGTTAAAATAACTTTTCAGGATTAGTACTGGGCTGAAAGATGCAGCACTGAGGTCTCTCCTGATAACAGGTGAGTAAATCAGAATTCGCATTTCGGCTGATTTTAGAGGAATATTTGCACAATGGTGAAGGGAGGGCGGGGCCTGAGGTGACATCTGTGCAAACGCGCCTCGTGGCGCGTTTAAGTTGGGGGATTAAGTCCCCTTGAATCATGAGGGGTCCCTACGGGCCAACTAGCCCACCAGGAACCTCCAGTATGCGCCAGGGGCTGCGTTGCAGAGACATGTACAGAGGCCACACCCCTTTTACACCTCTCTGCAACGCAGCTCTGTGGCGCTTTCTGGACGTACCTGTTGGGCTAGTTGGCCCCCAGACCCTCAGGATTGAAGGGGATTTAATTCCCCATCTTAAAACGTGCCACGGGGCCTGTTTGCACACATGTCACCTGAAGCCCGCCCCCTCCCTTCACCACTGTGCAAACGCGCCCGTGGCGCGTTTTAAGTCGGGGATTAACTCCCTTGAATCCTGAGGGTCCCTGGGGTGCAACTAGCCCACCATATACCTCCAAAAAGTGCCACAGAGCTGCGTTGCAGAGAGGTGTAAAGGGGCGTGGCCTCTGTACACCTCTCTGCAAGGCAGCCCCTGGCGCATACTGGAGGTTCCTGGTGGGCTAGTTGGCCCCAGGGACCCCAGTATTCAAGGGGAATTCGTTCCCCCTCTGCAAACGCGCCAGGGCGCGTTTGCAGAGTGGTGAAGGAAGGGGCGGGGCCTGCGGGCCCGATCGTTTTTTTCCCCTGAAGGGGGCTGTGTAGCCCCCTTCCTTTTTCCTATTTTTAGGCCCTGGGGACCCCATCCCCAGGGCCTTACCCCTTTTTTAAATTAAAATTAAAAAAAAAAAACGGGAAGGGGCCGCGTGGCCCCCTTCCCTGGGCCTGTATTGGTCCCGGGGACCCCATCCCCCGGGGCATGGCCTCTTTTTTTTTATTTGGAGGGGGCTGCGTGGCTCCCTCCTCAGGCCATTTAAGGCCCGGGGACCCCATCCCCGGGGCCGGACTTGCACTTTTTTAACTTTTTACCTTTGGGGAGGGGGCTGCGTGGCCCCCTCCGTGGCCACTTATGGCCCCGGGGACCCCATCCCCGGGGCCTGGCCTCTCGTTGGGGACTGTGGAGGGTCCCCAAACCCCCACAGTCCCGCCGGCTCCCCGTGTCCTACGGGAGCCGGCATTGCTTTCCACATGGGGAGCAGCTAACATGCTGCTCCCCATGTGGAAAGCAATCAGCTTGGATATTGGAAGAGAGAGCAGGTTTCCTGAACTCTCTTCCAATATCCAAGCAGTTTGCAATGACAGGACGGGAGCCGCGAGGCTCCCGTCCTGTCATTGCGAACAGCAGTGTCCCGGGGTAGGCACCCCGGGACACTGCAGGAGCCGGCCCTGGGGGTGGCGGTCCCCAGGGCCACCACAGGCTCCAGGAGGGGGCCGCGCGGCCCCCCTCCTTACATTTGAAAGCCCCGGGGAGGTGGTGGTCCTCGGGGCTTGGGGGTCCAAAACGGACCCCCATTGTAATTTTTCTTAGTGCCCCGGGAGGTGGTGGTCCCGGGCGTGTGGAGGCTGGAGCCCCCCACACAGGTTTTTCAAAAATAAAAAAGAAGCCCCGGGAGGTGGCGGTCCCCGAGGCTGCGGGAGGGCTCAGAGCCCTCCCACACCATTATACATAAAGCCCGGGGGTGGTGGTCCCCGGGGCTTGGGGGGCCTTAGAGGCCCCCACACATAAAATTAACCCCCCAGCATGCCCCCGGGATTTGGCCCACCCGAGGGCCAGTAACATCGAGCGCGGGAGACCGCGCTCGATTTTTTCGGCAGGATTCGCGCACCCTGAGCGCATCCTGCCAATTTAAAAAAAAAAAAAAATTTTTTGCCCAGGGGTCCTTGTGGGACCCCTGAGCAGACCTAGGGGGTCAGGGTGTTTCTACCCTGCCCCTTTGTGCGCTTTGCGCACTTGTTTCTGTCCCTCGGTTCTACCGAGGGACAAAATGGCTGCCAACACTTCCTGATTTGGAGTGTTGACAGCCAATTAGCATGCAGCTCGTGATCGGGAGGGTGCGCGAATCCGACGCGGCCATAGATATATCTATCTTTTACTTTTGATTTTCTCAGCAACTACTGAACGGATTTACACCATTTAACAAAAGGGTTCTTTCTGAACCAAGAACTACCTCTTTGCCAAATTTGGTGTAATTCCGTTCAGCAGTTCGGGCTGTAGCCGTGTCTAAAGTTTCCTATGGAAAATTGCATGGGGAAAACACGTTTTGGGACCCCCTTTTTCTCGGCCCCCGCTAGACGAATCCCCGAGACTTTCAGGGTAGGAGCGGACCGGAGCTCCCCACAAAGTTTGAAAATTTTGCGAAGATACGTCAACCGGCAAGAGAGTTATTTCAAATAGAATGTCGCGGATTTCCTATGGATAATAGGTTGTAACTATAACTATCTACTGGCGACCGCCAGTAGATAATATATATATATATATCAAAGCTCCAAGGTTCCCACCAGTTTGAGACGCACTCTGACATCCACTACATCAACCTTCATGAGGTAAAAGCCGGATCGGCGGGCGGATCCAGTTTACAGCATGCCTGTCGATTCACGCCTGACGCATTTCGTGCTCATTGCACTCTTCAGAGGCGCGACAGTCAATTTGGCATAAAGGCCACACCTCCCACTTATGATATGAGCCCTCCAATGGGCGACTCAAATGAGTCTGCGTTGGTTTGTGGGTCTTGTAGTGTGTGCCTTAGTTATGTGCCGCTGTCTGAAACATTCCAAGCCCACCAATGGACCTCCACTCGCTCCTCCGGCTTGTCAATCCTCAATGGATGCCTCCACATTAAGACTCCGTGATTCGGAGCCCCGTGGCCCCAAATTTCCGGGTGGTGCGTCTCCCGCGGCTGGGAGGCCGCGTTGTAAATCAAAGCTCCAAGGTTCCCACCAGTTGTCTGTCGCGCCTCTGGGGAGTGCAATGATCACGAAACGCCTCAGGCGTGAATCGACAGGCATGCTGTAAACTAAACTGGATCCACCCGCCGATCCGGCTTTTACCTCATGAAGGTTGCTGTAGTGGATGTCAGAGTGCGTCTCAAACTGGTGGGAACCTTGGAGCTTTGATTTACAACGCGGCCTCCCAGCCGCGGGAGACGCACCACCCGGAAATTTGGGGCCACGGGGCTCCGAATCACGGAGTCTTAATGTGGAGGCATCCATTGAGGATTGACAAGCCGGAGGAGCGAGTGGAGGCCCATTGGTGGGCTTGGAATGTTTCAGACAGCGGCACATAACTAAGGCACACACTACGAGACCCACAAACCAACGCAGACTCATTTGAGTCACCCATTGGAGGGCTCATATCATAAGTGGGAGGTGTGGCCTTTATGCCGAATTGACTGTCGCGCCTCTGGGGAGTGCAATGAGCACGAAACGCGTCAGGCGTGAATCGACAGGCATGCTGTAAACTGGATCCACCTGCCGATCCGGCTTTTACCTCATGAAGGTTGCTGTAGTGGATGTCAGAGTGCGTCTCAAACTGGTGGGAACCTTGGAGCTTTGATATATATATTTTTCCACAATGTGATCCAACACAGTTTGATGCGCTCACCATCGGGTGCTCAGTGTAGGGGCCGGATCCTGGCCCTATATTCCAATTATATTACAAAAGACGCAGCACTCTGAAGTCAAATCTGGATAGATTTATTCAGCAACACTCTACCAACGCGTTTCAGCCCTCTCACGGCTTTGCTCACGGTTAGTGAGTCCTTCTTCTAATACACCTTATATACCCATGTGGCCTTAATGTGGCATTATGGGACTTGTAGTGTTGTTACAACGTCTATTTATGTTATTTACAAAGGAACATATTACTGTTATAACCTTTCACAGTGGAGGCATGCATATTCTTTATACCGTATTATGATGTCGTATCATGCGACATACCAAATTTTCGTGCAATTCTACCAGTTAAAGAGCAATTCTTGAGGTATTCACGTTCGCTATTGTCTATATGTATAGTACATGTATTTTCACGCAGTTGGTATTTCAGATAAAATGATGTTATCTTATATGCTGCTTGTCTAGTACGACTCTGTTAGTTCAGTGTATTAGATATAGTATCTGATCCACAAGCAATAACTCAGTCAGTTTCAAAATTACATCGCTGTTTCTTCTCTTGCTGAGAGTATTGTATGTTGGTATTGATCCCTATTCCAGATGTATAAAAAGTTCTTCATCATGATTCATCCCTCTTGGGATTTTTGTCCTGAGCCTGATGATGTAGCGCGATTCTAATTGGCGAAGTTTTTTCATTTTATTTCCACCACGTTCATCTGATGTTATAGCGTGAATGCCATTGCTCATTGCCCTCCAGTCTCCTTTTTGACATGACTGCATGTGTTTGGCAGTTGCATAAGACATATCCTTGTTTTTAACTGCTCGGATATGCTCCAAAATACGTTTTTTTAGTGTTCAAATTGTGCTGCCAATGTATTTAGATTCACAGTTGACTCAATGATGTAGATTACATATTTCGTTGTGCATGTTATTTTTTGCTTCATCATTATTGTGTTACCATTGAGTTCAATGATGGTTCGCATGTTTTTTCCGATTTTGCACGCTTTACACAAATTGCATTTTGTGAAACCATTCTGTTGTTCCATTAGCCAATTTGTTTCTTGTGGTTTTTTGAAATGGCTTTTAACCAACACATCTTTGAGGAACTTTGTTTTCCTGTATGTGACTACTGGTTTTGATCCTAAGTGTTGTCCTATGTATGGGTCTTTTGCAATTAGGTGCCAATATTTTTTGATCTTGCTCATTATTATTCCACTTTCTTTGCTATACGTTGTTATAAATCTTGGTGCTTGTTGTTCTTCCTTTCGTTCCATTTTTTGGGGGATTAATGTCTCCTCTCTTGGTTTTTTGTCAATTTTTTTCTTGCTTTTGTTTAATGTTGTCTCGCTGTACCCTCTAGACTTCAGTCTGTCCATAGTTTCTCTGAATTTTTCTTCTGCGTCATTTGGTTTCGAGCAATTCCGTTTCATCCGCATGAATTCCCCATAGGGGATGCTATCAATTAGCGGTTTGGGGTGAAAGCTTGTCCCGTGCAGGATGCTGTTTGTGGCTGTCTTTTTTCTGTAAAGAGTGGACTGTATTTCGTTATTTTCAATGTATATCAGAACGTCAAGAAAAGCTATCTCTGTTTTACTTCTATTACAAGTGAAAGATAAGCCGATTTGATTTTCATTAAGCCTTTGATAGTATTCCTGGAATTCTTGTTCAGTACCATTCCATATTAAAAACAGATCGTCTATGTAACAAACCCACAAAATTATTTTGTCCAAATCATCTTGATTCTCTGCATTCCAGGCCACCGTTTTCTCCCACCACCCCATTGTTATATTCGCATGATTTGGGGAAAAGGAAATGCCCATGGCAGTTCCGCATTGTTGTTTGAAAAGTTCTTTGTTGAAGCAGAAAATGTTGTTGGTTAAACACATCTCAATCATACATAGTAACATTTGTGTGTGTTTCAGTTCTGTTACTTTTCTTTGTCTGAGGAAGTATTTGCAGGCATTAAGACCTACTTCATGTCTTATCGACGTATATAGCGATATTACGTCTATTGTTATTAATAGATATTGGTTATTCCAAGAGATACCTGTCAATACCCTTAAAAGTCACCTGTGTCCCGGATATAAGAACTCATACTCTGAGCTATGGGTGCCAAGAATGTATCTACATAAGTGGAAAGGTTTTCGTATAATGAGTCACATGAGGAGACAATAGGTCATCCAGGTGGGTTGTGGAGAGTCTTGTGTATTTTGGGCAAGAAATATATTGTTGGAATTACCGGGAAATCTTTCGTAAGAAATTTTAATTCGTCATCACTAATAAGGGTTTCATTATGCCATTTTGTTAATTTTTCATTAAGGTCTAGTGTCATTTTTATTGATTGGGTTAGTTTGAAGTTTACAGTAATTTATAGCATCCTCTAGTTGTCTGTAGGCTTCCTGCATATAATCTTCTACATCCATCAGCACAATGTTACCTCCCTTATCCGCTGGCTTAATTATGATTTCCTTGTTTTCCATCAATCCATCAATCGGTTCATGTTCTTTTTTGCTCAGATTTTCTCTTTGATTCTCATTTCTTGCATTTGCTATCCTCTCTAGCTCTTCTATTATTGCCTCACTGAACTGGTCAAATCTATTTCCAGGGGGCAAGACCGGGCAGTACTTCGATTTTCTTTTTAACCCGCTTTCCACTCTTTTATCAGTTTCAGTAGTTAGATGGTCTAATATTTGCTCTTCTGTCATCGCATCATCATCCAGATTATATAGTAGGTCAAACATATTCTTTAGATCTTGTGCTTGATTAATACTGATCATTGGATCCGTTACATCTACTTGGGTGACTTCTCTTGTTGTGTTATTCTTATTCTTATTGGCGTGTACCTTGGCTAGTACTAGCCAAGGTACACATCAATAAGACTTATGTAGATAAATTCTTGGCACCCATAGCTCAGAGTATGAGTTCTTATATCCGGGACACAGGTGACTTTTTAAGGGTATTGACAGGTATCTCTTGGAATAACCAATATCTATTAATAACGATAGACGTAATATCGCTATATACGTCGATAAGACATGAAGTAGGTCTTAATGCCTGCAAATACTTCCTCAGACAAAAAAAGTAACAGAAATGAAACACACACAAATGTTACTATGTATGATTGAGATGTGTTTAACCAACAACATTTTCTGCTTCAACAAAGAACTTTTCAAACAGCAATGCGGAACTGCCATGGCCATTTCCTTTTCCTCAAATTATGCGAATATAACAATGGGGTGGTGGGAGAAAACGGTGGCCTGGAATGCAGAGATCAAGATGATTTGGACAAAATAATTTTGTGGGTTCGTTACATAGACGATCTGTTTTTAATATGGAATGGTACTGAACAAGAATTAATGAAAATCAAATCGGCTTATCTTTCACTTGTAATAAAAGTAAAACAGAGATAGCCTTTCTTGACACTCTGTTATACATTGAAAATAACGAAATACAGTCCACTCTTTACAGAAAAAAGACAGCCACAAACAGCATCCTGCACGGGACAAGCTTTCACCCCAAACCGCTAATTGATAGCATCCCCTATGGGGAATTCATGCGGATGAAACGGAATTGCTCGAAACCAAATGACGCAGAAGAAAAAATCAGAGAAACTATGGAAAGACTGAAGTCTAGAGGGTACAGCGAGACAACATTAAATATTAAGGCCACATGGGTATATAAGGTGTATTAGAAGAAGGACTCACTAACCGTGAGCAAAGCCGTGAGAGGGTTGAAACGCTTGGTAAATAAATCTATCCAGATTTGACTTCAGAGTGCCGCGTCTTTTGTAATATAATATATATATATATATATATTTATATATATAGTTCAATTAATAATTTGTATTAACTGAAAACAGGGACGTTATAGTTAGGTTCAGATTTCATGTCTACAAAACCATAGAAATTCGGCAGTTATAGTTACCTGAGCTAACTATAACTTATGCTCCAACAATACACTTCATATGACCTCACATATTACATCCCTCATGACATGGTCAGTGACATCACTGATGACATCACTAATGACATCTCAAATGACATTACTGATGATATCACTGATGACATCATCCTGTGACTGTAAGTGTTTCATAAACATTTCTGAGACTTAAAGATATATGCTAAGCTACAGCATACGTTAAATTACTATTCTTTCTGTACTAGTAATTAGTCATACTATTTCTAACATATCTCATCTGAGAGGCTGTCTGACTGTCTGTATCAGTGGGTGAGTGGATATCTGAGTGGCTGTATGGATGTGTTAGTAAGTATGTGAGTAGCTGTACGGGTGAGTGAGTGGCTGTGTGAGTGACTGTTTTGGAGAGTGAGTGGGTGTATGAGTGGCTGTAATGATGAGTTAGTGGCTGTCTGAGTGGCTGCTTAGTATGTGAATGGGTGTGTGAGTGGCTGTATGGGCGACTGAGTAGCTGTGTCAGTGGCAGTATGCATGAGGGAGTGACTGTCTGAGTGGCTGTATGGGTGAATGAGCAGCTGTTTGAGTGTGTGCATAGGAGAGTGGGTGTGAGTGGCTATTATGGAGAGTGAATTTCTGTGTGAGTGGCTGTAAGTGTCAGTGAGTGGGTGTGTGAGTGGTTGTATGGATGGGTGAATGGGTATGTAAGTGGTACTGTGGGTGTGTCAGTGGTTATATGGGCAAGTGAGTGGCTGTGTCAGTGGCTGTATGGGTAAGTGAGTGGGTGTATCAGTAGCTCAATTTTTGAGTGAGTGGCAGTATGAGTTTCTGTATTGGTGATTGAGTGGGTGTGTGAGTGGCTGTAAGGGTATACGAGTGGGTGTGTAAGCGCCTTTATATCTGTATGATTGGATGTGTGAGTGGCTGTATTGGTGAGTGAGTGGGCACATTATTGGCTGTAGGGGTGAGTTAGTGGGTGTGTGAGTGGAAGTATGAGTGAGTAGTTGTGTGAGTAGCTCTATGGATGAGTGATTGGTTGTGTGAATACTAGTATAGGTCTGTGAATGGGTATGTGAGGGGTTGTGTGAGAGTGGGTGTATGAGAGGCTATATGGGGGTGTGGGTATGTGAGTGGTTCTGTGGATGATGTCATCAGTGATGTCATTTGAGATTTCGACAGTGATGTCGTCAGTGAAGTCACTGACAATGTCATGAGTGAAATAATATGTTCGATCATAAGCAGTGGATTGTGGGGACGTAAGTTATAGTTAGCTCAGGCAACGTTAACTGCTGAATT
Source organism: Calotriton arnoldi (assembly GCA_963921515.1). Lineage (NCBI taxonomy): Eukaryota > Metazoa > Chordata > Amphibia > Caudata > Salamandridae > Calotriton > Calotriton arnoldi. The sequence continues at coordinate 674,319 of CAWUFW010007892.1, read as the reverse complement.
TCTATGGTTTTGTGCATGTTAAATGTGAGCCATACTATAACGTCCCTGTAACCTTTGGTTTTTTCAGTGAATTTTTAATGTTTTTTTAATTCTATTTCCTAACTATAATGTCCCTGTAACCTTTATTTTTTTCAGTGACTTTCTACGTTTTTTAATGTTATTGCCTAACTATAATGTCCTTGTAACCTTAGTTTTATTTGTGTATTTAATTTTTTAATTTTTTTTATTTCCTGTTACATGTAACCTTTGTGGGTGGGTGTGTGAGTGGCTGTATAGGTTGGTGAGTGGATGTGTGAGTAGCTGCATTGGTGTGTGAGTAGTTTTGTGGGAGTGTGAGTGGGTGTGTGAGTAACTGTGTGGGTGTGTGAGTAACTGTATGGCTGTGTGAGTGGGAATGTGAGTGGCTATATGGGTGTGTGAGTGGCTGTATCAGTGTGTGAGTGGTTTTGTGGGTGTGTGAGTTGCAGTATGGATCTGGGAGTGGGAGTGTGAGTAGCTGTGTGGGTGTGTGAGTGGGTTTGTGAGTGGGTTTGTGAGTGGCTGTGTGGGTGTGTGAGGGGTTTGTGAGTGGCTCCATGGGTCTGTGAGTGGCTCTATGGGTCTGAGTGGGTGTGTGAGTGACTGTATGGGCCTGTAAGTGAGTGGGTGAGGGGTTGTGTGCCCATGTGGGTGGCTGTATGGGTCTGTGAGTGGGTTTGTGAGTGGTTATGTGGGTGTGTGAGTGGCTGTATGGGTCTGCGAGTGGGTGTATAAGTGGTTTTCTGGGTGTGTGAGTGGATGTGTGAGTGACTATATGGGTGGGTGGGTGTGTGAGTGTCTGTGAGGGTCTGTGAGTAGATGTGAGAGTGGCATAATGGGTGTGTGAATGGGTGTCTGAGTATCTGTGTAGGTGTGTCAGTGGCTGTGTAAGTGACTGGGCCAGAACAGAACCTCACCTGCCTCTTTACAACAAGAGTCCATAGTTTTGCACAAAATACCCAACTGGAGTACTTTCTACTGGTTAATTACTAAGTGCTAACTCGTTGGTTACATTTCTAGTACATATTCTACACTACAGTTGCATAATGGACCAGGAGAAAATATCTCCAGGGACCGTCTGTGTATTTAATTTCGGCAATGTGATTGTTCCACAAGCGTCTTCTTCCAGAAATCTGTGAAAATATTAATTCTCCTATAGAGAAAATGACGAGACTACAAAGAGGTGAATCTCCACCAAACAAGGGCACTTCTTCTTAACTATATACAGTAAGTGCTTCTTTGTTCGGTTGAGATGTCCTCATATTCTTTGGCATCAAGAAGGCATCACCAAAATTGACGGAAAATGCACTGGGGAACCTTTTGGTAAGCTGCCCATCATACTGGCAAAATGCAGGAAGACCTTTGCATACTACTAAGGTGGATGGGGAGGGGACAAACCGGCGAGTCTTCCAGGAGATTGTGCACATTTGCATACTCATAGTAATTCAAAGGGAAAACCATGGACCCACCAGGAGGGGCCAATAAAGAACCCACTCATCACAGTCATTACAGATAGCGCTCCAACGCATTATTGATGCATTCATGGGGAAGAGAGGCCACGTGGTTCCCCTTCCCGGGCCAATTTTGGCCACAAGGGCCATATACGCTGGGACCCAGCTGCTTGATGTTGGGTGCCCTTGCCCAACCAGGGTACCTAGTGTGCAGTACTATACATTGGGAACAACAAACTATTGGGCAACATGGGTCAGTTATCAGCTGACACCCATATGTCATTAGGATTTTTCTCACAACCTGTTTTAATCCAGCTGTTCTGTTCTGCTTCTGAGACATTTTCCTGCACCCTTTTGAATTCATCCCAAATATCAGTCACTTTCATCAACAATGTGAATGAAGTTTCCTCCTCAGACTCAAATGTGAAATACCATTAAATGTACAGGCCAACAAATCACAATACAGTGCGACTGAATCAACATATCTGTTTCCCATAGCAATCTAGTCATTACCACTTTCATGAGCTGCACATTTAACTACCACAATCTCTTCACGTAACTGTAAAGCTTGCAACAAGTTTTTAACATGCATTCCTTTCCTGATTGGTGTACCTGAGGAAGTGAAAAAACCTCTTTGTGACCATAATTCCCCCAAATCATGGACCAAAGTCATACTGACTATCTGTAAATATAGTTACTCTCATTTGAGCAGTTAAACTGCATGCTCTGATAAGGGCAATCAATTCTGCAACTTGTGTTGAGGTAACTCTTTGACGCTACGAAGCTTGCACAGCATCATTTATAGTGCACACAGCATATGCTGCTTTCAATGTACCCTCATTACTTCTTAGACATAAGCCATCTACAAAAAGGACATGGTCCCGCTCAATCAGAGGTTCACCCCTAATATCAGGTCTTGGCTTGGTGCATAAGTCCATGACATCCAAGCAATCATGTTCAATTTAATCACAAACAACATCATTTACAGGCAAAAGAATTGATGGATTAAGGATTTGACACCTTTTTAGAACTACGTTGTCAGATGACAATATGGTCTGTTCATGCTTTGTCAAACAATTATTATCCAATCTCTATGTTCTCACTCTTTTCCAAACTAGTGTTCTCCGTGGCAACCACTTTAAGGCAGCCGGGAAGACCTGTGGCAACCAGATCAAGGGTGGTAGAGAAATGGGCTGTGGAAGATTCTAATCTGTATGACATTGTTGTGGAGCTACAGTGTATTATTATTTACTTTTGTTGGTTGTCAATGTTCTTTAATATGTTTTTCTGACAATAAAACTATTTTTTTAAAGTGTTGCAGAGAAATATGCCACAGGTTTTCGAGCATCACCGTGCATCTGAGTCAGCACTGAGAGAGTGCAGCCCTCTCTTTCACTGCAAAATAAAGTCAACTCTTTGTTGTAATCTGTCATTCCTAGTGCTGGGGCGCTACATAGTTTTTCTTTCAGCTCGAGAAAGGCTCTCATACAGTCATTGTCCCATGGAATCGGATCAGCCAAACATCAGTGTGTCAGCCTCAGTAAAGGCTTTGCCACCAAGAAAAAGTTTGGTATCCACTGCCTACAATAGCCAACCATTTCCAAAAACATTCTGACTTCCTTTTGAGTTTGAGGTGGATTCATTAGAAGAATTGCTTCCACTCTCTCTGGCAACACCTTTCTAGCTCCATTTTCAATAATATGACCCAGATATTGAACTTCTTTTTGGAAGTACTGGAGTTTTCCTGGAGACACTGTCCGTTCTCAGCCAGGTGATTTGACAATGCAATGGCATCTTGTTTACAAGCCTCTCAGGTTTCTGATGCTATAAGCAGATCATCTATGTACTGTACAAGTACTGATCTGTAGGGCATTTGCAGTGACTCCAGATTTCTTTTTAGAATCTGGTTGAAAATAGAAGGACTCTCCGTATACCCTTGTGGGATACTCTCTGCTGGAACACGAAGGAGAAGAGGAAATGGCTTTCATCATGCAAAGGCACTGAAAAGAAAGCTTGAAACAAGTCAATGACTGTTAACCATTCTTCAGTACGTGGAATCTGAAATAATATTGTGGGTGGATTCATTACCACAGGTTAACAAGGGATGACTATTTCATTAATCATTCTAAGATTCTGCACTATCCTGTATTTTCCATTGGGCTTCTATAAACCCATTATTGGATAGTTACATGGACTCCCAATTAGTTCCCTCAAGATTCCTTTTGCAACATATCGCCTATCACATGCCTTATTACTGGAATGGTTTATGGGGGCAAACGGTACAATGGCGTTCTGGGATATACTGCATTTGCTTTTACAGTAATTTGGACTGGCTCTACACATTTTATTAATGCAACATTTTTTCCTGTGAGATACCAAACTTCTGTATTCACAGTATCTCACAAATTGGCAGGTTATTCTTCAACTGACATTAGGGGAAATACTCCTGTAGCTGTCTATTGTCGGACCATTTTGAATTCTACATCTTCATCATGGGTTTGGAAAGCTACACCGTCTGGTGTACAGTAAATGATGCAATTTAATTTGCACAACAAATCTCTCCCTAAAAAATGTACTGGACTATAATCACAAACAACAAACTGGTGCTTTTCTTTGAATGAACCTATTTTGTCTGGGACTCTCTGAAATTGGATTTGTAATCTGTTTATTTGCTACTCCTACGACTTGGATATATTTTCCCGAGAGGTGTAGGTTTGGGACTTCCACTTCAGCATCTACAAATGGGCCACACCGAACTACCTCTAATGCTGCACCAAGTACACAATTTTCCTCCCCCTCAAGCACCTTCATTGAGAAACATCAGAACCTGTACCATCATTTTCAAAAATGGGATACTGTTTTAATGCGTTTCGATTTCAGTTAGAAAACTGTTGCATTGAATTCTGAAATGGTTAGTATTAATTTTTGACATCTGATTCAAATTCAATTTAGGATTTCCTGTGTTTTGTGGAATCATTTGAGATGGTGGGACTGGCATCATTGGGACTTGTCCATGCATAGGCACATGCATCTGCAATGCAGACATGTTTTGCATCTGCACTCTATTTTTACATTTCTATCAGCATTATCAGGATGATATCTACACTCCCTCTTCCAATGCCCGACTCTGTGACAAATGTGACAAGGAGTAACATTTTTGATAGCAGCAATATCTGCTCCTGAACCCGTATTGCAGGAACAACTCCACCTCTATCCTGAGGCACATTAAACCAGCCTTGGTTACCTGGAAGCCAACTTGTGGAACAGCAACACCTTGCATACCTCCTTGATTCCCTGTAAAGGAAAGATCTGGAAACCTTTCTGAGACAACTTTGTCTTTGCCAACACAAATTTCTCTTTTATCTTTTTCTGCTTCAGCTCCAAATCATCACTGCAGTCTGTTGCATATCTCAGAACGTCATCAAGTGATTTGTTCTGCCAGCAGATCATGCTTTGAGTTATGCGTTAGCTGATCTCTGGTCTCAATCCTAAGACAAACTGCGACCCAAAAATTCCCATATCCATTTCCACAGGATAGTCTCATCCACTATGCTGTTGGGACACCTGTAACAGTCTTTCATAAAATTCATGAACTGATTCTTTTGGTTCCTGGGTTGTTCAGTTAATTTTAACCCAATACAAGTGTTTTGGTGGCATTCAGCCCTTCAGGAAAGTAATCACTGCTTGATATTTCTCCATAACTTCAGGAGGTAGAGCTTTAGTACTAGCATTTCAAACTGGTCCCACACGTGGCCATTGTATAGCAGTCTTATACTCAGCCCACAAATTAATAGGCACTACAATATCAAAGACAGCATCCAAATCAGCCCACAACACCTACAAAATCTTTATAAACCGTTCTACTTGTGAGTACCACTGCACTGGTTTGTCTCTCAAATTTGGGAATTTATTAGTGAATGCTGTAAGATCACCTCTGCTCCAAGGTACATGTACATACATCCTTTGTGTTATTTCTCTTAGTGGGTATGCTGTAATTTCTCCCTCACTTTTCTAATCTTCAACTTCCCTCTTTTTCTTTTCATGCTTCTTTGCCCACTTAATTTCTAATTTTTCAGTTTCACCCCATTTGCGAATGCACCTTTCCAATTCCATAATACACAAACGCATTCCTGTAGCATGCATATTTTTAATTGCTTCATCATCTATTTGAACCCAATAACTTATCTGTAAATGAACATTTTTAAAAAGATCAATTTCATATTTCTGAGCTAATTCCATCAGCATATCATGTATGACAGCTGCTCGTCGGGTAATTTCCTTACACAGGTTAAATAATTCTTTCTTTCGATATTGTTCTAAGTGTTCTATTTCCAAATATCCTCTTATTATTTCTTTCAATTCCACTTTTAATTTGGTAACATCTAATGGCCTTTCTTTTTCAGGATTCAAATTACCTGTGAAGCTGTGATTTTAGTCTCTTTAACCCCAAAATCTTCCTCCAAACAAGGTGGAAAAAATCCATCCTCTATCGAATGTATTCCTCCTGGGGTCACAGATGCGGTAAAAACAAGCGTTCCTCCATCTATGACTGCTTGTCCTGTTTGTGGTGGTCTCCATACAACAATCTGTGAATTTTGTGAAGTTGGAATACAGACTGTCGCAGGTGGACCTCCTGCAGGCCCTTGAGCTTTCTGGCATCAAACTAAAAAATGTTGGGGCATTTGTAACTGGACTATGTAGGGTCTGTGTATTTACTGGTGGGCATTGCGCTGTACTATACACAATAGGTGTACTAGTCACAGTAGGAAATGTAACTTGTGATGAGCTACGGCTGGTGGAACAATTTGAAGTATCTGCTTAGGTCTCTCCAGGTGTACTACACCGGGTTCTGTGGAGCAGTAGCCACTGTACTACTCGTACCAGTACTTGATTCACCTTGATCAGTAAATGTTAGATGAGGTCTTGCAGCTAGTATCTCTTCTAAAATATCATTCCCTGAATCGCTATCTGTCTCATCATCCTTCTCTTTCTTCTCTTCACCCTGTTCTGTCGATTTTTTCCTAGTTCCCATTCCTGGTATTTCTGTTGTAGGGATATAGTCGAGTTTCATCAATCACAGCTTTCCTCCATCCATGTTGTCCTTCATCCCATTGAGTATCTGCATAATTGTGCACCACTCTCTTCGCCCTTTTCTGATATTTTTCCTTTTCTTTTTCTGGTGCAACCTTCTTCCATAGATTTCGAGCTTCACATTGAGCAGGTCTAGGGGGTGTTCTTGTTTCATACAATTTTCCTTTTAAGTTTCCAATAATTCTAGTTTCAAAAGTTCTGTATCTTGGGAAACTCAATGGACCCTCTTTTTCTGTGATATGCACTATTGACGAAGCCAAAAACATGTATGTATTCTATATTCCGCTGTCATAAAGTATGCAGGTGTACCCTCAGGAGGTCTCTCTTCACATTTCCGTACTGGTATTGTAGCATCTCCCATCACCAAATTCTATATTTCTTCAAAACATTCCATGATAGCAATAAATTGGAAGGATAAAACAACTTTAAATTCAAAATTTTGATTCTGTTTCGGATACTTCAAATCTCTGTGATCCAATCCGGTCAAAGATATAATTTCCCAAAATGTTGTCAACAAATCTCAATGTGGTAGTCACTCATCAATTAATACCCACACCTCCTAAAAAGCAACAGCCTTCGAATACTGCCATGTCAGATCTTCAGGTTCTGCGCATTAGATTTCAAGATTCAGATAATTTACTCTAACTTGGGAAATTATTTTATTGCTCCATTCAAAGTATGAACCGTACTCTGCTACCAGAAAACTGATAGCGCCAAAAGAGTCCAATATTTTAATTTCCACTACCAGTTCAACCTGTAACTTACAAGAATGGGCTCCAACTCCACGCCAAGTTCTTCTCCTAGGCAACACATATTTGCCACCCTTTTTAATGGAAGCTACATCAATCAACATCATAATTCATCAGTTCTTAGGCTCAGTCATTAATGAGAATGTTAGTTTGGTTTGGAAAACATTTATTCTCATAAAGAGATTAGCAATCTTCTTTCTCTTTTTATTCAATTAGTTTGTCCAAAAAATCCATTTACAGAACTCTATCAAGAAAAATATGGTTAGAGTCAATAATGTAAAATAACAAGGGTGTTCCATAAAGGAATGAATCCATATTCTAAATACAGGTCCAAATGTAAAAGCTAATAGAACCCATAAAGAGTTCAGGGAAAGAGTAAGATCAAGGGAGCATTAAAGTTCAATAGCAAATTCAGTAAGTGAACTCCCCATAGCGAGTAGTTAATAAAACTCAGCTGAGTCTCAATCTTCTAAGAGTATCGAACACAGTAGCAATCTGTATAAATCAAGCCTGAAAAGGTAAAAAATATGGGGGACAGGTGCAGCAGTAGTTACAACTGTCAGGGAAAAGAAGAGTGATTAAAAGTCTCCAAGAGAGTCTAAGAGCATCCTTTCCAAAAGAAAAGTGGTAAAGTGGTAACCCTCTATCTATAAAACGCACTTATATAAGACAAGAAAACATGTAAACAACATTGTTGCAGGTTAGATCACTTCAGTCCAATGGAAAGACATCTTTCAATGGTGGGCAGGCTTTATTCTTCCTTTCCCATGGAAAACACATGAAGTCAACAGTCTACTATCAAAAATGTAACAGACATCATTAAACCTTTGTGTTTCTGGAAGTGTTAAACTTGGTTCCCAGGGAAGCTTAATGCAGAGTCTATTCTATAATTTATTCACTGTTTCACTGAGTGACAATGAACTGTACTAAAGACAGAAATATTTACTTGCAAATTTCTAGTTAGATACTGCTTTCTTGTTTTCAAGTAAGTGAGAGTTATTGTTAAAATATGCAATTCTCTATTCAGTATTATATGAACACAAGATAGATATGAAGTTCAAGCTTGGTGCAAACAAGAACATGTAGCTTAAGGAAGATAATACATTTTATAACACCGCGAACATTTTGCAGTTATGACGAAGATTCTAAGTAAGTCACATTAGGGTCAGGCAGTCAAATACATTTGTGCATAGTTCAGCAATTTCTATAGCTTTTGTTTGTTAAAGAGAAATATAACAGCGGCGTACCAGTGTAAATGACTGCCTAATGCATTTTGCACATTCTGACTACGTGTCATTTACAGTGTTTTCACGTTAATGTCTAAGGCAAATTCATCAGCTTTGTTAATTCAATTTAATTTACATTTTCAGCTTCATCACACACATAATACATTCACATTATTGTGCAAACATAAAGAATTCTGCACCAGTACTTGTCCACAGAAGACCTGGATTAAACAATATTGTGCTCCTAGGATGATTCTATAGGTGCAAACACTGTGGCAAAGCATTGCCTGTTCCCACAGAGAAAACAATTTCAGACACCAATTTCACAATATTCCATAGTGGCACAATATTTATTGACCTGAATAGAGGCACCATCCTATCCAGACATCCACTCATAGCATGATAAACTGTAAAAGAAAGTACACGGAGTTCCCATGCTTACAGTGCCTCATAGGCAAACTACTGCTGACCCCGATTGTTAAAGAATTTCAAGGTTTTTTTTTTTTTACAAGATCAATTTAAAGAGCTATCTGTCTAAATCAGTTAAGTTCAAATAATTTTATTTCGTCAATCAAGACATAAAAGCTTAGAGTAAAATACATCTTGCTGGTCGAATTTAAAAAGGGCTAAAACCAGCAATACAGCCTGCACAGAGATACATAAAATCGTTGATAAAGAACATTGTTGCATAATTTGAAGAGGCAATATGATTAAATACTTAAAACCGATGAACATACATAATTAAAAAGCGACAAAATGGTAGCACGAAAGTCAAAAAATAGTCATCCAATAAAAAATAAAGTGCAAATTGTAAGGCCAAGCTTTTGCAGCTATGAAAGAGGACGAGAGTCCGACCTTAAAATTCTTGGAGCAAAATAATGGCTTTGTGTGCCCAGTTGCTTACATAAGGGTTGTGTCCACATCTGGCTGGGTTGAGTGTAAGTTGTACAAACCAATAGAACATGAGGTGCAGATTCAACCACTGTTTTGCAAGCTGAGCATAACAAAGAATCCGTGACCTTCCATTTGTGAGTGAATGTTTTCAGAGGTAAGGTGCCAATTCTGAATTGGAAGTAAAGTTTCATGTCCAACGTGATTGTTATAGTATCCCAGTATTGTTCAAGAACACTAATACATTTGAAATCAAGGAATTCCCCTGTCAGTGTGCACTGGATGCCTTGCGAACATCGTTCTGGATTGACCAGAGCCAGTAATTCTTTTTTAGTGCTTCTTTGGAGGGGAAAGAGGCACAAGAAGGAGTCACCAAGAGTTCGGTCCAGCCGTGTCAGATTAAGAGCTTTTTGATATTAGCGGGCCATGAGACTTTGTTAAATCTATCTGATTTGATAACATTCTGAAATGCTAGGGCATAATGTGCGAGCTCTGGGGTGGACCATAACCCTATCCAATAAATTAAAGGATGAAATCTGCCTTTGCTCTCAATGGCTTAGCGGTGTAGTGGGTGGCAAGTGGGCTAGGCTCCTTAGGAACTTATTTTCAGACATCAATATTCCTATGATGTTGGAGAAGCCTCAAAGTTCTGCTCCTTATAGAGCAGATCCTACAGCTTTGGCTTTATAAATCTGTAGGGCAGGAATTATGGGTTTGCTGAAGGACGCTCGATGTTCCTTGAGAATGACACCTGTGATTTGTTTGTGTTTAATGATCATTTTATCGATATGAGACTTCCCAGTAATGGCATTAGACTATCTTACTCCCAGGTAGTCGAATGAGTCTACCTTCTCAAGGATAGTACACCCCAGTGCAAGCCTCTCCTTATTGGTGGTTAAATTACATATACTTAGTGTTTGATGTGTTAATCTTGAATCCCAGTGAACTGTAAAACACCGCAAAGAAATTCAGCAGATGTTGAAGCCCTCTAAGGGTTTTGGAGAATAATAAAGTATTGTCAGCAAAAAGGATTGGTGTCTTCTCTCCAGCTAAAGTAGGGACATCCATCAGCTAAAGTGGGGGCAAGAGTTGGTATCTGAGAAAGGAAACCCACTATGTCATTTAGGTATAGTGAAAAAAAGAGTTGGGGCTAGGACACATCCCTGACGGACTCTGGTGTTTACTGGAATCCGGAAAGTAAGCTGGCCCTGTGTTCCCCGTGGAATTCTGGCATAGTTTCCTTCATGTAGACGGATAAGCAATACTTAAAACTCAAGATACATGCCCATATCTCTGAGATCCTGCCCAAGTGTAAGACGGGGGACCAAATCAAAAGCTGATTTAAGATCGTCAAAGGCAACATACAAGCTGCTTCTGCCGATTAGCACTGTTTTTCAATATAAAAGAAGAAATCATAAGACCTGGTCTGTAGTGCTGGTCCTCTTGCGAAATCCAACTTGAAAGGGTGTTAGTATATCTTTTCTTCATACCATAACTGCACTTTATTCAGCAGTAGTCAACAAAAGATCTTTTGAATACAATCTTTAAGACAAATTGGTCTGTAGTTTGCCAAGAACCAGGGGTTGGGGCTCCCTTAACTATGGCATTGTCAAGAACAGGACATATTTAGACCAACTTGATTTGACATGGGTAAATATGTCTGCGGGTATGCCATCAGGCCCAATGACCCTGTCACTGGTGATGGCATCAAGAGAAGCAGTAACATCGCATTATTCGAACATTGGGCTAAAAAAGGGAGGGATATCCTGTACCAGAGAGAGGCGGCTTTATGGTCGATGGAATATTTCCACCGGAGTACAATTTTGAAAATAATTCGGACCAATCTAGCGGTGATATGGAGTTAGATGGGAATGTCGCTGCACCATTGCCACCCCAAGTAATCAGAACTTGGTGGAATCATTAGCTAGACATTCTGCTTTTAGGTCCTGCCATCTCTGCTCAGTTCAGTCCTTCTTGACTTTGACCAAACCCAATTTATAGGCCTTTCTGAACTTTCAAATTTGTTGGATATCCTTCGATTTAATTGATAGTGCCAGGTTTCTTCGGTTCTGTCTGCAATCCTTGTTAAACCATGAGGCTGGTTGGTTCGTACGGTTTTTTGATATGGGACATTGGAGCGATGAAATTGGACAGAATGTGTTTGAAAAACCTAAGGTGTAAAGATAATAGTTCGGCCTTCCGATCTGAATTTTTTAAACCCAACTAATATCACTTGTAGCTCGAGACTTATAGCAAATAAAAGGTCATGATTGACAGCTACTTGACTCCATTTGAGGCGGCGCATGTCGATTGTGTGTTCAGTAGTCCCAGTAAGAGGTAACGAATGGGGATCAGATGGATGAGTACTACAGAAGGCTGTCATGGTAAGACACAGGAGATTGTGATCACCCTCCAAGCACTCCGTAATGAGCATATCGGTGACCAGTGACCATAGTCTCAGGCCGATCAAGATATAGTCAATACAGCTCATGTGGTTAAGTCTGTTGTACCTGTGGGCCCCCTTGACATGAGATATTGTCCACCCATTGACTGCTCTGACTCCCAGTTCAAGGGATAGGGCTTTTAGCTGTAATGCGGCCTGAGTCCACCTGTTTATAGGAACTAGGTCAAGCGAGGGGATAGCCCACCTCTCATCCTCCACACAAGTTAGCCGAACGTCATTTCTATCCAGGGGCTCAAAGGTACCATTAAAATCACCTAAAAGAATAAGATGGGATTGTGTCTCACTCATTTCTAGATAATCCTCGCGGAATTGAATAGTTTTTGATGCCATACCACCTTTAGAGCCTCTAGCATAGATGTTACACATTTCTACTCTGGGTGACTTGTCGGGCTCTATACAGATGCCTAGACTGTTCGGCCAGTCAATACCCAATTGTCAGATTTTACAATTTAAGGAGGCTTTAAACCAGATTGTTAGCCCCCCAGACAGTCTCCCCAATAGGTTAGATTTCGCTGAGACAGTTTGAGAACTGGGTCAGTCCACCATGCTTCTTATAGCAGGCAGATGTCGTATATGTCCGATATCTGGTTGCAGTCAGGTAGGGCGACTTTCGACTTAAGACCGGCTACATTCAGATTCTTTTCAAGCTATGGTGGAAGGGCTTATCTGAGACCCAGGTAGGGGGCTAGATCTAACTAGTTAATTTGATATTAAAAATGGCGGAACACAGGGTAGTTGGATATTGGCTGGAATACTGTTCATGGTCTGGCTCATCTTAGTGTGACAAGTGGGGGATTGCTGCAGGCTTGAGGGGGGTCCTGTGATGCTTATATTGATAATTATGGGAGGTGGGAATAGAAGGGGTAAAGAGCTACTATTGGAGCGAACAAAGCGATACCAAAGGGGATGATGGACGGAGTGCTTGAGCAAATCAAACACTCACCCCCAGTCAACTGATCTGGGTTTAATCCATCATCATTCCTTAGCTCACTCCACCACCCCAGTTCAGACATGGCCATATGCAAATCAGTCTGACCCTGTGCCTCATGGGAACAGTCCAGCCCGAACTGCCAAGCCATGTCTTCCCTGGACCGGAAACAAGCATCCTGGGACCGGTTTCTGGCCATTCAGCCGTCATCAGCCAGGCTAGCTTGAATCCAGTGGCAAAGTGAGCAAGGGACCCACGTCTGGGCATACCCCGCCAACTTAGGGCGAACAAAGCGATACCAAAGGGGATGATGGACGGAGTGCTTGAGCAAATCAAACACTCACCCCCAGTCAACTGATCTGGGTTTAATCCATCATCATTCTTTAGCTCACTCCACCACCCCAGTTCAGACATGGCCATATGCAAATCAGTCTGACCCTGTGCCTCATGGGAACAGTCCAGCCCGAACTGCCAAGCCATGTCTTCCCTGGACCGGAAACAAGCATCCTGGGACCGTTTTCTGGCCATTCAGCCGTCATCAGCCAGGCTAGCTTGAATCCAGTGGCAAAGTGAGCAAGGGACCCACGTCTGGGCATACCCCGCCAACTTAGGGCGAACAAAGCGATACCAAAGGGGATGATGGACGGAGTGCTTGAGCAAATCAAACACTCACCCCCAGTCAACTGATCTGGGTTTAATCCATCATCATTCTTTAGCTCACTCCACCACCCCAGTTCAGACATGGCCATATGCAAATCAGTCTGACCCTGTGCCTCATGGGAACAGTCCAGCCCGAACTGCCAAGCCATGTCTTCCCTGGACCGGAAACCAGCATCCTGGGACCGGTTTCTGGCCATTCAGCCGTCATCAGCCAGGCTAGCTTGAATCCAGTGGCAAAGTGAGCAAGGGACCCACGTCTGGGCATACCCCGCCAACTTAGGGCGAACAAAGCGATACCAAAGGGGATGATGGACGGAGTGCTTGAGCAAATCAAACACTCACCCCCAGTCAACTGATCTGGGTTTAATCCATCATCATTCTTTAGCTCACTCCACCACCCCAGTTCAGCCATGGCCATATGCAAATCAGTCTGACCCTGTGCCTCATGGGAACAGTCCAGCCCGAACTGCCAAGCCATGTCTTCCCTGGACCGGAAACAAGCATCCTGGGACCAGTTTCTGGCCATTCAGCCGTCATCAGCCAGGCTAGCTTGAATCCAGTGGCAAAGTGAGCAAGGGACCCACGTCTGGGCATACCCCGCCAACTTAGGGCGAACAAAGCGATACCAAAGGGGATGATGGACGGAGTGCTTGAGCAAATCAAACACTCACCCCCAGTCAACTGATCTGGGTTTAATCCATCATCATTCTTTAGCTCACTCCACCACCCCAGTTCAGACATGGCCATATGCAAATCAGTCTGACCCTGTGCCTCATGGGAACAGTCCAGCCCGAACTGCCAAGCCATGTCTTCCCTGGACCGGAAACAAGCATCCTGGGACCGGTTTCTGGCCATTCAGCCGTCATCAGCCAGGCTAGCTTGAATCCAGTGGCAAAGTGAGCAAGGGACCCACGTCTGGGCATACCCCGCCAACTTAGGGCGAACAAAGCGATACCAAAGGGGATGATGGACGGAGTGCTTGAGCAAATCAAACACTCACCCCCAGTCAACTGATCTGGGTTTAATCCATCATCATTCTTTAGCTCACTCCACCACCCCAGTTCAGACATGGCCATATGCAAATCAGTCTGACCCTGTGCCTCATGGGAACAGTCCAGCCCGAACTGCCAAGCCATGACTTCCCTGGACCGGAAACAAGCATCCTGGGACCGGTTTCTGGCCATTCAGCCGTCATCAGCCAGGCTAGCTTGAATCCAGTGGCAAAGTGAGCAAGGGACCCACGTCTGGGCATACCCTGCCAACTTAGGACGAACAAAGCGATACCAAAGGGGATGATGGACAGAGTGCTTGAGCAAATCAAACACTCACCCCCAGTCAACTGATCTGGGATTAATCCATCATCATTCTTTAGCTCATACCACCACCCCAGTTCAGACATGGCCATATGCAAATCAGTCTGACCCTGTGCCTCATGGGAACAGTCCAGCCCGAACTGCCAAGCCATGTCTTCCCTGGACCGGAAACAAGCATCCTGGGACCGGTTTCTGGCCATTCAGCCGTCATCAGCCAGGCTAGCTTGAATCCAGTGGCAAAGTGAGCAAGTGGCCCACGTCTGGGCATACCCCGCCAACTTAGGGCGAACAAAGCGATACCAAAGGGGATGATGGACGGAGTGCTTGAGCAAATCAAACACTCACCCCCAGTCAACTGATCTGGGTTTAATCCATCATCATTCTTTAGCTCACTCCACCACCCCAGTTCAGACATGGCCATATGCAAATCAGTCTGACCCTGTGCCTCATGGGAACAGTCCAGCCCGAACTGCCAAGCCATGTCTTCCCTGGACCGGAAACAAGCATCCTGGGACCGGTTTCTGGCCATTCAGCCGTCATCAGCCAGGCTAGCTTGAATCCAGTGGCAAAGTGAGCAAGGGACCCACGTCTGGGCATACCCCACCAACTTAGGGCGAACAAAGCGATACCAAAGGGATGATGGACGGAGTGCTTGAGCAAATCAAACACTCACCCCCAGTCAACTGATCTGGGTTTAATCCATCATCATTCTTTAGCTCACTCCACCACCCCATTTTAGACATGGCCATATGCAAATCAGTCTGACCCTGTGCCTCATGGGAACAGTCCAGCCCGAACTGCCAAGCCATGTCTTCCCTGGACCGGAAACAAGCATCCTGGGACCAGTTTCTGGCCATTCAGCCGTCATCAGCCAGGCTAGCTTGAATCCAGTGGCAAAGTGAGCAAGGGACCCACGTCTGGGCATACCCCGCCAACTTAGGGCGAACAAAGCGATACCAAAGGGGATGATGGACCGGAGTGCTTGAGCAAATCAAACACTCACCCCCAGTCAACTGATCTGGGTTTAATCCATCATCATTCTTTAGCTCACTCCACCACCCCAGTTCAGACATGGCCATATGCAAATCAGTCTGACCCTGTGCCTCATGGGAACAGTCCAGCCCGAACTGCCAAGCCATGTCTTCCCTGGACCGGAAACAAGCATCCTGGGACCGGTTTCTGGCCATTCAGCCGTCATCAGCCAGGCTAGCTTGAATCCAGTGGCAAAGTGAGCAAGGGACCCACGTCTGGGCATACCCCGCCAACTTAGGGCGAACAAAGCGATACCAAATGGGATGATGGACGGAGTGCTTGAGCAAATCAAACACTCACCCCCAGTCAACTGATCTGGGTTTAATCCATCATCATTCTTTAGCTCACTCCACCACCCCAGTTCAGACAGGGCCATATGCAAATCAGTCTGACCCTGTGCCTCATGGGAACAGTCCAGCCCGAACTGCCAAGCCATGTCTTCCCTGGACCGGAAACAAGCATCCTGGGACCGGTTTCTGGCCATTCAGCCGTCATCAGCCAGGCTAGCTTGAATCCAATGGCAAAGTGAGCAAGGGACCCACGTCTGGGCATACCCCGCCAACTTAGGGCGAACAAAGCGATACCAAAGAGGATGATGGACGGAGTGCTTGAGCAAATCAAACACTCACCCCCAGTCAACTGATCTGGGTTTAATCCATCATCATTCTTTAGCTCACTCCACCACCCCAGTTCAGACATGGCCATATGCAAATCAGTCTGACCCTGTGCCTCATGGGAACAGTCCAGCCCGAACTGCCAAGCCATGTCTTCCCTGGACCGGAAACAAGCATCCTGGGACCGGTTTCTGGCCATTCAGCCGTCATCAGCCAGGCTAGCTTGAATCCAGTGGCAAAGTGAGCAAGGGACCCACGTCTGGGCATACCCCGCCAACTTAGGGCGAACAAAGCGATACCAAAGGGGATGATGGACGGAGTGCTTGAGCAAATCAAACACTCACCCCCAGTCAACTGATCTGGGTTTAATCCATCATCATTCTTTAGCTCACTCCACCACCCCAGTTCAGACATGGCCATATGCAAATCAGTCTGACCCTGTGCCTCATGGGAACAGTCCAGCCCGAACTGCCAAGCCATGTCTTCCCTGGACCGGAAACAAGCATCCTGGGACCGGTTTCTGGCCATTCAGCCGTCATCAGCCAGGCTAGCTTGAATCCAGTGGCAAAGTAAGCAAGGGACCCACGTCTGGGCATACCCCGCCAACTTAGGGCGAACAAAGCGATACCAAAGGGGATGATGGACGGAGTGCTTGAGCAAATCAAACACTCACCCCCAGTCAACTGATCTGGGTTTAATCCATCATCATTCTTTAGCTCACTCCACCACCCCAATTCAGAAATGGCCATATGCAAATCAGTCTGACCCTGTGCCTCATGGGAACTGTCCAGCCCGAACTGCCAAGCCATGTCTTCCCTGGACCGGAAACAAGCATCCTGGGACCGGTTTCTGGCCATTCAGCCGTCATCAGCCAGGCTAGCTTGAATCCAGTGGCAAAGTGAGCAAGGGACCCACGTCTGGGCATACCCCGCCAACTTAGGGCGAACAAAGCGATACCAAAGGGGATGATGGACGGAGTGCTTGAGCAAATCAAACACTCACCCCCAGTCAACTTATCTGGGTTTAATCCATCATCATTCTTTAGCTCACTCCACCACCCCAGTTCAGACATGGCCATATGCAAATCAGTCTGACCCTGTGCCTCATGGGAACAGTCCAGCCCGAACTGCCAAGCCATGTCTTCCCTGGACCGGAAACAAGCATCCTGGGACCGGTTTCTGGCCATTCAGCCGTCATCAGCCAGGCTAGCTTGAATCCAGTGGCAAAGTGAGCAAGGGACCCACGTCTAGGCATACCCCGCCAACTTAGGGGCGAACAAAGCGATACCAAAGGGGATGATGGACGGAGTGCTTGAGCAAATCAAACACTCACCCCCAGTCAACTGATCTGGGTTTAATCCATCATCATTCTTTAGCTCACTCCACCACCCCAGTTCAGACATGGCCATATGCAAATCAGTCTGACCCTGTGCCTCATGGGAATAGTCCAGCCCGAACTGCCAAGCCATGTCTTCCCTGGACCGGAAACAAGCATCCTGGGACCGGTTTCTGGCCATTCAGCCGTCATCAGCCAGGCTAGCTTGAATCCAGTGGCAAAGTGAGCAAGGGACCCACGTCTGGGTATACCCCGCCAACTTAGGGTGAACAAAGCGATACCAAAGGGGATGATGGACGGAGTGCTTGAGCAAATCAAACACTCACCCCAGTCAACTGATCTGGGTTTAATCCATCATCATTCTTTAGCTCACTCCACCACCCCAGTTCAGACATGGCCATATGCAAATCAGTCTGACCCTGTGCCTCATGGGAACAGTCGAGCCCGAACTGCCAAGCCATGTCTTCCCTGGACCGGAAACAAGCATCCTGGGACCGGTTTCTTGCCATTCAGCCGTCATCAGCCAGGCTAGCTTGAATCCAGTGGCAAAGTGAGCAAGGGACCCACGTCTGGGCATACCCCGCCAACTTAGGGCGAACAAAGCGATACCAAAGGGGATGATGGACGGAGTGCTTGAGCAAATCAAACACTCACCCCCAGTCAACTGATCTGGGTTTAATCCATCATCATTCTTTAGCTCACTCCACCACCCCAGTTCAGACATGGCCATATGCAAATCAGTCTGACCCTGTGCCTCATGGGAACAGTCCAGCCCGAACTGCCAAGCCATGTCTTCCCTGGACCGGAAACAAGCATCCTGGGACCGGTTTCTGGCCATTCAGCCGTCATCAGCCAGGCTAGCTTGAATCCAGTGGCAAAGTGAGCAAGGGACCCACGTCTGGGCATACCCCGCCAACTTAGGGCGAACAAAGCGATACCAAAGGGGATGATGGACGGAGTGCTTGAGCAAATCAAACACTCACCCCCAGTCAACTGATCTGGGTTTAATCCATCATCATTCTTTAGCTCACTCCACCACCCCAGTTCAGACATGGCCATATGCAAATCAGTCTGACCCTGTGCCTCATGGGAACAGTCCAGCCCAAACTGCCAAGCCATGACTTCCCTGGACCGGAAACAAGCATCCTGGGACCGGTTTCTGGCCATTCAGCCGTCATCAGCCAGGCTAGCTTGAATCCAGTGGCAAAGTGAGCAAGGGACCCACGTCTGGGCATACCCCGCCAACTTAGGGCGAACAAAGCGATACCAAAGGGGATGATGGACGGAGTGCTTGAGAAATCAAACACTCACCCCCAGTCAACTGATCTGGGATTAATCCATCATCATTCTTTAGCTCATACCACCACCCCAGTTCAGACATGGCCATATGCAAATCAGTCTGACCCTGTGCCTCATGGGAACAGTCCAGCCCGAACTGCCAAGCCATGTCTTCCCTGGACCGGAAACAAGCATCCTGGGACCGGTTTCTGGCCATTCAGCCGTCATCAGCCAGGCTAGCTTGAATCCAGTGGCAAAGTGAGCAAGTGGCCCACGTCTGGGCATACCCCGCCAACTTAGGGCGAACAAAGCGATACCAAAGGGGATGATGGACGGAGTGCTTGAGCAAATCAAACACTCACCCCCAGTCAACTGATCTGGGTTTAATCCATCATCATTCTTTAGCTCACTCCACCACCCCAGTTCAGACATGGCCATATGCAAATCAGTCTGACCCTGTGCCTCATGGGAACAGTCCAGCCCGAACTGCCAAGCCATGTCTTCCCTGGACCGGAAACAAGCATCCTGGGACCGGTTTCTGGCCATTCAGCCGTCATCAGCCAGGCTAGCTTGAATCCAGTGGCAAAGTGAGCAAGGGACCCACGTCTGGGCATACCCCACCAACTTAGGGGCGAACAAAGCGATACCAAAGGGGATGATGGACGGAGTGCTTGAGCAAATCAAACACTCACCCCCAGTCAACTGATCTGGGTTTAATCCATCATCATTCTTTAGCTCACTCCACCACCCCATTTTAGACATGGCCATATGCAAATCAGTCTGACCCTGTGCCTCATGGGAACAGTCCAGCCCGAACTGCCAAGCCATGTCTTCCCTGGACCGGAAACAAGCATCCTGGGACCAGTTTCTGGCCATTCAGCCGTCATCAGCCAGGCTAGCTTGAATCCAGTGGCAAAGTGAGCAAGGGACCCACGTCTGGGCATACCCCGCCAACTTAGGGCGAACAAAGCGATACCAAAGGGGATGATGGACGGAGTGCTTGAGCAAATCAAACACTCACCCCCAGTCAACTGATCTGGGTTTAATCCATCATCATTCTTTAGCTCACTCCACCACCCCAGTTCAGACATGGCCATATGCAAATCAGTCTGACCCTGTGCCTCATGGGAACAGTCCAGCCCGAACTGCCAAGCCATGTCTTCCCTGGACCGGAAACAAGCATCCTGGGACCGGTTTCTGGCCATTCAGCCGTCATCAGCCAGGCTAGCTTGAATCCAGTGGCAAAGTGAGCAAGGGACCCACGTCTGGGCATACCCCGCCAACTTAGGGGCGAACAAAGCGATACCAAAGGGGATGATGGACCGGAGTGCTTGAGCAAATCAAACACTCACCCCCAGTCAACTGATCTGGGTTTAATCCATCATCATTCTTTAGCTCACTCCACCACCCCAGTTCAGACAGGGCCATATGCAAATCAGTCTGACCCTGTGCCTCATGGGAACAGTCCAGCCCGAACTGCCAAGCCATGTCTTCCCTGGACCGGAAACAAGCATCCTGGGACCGGTTTCTGGCCATTCAGCCGTCATCAGCCAGGCTAGCTTGAATCCAGTGGCAAAGTGAGCAAGGGACCCACGTCTGGGCATACCCCGCCAACTTAGGGCGAACAAAGCGATACCAAAGGGGATGATGGACGGAGTGCTTGAGCAAATCAAACACTCACCCCCAGTCAACTGATCTGGGTTTAATCCATCATCATTCTTTAGCTCACTCCACCACCCCAGTTCAGACATGGCCATATGCAAATCAGTCTGACCCTGTGCCTCATGGGAACAGTCCAGCCCGAACTGCCAAGCCATGTCTTCCTGGACCGGAAACAAGCATCCTGGGACCGGTTTCTGGCCATTCAGCCGTCATCAGCCAGGCTAGCTTGAATCCAGTGGCAAAGTGAGCAAGGGACCCACGTCTGGGCATACCCCGCCAACTTAGGGCGAACAAAGCGATACCAAAGGGGATGATGGACGGAGTGCTTGAGCAAATCAAACACTCACCCCCAGTCAACTGATCTGGGTTTAATCCATCATCATTCTTTAGCTCACTCCACCACCCCAGTTCAGACATGGCCATATGCAAATCAGTCTGACCCTGTGCCTCATGGGAACAGTCCAGCCCGAACTGCCAAGCCATGTCTTCCCTGGACCGGAAACAAGCATCCTGGGACCGGTTTCTGGCCATTCAGCCGTCATCAGCCAGGCTAGCTTGAATCCAGTGGCAAAGTAAGCAAGGGACCCACGTCTGGGCATACCCCGCCAACTTAGAGGCGAACAAAGCGATACCAAAGGGGATGATGGACGGAGTGCTTGAGCAAATCAAACACTCACCCCCAGTCAACTGATCTGGGTTTAATCCATCATCATTCTTTAGCTCACTCCACCACCCCAGTTCAGAAATGGCCATATGCAAATCAGTCTGACCCTGTGCCTCATGGGAACTGTCCAGCCCGAACTGCCAAGCCATGTCTTCCCTGGACCGGAAACAAGCATCCTGGGACCGGTTTCTGGCCATTCAGCCGTCATCAGCCAGGCTAGCTTGAATCCAGTGGCAAAGTGAGCAAGGGACCCACGTCTGGGCATACCCCGCCAACTTAGGGCGAACAAAGCGATACCAAAGGGGATGATGGACGGAGTGCTTGAGCAAATCAAACACTCACCCCCAGTCAACTTATCTGGGTTTAATCCATCATCATTCTTTAGCTCACTCCACCACCCCAGTTCAGACATGGCCATATGCAAATCAGTCTGACCCTGTGCCTCATGGGAACAGTCCAGCCCGAACTGCCAAGCCATGTCTTCCCTGGACCGGAAACAAGCATCCTGGGACCGGTTTCTGGCCATTCAGCCGTCATCAGCCAGGCTAGCTTGAATCCAGTGGCAAAGTGAGCAAGGGACCCACGTCTAGGCATACCCCGCCAACTTAGAGGCGAACAAAGCGATACCAAAGGGGATGATGGACGGAGTGCTTGAGCAAATCAAACACTCACCCCCAGTCAACTGATCTGGGTTTAATCCATCATCATTCTTTAGCTCACTCCACCACCCCAGTTCAGACATGGCCATATGCAAATCAGTCTGACCCTGTGCCTCATGGGAATAGTCCAGCCCGAACTGCCAAGCCATGTCTTCCCTGGACCGGAAACAAGCATCCTGGGACCGGTTTCTGGCCATTCAGCCGTCATCAGCCAGGCTAGCTTGAATCCAGTGGCAAAGTGAGCAAGGGACCCACGTCTGGGTATACCCCGCCAACTTAGGGTGAACAAAGCGATACCAAAGGGATGATGGACGGAGTGCTTGAGCAAATCAAACACTCACCCCCAGTCAACTGATCTGGGTTTAATCCATCATCATTCTTTAGCTCACTCCACCACCCCAGTTCAGACATGGCCATATGCAAATCAGTCTGACCCTGTGCCTCATGGGAACAGTCGAGCCCGAACTGCCAAGCCATGTCTTCCCTGGACCGGAAACAAGCATCCTGGGACCGGTTTCTTGCCATTCAGCCGTCATCAGCCAGGCTAGCTTGAATCCAGTGGCAAAGTGAGCAAGGGACCCACGTCTGGGCATACCCCGCCAACTTAGGGCGAACAAAGCGATACCAAAGGGGATGATGGACGGAGTGCTTGAGCAAATCAAACACTCACCCCCAGTCAACTGATCTGGGTTTAATCCATCATCATTCTTTAGCTCACTCCACCACCCCAGTTCAGACATGGCCATATGCAAATCAGTCTGACCCTGTGCCTCATGGGAACAGTCCAGCCCGAACTGCCAAGCCATGTCTTCCCTGGACCGGAAACAAGCATCCTGGGACCGGTTTCTGGCCATTCAGCCGTCATCAGCCAGGCTAGCTTGAATCCAGTGGCAAAGTGAGCAAGGGACCCACGTCTGGGCATACCCCGCCAACTTAGGGCGAACAAAGCGATACCAAAGGGGATGATGGACGGAGTGCTTGAGCAAATCAAACACTCACCCCCAGTCAACTGATCTGGGTTTAATCCATCATCATTCTTTAGCTCACTCCACCACCCCAGTTCAGACATGGCCATATGCAAATCAGTCTGACCCTGTGCCTCATGGGAACAGTCCAGCCCAAACTGCCAAGCCATGACTTCCCTGGACCGGAAACAAGCATCCTGGGACCGGTTTCTGGCCATTCAGCCGTCATCAGCCAGGCTAGCTTGAATCCAGTGGCAAAGTGAGCAAGGGACCCACGTCTGGGCATACCCCGCCAACTTAGGGCGAACAAAGCGATACCAAAGGGGATGATGGACGGAGTGCTTGAGAAATCAAACACTCACCCCAGTCAACTGATCTGGGATTAATCCATCATCATTCTTTAGCTCATACCACCACCCCAGTTCAGACATGGCCATATGCAAATCAGTCTGACCCTGTGCCTCATGGGAACAGTCCAGCCCGAACTGCCAAGCCATGTCTTCCCTGGACCGGAAACAAGCATCCTGGGACCGGTTTCTGGCCATTCAGCCGTCATCAGCCAGGCTAGCTTGAATCCAGTGGCAAAGTGAGCAAGTGACCCACGTCTGGGCATACCCCGCCAACTTAGGGCGAACAAAGCGATACCAAAGGGGATGATGGACGGAGTGCTTGAGCAAATCAAACACTCACCCCCAGTCAACTGATCTGGGTTTAATCCATCATCATTCTTTAGCTCACTCCACCACCCCAGTTCAGACATGGCCATATGCAAATCAGTCTGACCCTGTGCCTCATGGGAACAGTCCAGCCCGAACTGCCAAGCCATGTCTTCCCTGGACCGGAAACAAGCATCCTGGGACCGGTTTCTGGCCATTCAGCCGTCATCAGCCAGGCTAGCTTGAATCCAGTGGCAAAGTGAGCAAGGGACCCACGTCTGGGCATACCCCACCAACTTAGGGCGAACAAAGCGATACCAAAGGGGATGATGGACGGAGTGCTTGAGCAAATCAAACACTCACCCCCAGTCAACTGATCTGGGTTTAATCCATCATCATTCTTTAGCTCACTCCACCACCCCATTTTAGACATGGCCATATGCAAATCAGTCTGACCCTGTGCCTCATGGGAACAGTCCAGCCCGAACTGCCAAGCCATGTCTTCCCTGGACCGGAAACAAGCATCCTGGGACCAGTTTCTGGCCATTCAGCCGTCATCAGCCAGGCTAGCTTGAATCCAGTGGCAAAGTGAGCAAGGGACCCACGTCTGGGCATACCCCGCCAACTTAGGGCGAACAAAGCGATACCAAAGGGGATGATGGACGGAGTGCTTGAGCAAATCAAACACTCACCCCCAGTCAACTGATCTGGGTTTAATCCATCATCATTCTTTAGCTCACTCCACCACCCCAGTTCAGACATGGCCATATGCAAATCAGTCTGACCCTGTGCCTCATGGGAACAGTCCAGCCCGAACTGCCAAGCCATGTCTTCCCTGGACCGGAAACAAGCATCCTGGGACCGGTTTCTGGCCATTCAGCCGTCATCAGCCAGGCTAGCTTGAATCCAGTGGCAAAGTGAGCAAGGGACCCACGTCTGGGCATACCCCGCCAACTTAGGGCGAACAAAGCGATACAAAGGGGATGATGGACGGAGTGCTTGAGCAAATCAAACACTCACCCCAGTCAACTGATCTGGGTTTAATCCATCATCATTCTTTAGCTCACTCCACCACCCCAGTTCAGACAGGGCCATATGCAAATCAGTCTGACCCTGTGCCTCATGGGAACAGTCCAGCCCGAACTGCCAAGCCATGTCTTCCTGGACCGGAAACAAGCATCCTGGGACCGGTTTCTGGCCATTCAGCCGTCATCAGCCAGGCTAGCTTGAATCCAGTGGCAAAGTGAGCAAGGGACCCACGTCTGGGCATACCCCGCCAACTTAGGGCGAACAAAGCGATACCAAAGGGGATGATGGACGGAGTGCTTGAGCAAATCAAACACTCACCCCAGTCAACTGATCTGGGTTTAATCCATCATCATTCTTTAGCTCACTCCACCACCCCAGTTCAGACAGGGCCATATGCAAATCAGTCTGACCCTGTGCCTCATGGGAACAGTCCAGCCCGAACTGCCAAGCCATGTCTTCCCTGGACCGGAAACAAGCATCCTGGGACCGGTTTCTGGCCATTCAGCCGTCATCAGCCAGGCTAGCTTGAATCCAATGGCAAAGTGAGCAAGGGACCCACGTCTGGGCATACCCCGCCAACTTAGGGCGAACAAGCGATACCAAAGAGGATGATGGACGGAGTGCTTGAGCAAATCAAACACTCACCCCCAGTCAACTGATCTGGGTTTAATCCATCATCATTCTTTAGCTCACTCCACCACCCCAGTTCAGACATGGCCATATGCAAATCAGTCTGACCCTGTGCCTCATGGGAACAGTCCAGCCCGAACTGCCAAGCCATGTCTTCCCTGGACCGGAAACAAGCATCCTGGGACCGGTTTCTGGCCATTCAGCCGTCATCAGCCAGGCTAGCTTGAATCCAGTGGCAAAGTGAGCAAGGGACCCACGTCTGGGCATACCCCGCCAGCTTAGGGCGAACAAGCGATACCAAAGGGGATGATGGACGGAGTGCTTGAGCAAATCAAACACTCACCCCCAGTCAACTGATCTGGGTTTAATCCATCATCATTCTTTAGCTCACTCCACCACCCCAGTTCAGACATGGCCATATGCAAATCAGTCTGACCCTGTGCCTCATGGGAACAGTCCAGCCCGAACTGCCAAGCCATGTCTTCCCTGGACCGGAAACAAGCATCCTGGGACCGGTTTCTGGCCATTCAGCCGTCATCAGCCAGGCTAGCTTGAATCCAGTGGCAAAGTAAGCAAGGGACCCACGTCTGGGCATACCCCGCCAACTTAGGGCGAATAAGCGATACCAAAGGGGATGATGGACGGAGTGCTTGAGCAAATCAAACACTCACCCCAGTCAACTGATCTGGGTTTAATCCATCATCATTCTTTAGCTCACTCCACCACCCCAGTTCAGAAATGGCCATATGCAAATCAGTCTGACCCTGTGCCTCATGGGAACTGTCCAGCCCGAACTGCCAAGCCATGTCTTCCCTGGACCGGAAACAAGCATCCTGGGACCGGTTTCTGGCCATTCAGCCATCATCAGCCAGGCTAGCTTGAATCCAGTGGCAAAGTGAGCAAGGGACCCACGTCTGGGCATACCCCGCCAACTTAGGGCGAACAAAGCGATACCAAGGGGATGATGGACGGAGTGCTTGAGCAAATCAAACACTCACCCCCAGTCAACTTATCTGGGTTTAATCCATCATCATTCTTTAGCTCACTCCACCACCCCAGTTCAGACATGGCCATATGCAAATCAGTCTGACCCTGTGCCTCATGGGAACAGTCCAGCCCGAACTGCCAAGCCATGTCTTCCCTGGACCGGAAACAAGCATCCTGGGACCGGTTTCTGGCCATTCAGCCGTCATCAGCCAGGCTAGCTTGAATCCAGTGGCAAAGTGAGCAGGGGACCCACGTCTAGGCATACCCCGCCAACTTAGGGCTGAACAAGCGATACCAAAGGGGATGATGGACGGAGTGCTTGAGCAAATCAAACACTCACCCCAGTCAACTGATCTGGGTTTAATCCATCATCATTCTTTAGCTCACTCCACCACCCCAGTTCAGACATGGCCATATGCAAATCAGTCTGACCCTGTGCCTCATGGGAATAGTCCAGCCCGAACTGCCAAGCCATGTCTTCCCTGGACCGGAAACAAGCATCCTGGGACCGGTTTCTGGCCATTCAGCCGTCATCAGCCAGGCTAGCTTGAATCCGTGGCAAAGTGAGCAAGGGACCCACGTCTGGGCATACCCCGCCAACTTAGGGTGAACAAGCGATACCAAAGGGATGATGGACGGAGTGCTTGAGCAAATCAAACACTCACCCCAGTCAACTGATCTGGGTTTAATCCATCATCATTCTTTAGCTCACTCCACCACCCCAGTTCAGACATGGCCATATGCAAATCAGTCTGACCCTGTGCCTCATGGGAACAGTCCAGCCCGAACTGCCAAGCCATGTCTTCCCTGGACCGGAAACAAGCATCCTGGGACCGGTTTCTTGCCATTCAGCCGTCATCAGCCAGGCTAGCTTGAATCCAGTGGCAAAGTGAGCAAGGGACCCACGTCTGGGCACACCCCGCCAACTTAGGGCGAACAAGCGATACCAAAGGGGATGATGGACGGAGTGCTTGAGCAAATCAAACACTCACCCCCAGTCAACTGATCTGGGTTTAATCCATCATCATTCTTTAGCTCACTCCACCACCCCAGTTCAGACATGGCCATATGCAAATCAGTCTGACCCTGTGCCTCATGGGAAAAGTCCAGCCCGAACTGCCAAGCCATGTCTTCCCTGGACCGGAAACAAGCATCCTGGGACCGGTTTCTGGCCATTCAGCCGTCATCAGCCAGGCTAGCTTGAATCCAGTGGCAAAGTGAGCAAGGGACCCACGTCTGGGCATACCCCGCCAACTTAGGGCGAACAAGCGATACCAAAGGGGATGATGGACGGAGTGCTTGAGCAAATCAAACACTCACCCCCAGTCAACTGATCTGGGTTTAATCCATCATCATTCTTTAGCTCACTCCACCACCCCAGTTCAGACATGGCCATATGCAAATCAGTCTGACCCTGTGCCTCATGGGAACAGTCCAGCCCGAACTGCCAAGCCATGACTTCCCTGGACCGGAAACAAGCATCCTGGGACCGGTTTCTGGCCATTCAGCCGTCATCAGCCAGGCTAGCTTGAATCCAGTGGCAAAGTGAGCAAGGGACCCACGTCTGGGCATACCCCGCCAACTTAGGGCGAACAAAGCGATACCAAAGGGATGATGGACGGAGTGCTTGAGCAAATCAAACACTCACCCCCAGTCAACTGATCTGGGATTAATCCATCATCATTCTTTAGCTCACTCCACCACCCCAGTTCAGACATGGCCATATGCAAATCAGTCTGGGTCACTTGCTCACTTTGCCACTGGATTCAAGCTAGCCTGGCTGATGACGGCTGAATGGCCAGAAACCGGTCCCAGGATGCTTGTTTCCGGTCCAGGGAAGACATGGCTTGGCAGTTCGGGCTGGACTGTTCCCATGAGGCACAGGGTCAGACTGATTTGCATATGGCCATGTCTGAACTGGGGTGGTGGAGTGAGCTAAAGAATGATGATGGATTAAACCCAGATCAGTTGACTGGGGGTGAGTGTTTGATTTGCTCCAACGCTCCGTCCATCATCCCCTTTGGTATCGCTTGTTCGCCCTAAGTTGGCAGGGTATGCCCAGACGTGGGTCCCTTGCTCACTTTGCCACTGGATTCAAGATAGCCTGGCTGATGAGGGTTTTGAACCCGAAACCGGTCCCAGGATGCTTGTTTCCGGTCCAGGGAAGACATGGCTTGGCAGTTCGGGCTGGACTGTTCCCATGAGGCACAGGGTCAGACTGATTTGCATATGGCCATGTCTGAACTGGGGTGGTGGAGTGAGCTAAAGAATGATGATGGATTAAACCCAGATCAGTTGACTGGGGGTGAGTGTTTGATTTGCTCCAACGCTCCGTCCATCATCCCCTTTGGTATCGCTTTGTTCGCCCTAAGTTGGCGGGTATGCCCAGACGTGGGTCCCTTGCTCACTTTGCCACTGGATTCAAGATAGCCTGGCTGATGAGGGTTTTGAACCCAAAACCGGTCCCAGGATGCTTGTTTCCGGTCCAGGGAAGACATGGCTTGGCAGTTTGGGCTGGACTGTTCCCATGAGGCACAGGGTCAGACTGATTTGCATATGGCCATGTCTGAACTGGGGTGGTGGAGTGAGCTAAAGAATGATGATGGATAAAACCCAGATCAGTTGACTGGGGTGAGTGTTTGATTTGCTCCAACGCTCCGTCCATCATCCCCTTTGGTATCGCTTTGTTCGCCCTAAGTTGGCAGGGTATGCCCAGACGTGGGTCCCTTGCTCACTTTGCCACTGGATTCAAGATAGCCTGGCTGATGAGGGTTTTGAACCCGAAACCGGTCCCAGGATGCTTGTTTCCGGTCCAGGGAAGACATGGCTTGGCAGTTCGGGCTGGACTGTTCCCATGAGGCACAGGGTCAGACTGATTTGCATATGGCCATGTCTGAACTGGGGTGGTGGAGTGAGCTAAAGAATGATGATGGATTAAACCCAGATCAGTTGACTGGGGGTGAGTGTTTGATTTGCTCCAACGCTCCGTCCATCATCCCCTTTGGTATCGCTTGTTCGCCCTAAGTTGGCAGGGTATGCCCAGACGTGGGTCCCTTGCTCACTTTGCCACTGCATTCAAGATAGCCTGGCTGATGAGGGTTTTGAACCCGAAACCGGTCTCAGGATGCTTGTTTCCGGTCCAGGGAAGACATGGCTTGGCAGTTCGGGCTGGACTGTTCCCATGAGGCACAGGGTCAGACTGATTTGCATATGGCCATGTCTGAACTGGGGTGGTGGAGTGAGCTAAAGAATCATGATGGATTAAACCCAGAACAGTTGACTGGGGGTGAGTGTTTGATTTGCTCCAACGCTCCGTCCATCATCCCCTTTGGTATCGCTTGTTCGCCCTAAGTTGGCAGGGTATGCCCAGACGTGGGTCCCTTGCTCACTTTGCCACTGGATTCAAGATAGCCTGGCTGATGAGGGTTTTGAACCCGAAACCGGTCCCAGGATGCTTGTTTCCGGTCCAGGGAAGACATGGCTTGGCAGTTCGGGCTGGACTGTTCCCATGAGGCACAGGGTCAGACTGATTTGCATATGGCCATGTCTGAACTGGGGTGGTGGAGTGAGCTAAAGAATGATGATGGATTAAACCCAGATCAGTTGACTGGGGGTGAGTGTTTGATTTGCTCCAACGCTCCGTCCATCATCCCCTTTGGTATCGCTTGTTCGCCCTAAGTTGGCAGGGTATGCCCAGACGTGGGTCCCTTGCTCACTTTGCCACTGGATTCAAGATAGCCTGGCTGATGAGGGCTTTGAACCCGAAACCGGTCCCAGGATGCTTGTTTCCGGTCCAGGGAAGACATGGCTTGGCAGTTCGGGCTGGACTGTTCCCATGAGGCACAGGGTCAGACTGATTTGCATATGGCCATGTCTGAACTGGGGTGGTGGAGTGAGCTAAAGAATGATGATGGATTAAACCCAGATCAGTTGACTGGGGGTGAGTGTTTGATTTGCTCCAACGCTCCGTCCATCATCCCCTTTGGTATCGCTTGTTCGCCCTAAGTTGGCAGGGTATGCCCAGACGTGGGTCCCTTGCTCACTTTGCCACTGCATTCAAGATAGCCTGGCTGATGAGGGTTTTGAACCCGAAACCGGTCCCAGGATGCTTGTTTCCGGTCCATGGAAGACATGGCTTGGCAGTTCGGGCTGGACTGTTCCCATGAGGCACAGGGTCAGACTGATTTGCATATGGCCATGTCTGAACTGGGGTGGTGGAGTGAGCTAAAGAATGATGATGGATTAAACCCAGATCAGTTGACTGGGGTGAGTGTTTGATTTGCTCCAACGCTCCGTCCATCATCCCCTTTGGTATCGCTTTGTTCGCCCTAAGTTGGCAGGGTATGCCCAGACGTGGGTCCCTTGCTCACTTTGCCACTGGATTCAAGATAGCCTGGCTGATGAGGGTTTTGAACCCGAAACCGGTCCCAGGATGCTTGTTTCCGGTCCAGGGAAGACATGGCTTGGCAGTTCGGGCTGGACTGTTCCCATGAGGCACAGGGTCAGACTGATTTGCATATGGCCATGTCTGAACTGGGGTGGTGGAGTGAGCTAAAGAATGATGATGGATTAAACCCA
Source organism: Calotriton arnoldi (assembly GCA_963921515.1). NCBI lineage: Eukaryota > Metazoa > Chordata > Amphibia > Caudata > Salamandridae > Calotriton > Calotriton arnoldi. The sequence continues at coordinate 643,439 of CAWUFW010007892.1, read as the reverse complement.
GATCAGTTGACTGGGGGTGAGTGTTTGATTTGCTCCAACGCTCCGTCCATCATCCCCTTTGGTATCGCTTGTTCGCCCTAAGTTGGCAGGGTATGCCCAGACGTGGGTCCCTTGCTCACTTTGCCACTGGATTCAAGATAGCCTGGCTGATGAGGGCTTTGAACCCGAAACCGGTCCCAGGATGCTTGTTTCCGGTCCAGGGAAGACATGGCTTGGCAGTTCGGGCTGGACTGTTCCCATGAGGCACAGGGTCAGACTGATTTGCATATGGCCATGTCTGAACTGGGGTGGTGGAGTGAGCTAAAGAATGATGATGGATTAAACCCAGATCAGTTGACTGGGGGTGAGTGTTTGATTTGCTCCAACGCTCCGTCCATCATCCCCTTTGGTATCGCTTTGTTCGCCCTAAGTTGGCAGGGTATGCCCAGACGTGGGTCCATTGCTCACTTTGCCACTGGATTCAAGATAGCCTGGCTGATGAGGGTTTTGAACCCGAAACCGGTCCCAGGATGCTTGTTTCCGGTCCAGGGAAGACATGGCTTGGCAGTTCGGGCTGGACTGTTCCCATGAGGCACAGGGTCAGACTGATTTGCATATGGCCATGTCTGAACTGGGGTGGCGGAGTGAGCTAAAGAATGATGATGGATTAAACCCAGATCAGTTGACTGGGGGTGAGTGTTTGATTTGCTCCAACGCTCCGTCCATCATCCCCTTTGGTATCGCTTTGTTCGCCCTAAGTTGGCAGGGGTATGCCCAGACGTGGGTCCCTTGCTCACTTTGCCACTGGATTCAAGATAGCCTGGCTGATGAGGGTTTTGAACCCGAAACCGGTCCCAGGATGCTTGTTTCCGGTCCAGGGAAGACATGGCTTGGCAGTTCGGGCTGGACTGTTCCCATGAGGCACAGGGTCAGACTGATTTGCATATGGCCATGTCTGAACTGGGGTGGTGGAGTGAGCTAAAGAATGATGATGGATTAAACCCAGATCAGTTGACTGGGGGTGAGTGTTTGATTTGCTCCAACGCTCCGTCCATCATCCCCTTTGGCACGCTTGTTCGCCCTAAGTTGGCAGGGTATGCCCAGACGTGGGTCCCTTGCTCACTTTGCCACTGGATTCAAGATAGCCTGGCTGATGAGGGTTTTGAACCCGAAACCGGTCCCAGGATGCTTGTTTCCGGTCCAGGGAAGACATGGCTTGGCAGTTCGGGCTGGACTGTTCCCATGAGGCACAGGGTCAGACTGATTTGCATATGGCCATGTCTGAACTGGGGTGGTGGAGTGAGCTAAAGAATGATGATGGATTAAACCCAGATCAGTTGACTGGGGGTGAGTGTTTGATTTGCTCCAACGCTCCGTCCATCATCCCCTTTGGTATCACTATTGGAGAGCAGACAGTCAACTTCGCATACAGGAGATCCTGGTACCATAATTCCAGGATTATGTGAAGCGCTAGGATGGCTGTCATCTACCCATTGATATTTGAACCAAATGAGTGCAGAGTAGGGTGAAGGAGATCTAATTTCAAGGGCCACCAAGCTATCAACGAGTTACCCACCTCTCATTGATAACTCAATGCAATAAAAATTTCGGTTTCTGGATGAGTATCTTTTGCTTGGAGGATGTCATCACAAATGACTGTGCAACAGCCTCTTATGTGTCGAATCCAGTGTATGGCTTTGTTTATTAGAGAATCTTCCCCTTCGTACCTTATGTGGGAGGAGATTTTTGGCTTGTTAACTGCAAAAATAGGACTGGGGCAGGAAAAACGTCTACTTCTGTGATTCAAAACAGCCAAGCTGCTTGTGTTGCACGTTGGGCCATATGTGCATGAGTTCCCTGGGGGTTCAGGGCCTATGGGGATGCTACCTAGGTTGGATTGCTTGGCAGTGGCTGAGTATCTCAATGGTTTGGTTATACGAAGTGCTTCATGCCTTGTAGTGCCCCATGCCAGAACTTTGTTTAGGTTGGCACGAGTAGCTCTAAGTGGTCCTGAATTTAGGTATTCAAGTGCAGATCCAGATATATGCTCAGAGGATCGGGGATCTGGAGTTGGGGAATTACTAGCATCCTTTGCCATTTCTATTTCATTGAGGGTTCTGGATAGGTGTACTATTAGAAGGTTTAACTCTCCCACCTCTGCCCTTAGTTCCTTGATTTGTGAAAAGAGGTCCGAGATGTCGCCAGCAGAAGGAGGCAGCAGAGCTGAGGTACCTGTAGGTGCATTGGAAGTTTCAGTAACTGCTTGGTCCCTATGTAAATCAGCCAGAGGCAAAAAGCGATTACTGCAAGGTAGGGAATCTGTTAGAGGAAGTAAGCTTGGTTGCTGTATGTTGTCCTGCTCACACATTCTGGCTAGGTCTACTTTTGTTGGTGAGGAGAGTACCTTGGCAGGTTATTTTCCTGGTCATTTTGCCTATGAAATAGCTGGAAAGAGTTTAAGGTTGTTTTTTGGAGCTACCCTCTTGAGCGTGATGTGGCGTGGGGTCTCCGCCCATGATAGATTCTACCTCTCCAATTAGGAGGTCTATCTCACTCAAAGTACAATTGTTTGGGGGTTTGGAAGCCTTGCTATGTTTTGCTGTACCTTGCATGAGATCAGATGCCTTGCATTTGACCATTATCACAGAGCAGGAAGGAGTACCACAAGAGCACAATATGAATAGTATGTGAAACAGTAGCAATTGAACAGTATGATAAAACAATGAGAATTATCTCAGTAGTAAGGGAAATGTTAGGCCAGCAACACAAGTCAATGGAACCTTGGGTATAAATCAAGCATTATTGCAGACCTCACAGTAGCCCAACCCCAGGGTCAATCGTGGAACACAGTGAAAGAGACACAATCTGTGGTGCAAAACTTGTCGCTAGAATGTCTCCTCCCAAGGTGGAAAACAGTTGTGCTCTGGCATGGGCAATAGCCAGGAAGATGATGAACACAGTGCCTTCCTGCAGGCAGTAAAACCGCCCAGGCGCGACCCGCGCATGTCCCGCGCAGCGGGATTGCCGAGACACAGATGAGCACGTTTGAAGGGGCCCCCGCCCCCTTGAGCAGCAGTCAGCAGCTGCACCTCCTGTGGGGAGTGGGAGCCCAAAGAATTGCTTTAAAATGTCACATGCAGCAGAATTGCAGAGGCGCTTATGAGTGCATTTGAACGAGGCCCCACCCCCTTGAGCAGCAGTCGTAGCTATGCCTCCTGGGACATGGATGAATGAGGAATGGAGTCCCCAAGTACAAGCAGTGTCCATGGGGGCCCAAAGATTTGCTTCAAAATGTCGCGGCCAGCGGGAATTGAGAGGCACTTATGAGCGCGTTTTAAGGAGGCCCCACCTCCTGCAGCAGCAATCTGCAGCTATGCCTCCTGACGCGTGGATGAGTGGGGATGGAGTCCCCAAGTACCAGCAGGGTTCATGGGGTGTGGGAAAAATGTGCTTCAAAATGTCCCGCTGTCCAATTAGATTGAAGGATTAATACGTTTATGCAAAATACCTTGGTATGCTATGCCACTTCAAAGTTATGTTTGAAACACTACTTAATATTACCCCATAGTTTTAGTATGGAAAAGATTTGCATGTAATCAGGGCAACCAGAATTTCACAGAATAGGACCAAATTATGCAGGGTTTACCAAGTTATACGCTAAGAAAAAGCTAATTCTGAGCTAAAATGTGGCACATTTTGGCGTTGTATTACTTCTCTATTTAGTCATTTCTGTACAATATTAATGTATGGGCTAAGGTTTCACTGCATTATTATGAGTATAACACCTAAATATAGCAATCAGCAACTGAAAAGTGACCTGCCTCTTTGCAACAAAATGCCTGCCACTGTGCAATAATATATATGGCAGCATATGTAAAACCTTTTCATCCTTTGTGCAAGAAACAATTGTATTTTGTTAAAATCTTCAAAATATGGAAAAGCTGATTGATTTCATGGCAAGTGAAGCAAATCCTTAATTATGAGAAAAACACTGCAAGTGCAGCATTGCATAATTCCAAAGGCCCTAATCATACACTGTGGCCCAGATTTATGAAAAACACATGCAACACAGTACAGGAGCTAAAGTTGCTGCACTGCATTATGTGAAAGGGAGAGAGAGAAGAAGAGGTCCATATCTACTAAGATATGGTGCTATTTTGTCTCTCCATTTGCAGTGTGCCTACGCACACAGCTTTGTGCCATAGTGCAAGAGTGTGTGCATTTGTAAAAAGTTGGAGTAATAGTTGAGGGGTGGAGAATCTACTTCAATTAGAAATCAAAATCCTTGTAACAGTGTACCACCAAAGTCACTAAATAAACATGAGCTTAACCGTCTAGTAGCTTGGCACATAGCTGTTACGCTTAATTTAGAGGCAATGTGTAAAGTAATTATGCAGTACTTAAACAGCACTAAATTGAAAGCACAACAAAAGAAAAATCCCAAACAAATTAATAAACATAGAGACTCTTTTAATGATTAAAATGCCAACAAAACAACAAAAATCCAAGATTTAGAACGGGAGAGGTGAATTTTTAAAGTTAGAATTAAAAGTAGCACCAAAAAGTACAAAGTTCCAACCGTGGCTAACTAGTCGTGCTAAACAGGGTTAAAGTTTAAAAAGGCCGACCATGATTGAGTGTGGCTCAGATACAGGGCCCAGGTTTGCCCGGGTGGAAACTGTGCCTTCTAAGTTAGAGAAAGTTTTATGTAGTAAAAGTGGTTGCCGACGAGTCTTCAGTGGGGCAAGCTACAAGCAGGATGTGAAGCGGGACTTGAGAGTGGGTGGTTGCTGTAGAGCCGGGTCCTGGTGTGATCGTCGACAAAGGTGAGAAAGCTCTGAGTGGGCGAAGTCCTAAGTATGTGCCCAGGAAGGCTTCAACATTGATCTGATGCTACTTGACGTCAATCCAGATGAAACCCTCTGTGTTTGGACTTAGAAACTTTTATGGAAATCAGATCTCCTTCAGTGGGGCAAACCAACACGCTGAGGTCGATGTAATTCAACATCAGTGGTGCGTTTAGATGGTGATCCCGGACTCTGATGGTTCTCCAGGCCGAAAGATGGTGAAGACAGAAGGAGTACCCTCTAACACCAGGACCTGGGTTGCACCACTTGGGGTTAGGACTTGCACCAGCAGAGGCCAACCGCAAGGTCTAGGGCTGGTCCAGTTGGATCTGTTCAGCTGGGCAGTGGCAGGCAAAGAGACCTCTGGAAGCTTTTCCCTGTAGCTCAAACATGAGGTCAGCCAACTGACTATTGGAGTCACTCCTGGGGGCCCTGAGATCAAGGCAAGCATGTCCAGTCTGCAGTCAGGTTTGTCAGAGAGAAGGGCACTTCTTCTCCCTATCCCTCACAGATTCAGTGGTGTTCTGAGGAGAGGTCTGTGGGGTCCTCTTTTATGCCCAGTGTCACCCTGTGGGTGGATGGTAAGCCTATGTCCACCCCCAAACTAATTCTGGTCAGTTCCTCTACTCCCACATTTTTTGGTGCCAGTCTCACTAGAGAGACAAAGGGCAGCCAAGCCCAGGTGTGAGATTCATCTGCCAGTGACAAGGTAGGCATCTTTTGAAACTAGGGAAGGGGCTGGGCACAACCCACTTGGCCACCCTGTCAAGGGAGGGGTCCCCCTCACCACTGCTAGAGCCCCTTTGTCCACATGTCTGAGAGAAATATACATCTCACCACAGGGAGCCACCAGGAGTCAGCTGACAGTGGCAAACAGGCAGGAAAACCTTTCGGTTTTAGGCAGGAAAATGACAACTTTCTAAAGGTGTCATTTCCAAGATAGTAATAAAAAACAAATCTGACTTGACCATTAAGTTGGATTTTAAATTACTATTAAAAAAAGACTTTGAACCACATTTCTAGCTATATCCGAAATAAATTTAGCACTTATTACAGGTAATAGCGTAAACCAGTGTTAACTACGGGAGAGACACCCTTTCTACAGTGAAAAATGACTTTGGAGGTTTTTTACTGCCAGCACATGTAAAACATTAAATATACATGTCCTACTTTTTAAATACCATGCACCCTGCCCTATGGGCATTGGAGGCCTATCTTAGGGTGCCATAGAAGCATTAAAAAGGAAAGCTTGGGTGCGGCAAAAGGTTTTTTTGCAAGGTCGAAATGGCAATTTAGAACTGCATTGCCAGACTGCAGTGGCAGTCCTGGAGACATGTTTTACAGTGCTACTTTAGTGGGTGGCCCATTGAGTGCTGCAATTCGCTAATAGCATTTAATTTACAGGTTCTTGGTACATGTAGTACCATATTAACTCATCATTTGAATCGTCCAGTGTACCAGATAATTGGAAGATTGCGGCGGTAAAACCCCTTCAAAAAAAGAAAGTTGTGGACCCTACCACCCTCTCCAATCTCAGGCCAATCTCACTGTTACCATGGCTGAGTAAATTAGTGGAGAAGTTGGCCAATAAGCAACTAAATGATTTTCTGCAGAAGGAAAACATCCTACATCCTAAACAATCTGGGTTCAGACCTGGCCATTCAATGGAATCAGTGCTGCTTCACACAACGGAAACGCTAAAGCTGGCGTTAGACCAGGGCAAGGATGCAGTACTGATTCTGTTGGATTTATCGGCCGCATTTGACACGGTCTCGCATGATATTCTGCGAGATAGACTTGCGACCAGTGGTGTTACTAATAAGGCGCTTGCCTGGTTTTCTTCTTTTAGAAAACAGACGTAACATAGTTACCCTCGGCTGCCATAAGTCTGCAGAAAAACAGCTATTATCGGGGTGCCACAGGGCTCTTCCTTAAGCCCAACGTTATTTAATCTCTATATGACCCCACTGCTTGTCCTGATAGATTCCTTTGATGTCGAAGCCATTACATACGCAGACGACACACAGATCATCCTTACCCTTGACAAAACTCCACTGCGGCGGAAGAAAAATTCTATCACTGCCTAACGGCAGTCATGAACTGGATGAAACTCAATCATCTGAAATGTAACAGCCAAAAACTGAAATCATGCTGTTCGGGAAAGCCAATCTCTTCACGCCCAGTCAATGGTGGCCTGCAAATATGGTTCCACCTCCAAACACTGCAGACACAGTATGGAACCTAGGGATTAAGTTTGATCCCACTCTATCTTTCCACAGTCAAGCACTTTATGTGGCAGGCATGTGCTTTCATACCATAAAAATCTTGAGAAAGTTCCTGGACCTACTCCCTATGAATGCTAGGAAGACAGTTGCTGTGGCACTGGTTCTATCGCGTTTGGACTACTGCAACAGCCTGTATGCAGGAGTAAATAAGGCTGTTTTAAAAAAGTTACAGGTGGTCCAGAATGCAGCGGCCAGGTTGGTGCTTAGGCTAACCAAAGGATCCCCTTCAGTGGCAGCACTCCAACGACTGCATTGGTTACCAATCCACAAAAGGATCCTGTTTAAAGTGTTAACAATCACCTATAAAGCAATAAAAGCATCAGGGCCGACATATCTCAGGTCCAGAATACGCCCCTATACCACATAACGCCTTTTTCGGTCATCTTCGGGTAACTTTCTAGCAGTCCCCAGCTACCGTTTGAAAACTAAAGGAGGCAAAACCATAGCTGTTCTAGGAACTAGAGCCTGGAACATTTTGCCGCTCCAATTGAGATTGGCTCAATCAGAACGTCTCTTCAGGAAACTATTGAAAACATGGATTTTCTCTGCTCCTGACAACATCGTGTTCTCCCTTATATGATACTCGTTATTAATGCAACTCTTCATAACTAACCTCTCGACTTCTCCCTGCTATTTTCTCGATTACTTTCTGCTAGCGCCAAGATGCTCCTTGGAGTGAACGTAGCGCTTTATAAATAATTTCATTCATTCATATAATAGGGACTTGGAGAAAATGAAATGTGCCAATCAAATGTATACAAATATGGCCATGTTTAACAGAGAGAGAGAGCACAAGCACTTTACTTCTGGTTAGCAGAGGTAAAATGCACAGAGTTCTACAGCAAACAAAAATGCAGTTCAATAAAAAAGCAAAATGTCTGGGTGACACTGCAGGGAGGGCATATTTTCAACAGCGTTGTCCACAAGGAATAGTTTTTGTAGTGGAAAGGGAACATTCCAGTGCAAAAACTATCCTGTAACATTTTTCAATCAGGCCACTCTCCCTCATCTAGATAATCATTTTCACTCCAAATTGCAGCATGGAGCAATCTCGACTTGTCTGTCCTTCGATCTCTTTGGTACTTTATTTCTGTCAAACTGCACAAACTTGGCAAACCTGATCCAGTGGAGTGGCAGGAGTGTGCACATTTCACCGCACTCACAACTAACCTCACACTTCGGACATGTAGGGATTGCAGTAAGCCTGGGGAAAGGGAATATGACAAGAGAGTGAAACAGAGAAGCTGGATATTACTAGCCTGCCTGGTTGTATAGCCGAGGTTACTCTGTACAAATGAAGTGCTTATACCTAAAAGCAAAGGCACACATTTAATATTACTGTACTTTGGGAGTTACTTTCAGAGATTGTCTGTATTTCTCATTCTTTTTAAAAAATAGTTTTTATTTATGCCTATAATGAAAAAACAACATTGCCATGTACATAACACAATAAAATACATATTATGTCACAGGTTTTGTTGCAACCTCCTATGTAATACCCATAGGGCACACTAAGCCACCAAGAATATTTAATTCAGCTCAATACGCAGCCATCCATCTCTGGCTGTTAGACCTTGCATGCGGTTTATTCTGCGTTTCAGGCTGAGGTGTCAAGTGTGGAAACAAAGCTATTTGATGATGCACTCCTTTCTCTCCCCATCCCATAATATGAAATCAATTTGCCCCAGACCGTCTCAAATTTCCTAGGACAACCCATTTCCCTATACCCCATTCTCTTCACCTTCATACACTTTGTTGGGATGAAAAAGTCCCTTGTGCGGTGATGGACCTGCATCCCTGCCCTGAGTGCCTCAACTGTAATGAAGTCTGGATCCCTGATCCTGATGCTTGTTGTGTCTGCACCGTGACATAAGTCTGCCTCATGGATTACAGTCTTTTCGGACTGGGAGGGGCGCCCAAAATGCTACCCTCATAGTGGTACAATGCCACTGCCTTGCCTAGATTTAAGCAGCATGAGCGAGTTGGTGGCAGCATACCATGTAGTGATTAGTAGGAGTGAACAGGCCTTTTTACCTGTGTCCCTGGAGTGAGGCTTACAGGCTCACATATTTAAAGTTCTGCTGCTGTGTGCTTAACTCACTCATGCCCTACATTGGTTTTGGGTGAAGTGCTGTGCATTGCATGTGTATTATACATGTGCTGGGTTATGTGTGTCTGTGGAAAGTACAATGCATAGGAGATGTAGTGCTGTGCAGTACGTGTCTGTTATATGGATGTGCTGTGTGCAGGTGTACCTGTGAATGGTTCAATACATGGCAGAGTCTGGGTTCCATTTTGGGAGACCTAGGGCTAACTGGAGGAACATGAAGAGGTAGAGGAGCCCCCTGGACAGATTTATGGATTGGTGCATTGTTGGGAGCTGGGTGGAACACACTGGAGGAAGGTGCTATTTGATTCAGAGAGAGGTTTCTGGGAAGGGGCCTTGGCACATTTCTGGAAGGAGATGGGGCTGATAAGAGATTCATAAAGAGTAGTGCTGAGACACTGGGGTAACCTTTTGATACACATATCACTGTGGCTCACATCCAGATGTGAACTTCTAGTCACTCCCATGGCCTGTGTTGTAGGGTATCAGATTGTGACCGATTGCATTCTTTAGGAAGGATATGGCAGAGTAAAGGGCACTTCAGAAGGAAGCAAACTCCTAAAATAAACTTCAAAGACTCAGGGCCTGATTCACAGAGGGCCTCGGCAATCGTGGCAGATGCCCTGCAGTCACGAGAGAGTCTCCGCACTAGGGACGGAATCTCCGCAAAGAGAATTCTCTTTATGGAGGTTCCACCCCAGGTGCGGAGACTCCCCCATGAGTGTGGAGGGCCTTTGTGAATCAGGCCCCATGAATCTAAATTACACATTTTCAGGTGTCAAGAGGCCAGCTGGGCTGTGTGAAAAGGAGAAGCTCTGCAAGGCTTCTGCCTGTGACAAGTGCTGGGGTCCAAGGCCTGCCATTCTTGCTGCTGGGTCAAGGGACATCACGCAGGGAATCCAAGATCACCTGCCTCTGGAAGCTGGAGCACCAGTGCCTGTCCGCTTGCCAAGGCCAGTGTGCCCTGTGAGGAAGAGGAGAGCATTGGAGCAAGCGAGGTCCAGTGGGGGATCCTGGTGACTCAATCCCTGTAAAGAGATGTGAGGAGGGGACTGCTGTACGAATCGGGTTGTTGTCCATGTACAGGTCAAAGTCAGTGCCCCCTTTATACCAGAGGAGGGCCTCTGTGAAGCAAGCCATGAATATTGCTACACAGATTGGGTCGTTGCTTATGTGCACGTTTGAACAGAAGTCAGTGACAACGTCTGCCAGTTAGGGTCACTGTGAAGATTACTTCTTTTACGATTGGGCTGTAACTCACGTGCGGAGTGAAGTCAATTATCCCATATGCCAGGTGGGGCTGCCGTTAAAATTACTGCCATGCTGATCGGGCCGTAGCACGTGCGCAGAGTGACAGCGGTGACCCAGTGTGCCAGGAGGAGCCACTGGGAAAAGGCAAGGAGCTTGGTCTGGTTGAGATCATTGTCGAGATGAGGCCGTGGTGACCAATGTGGGCCAACACTCAAGGGAAGACCACCACCAAGAACCTCAAATCCCCTCACCCGTGAAGAGGAAACTCATGAAACTTACCAGCATAGGAGGAGCATCGACGACCCCCCCGGCCGATGCCTCGGCAGGGCTGCGTGCGAGGAACTCAATGACACCTGACCGCTGCCTTTCCAGGGCCACGTGTGAAGAGCTTACTAGAGACAGCCACTGCAGCTTCAGTGCCCACGAAGGAGCTGTGCTCAGAAACTTCGGTCATGCAGGTCCTGCTGGTGCAGGTACGATTTACGAGCCAAACGGGGGAACTTGCTTACCAAATAGCGGTTAGGTGCTGGTGCACTTTTGACTTTAATAAAGAGTTGGAGTGGGACTCTTGAGACTCGGACTACTAGTGGGGCTTAACCTGAATGTCACCTAAAGTGAATGGGGAATAACCAATACTGCTAGTGAGAGAGAAGTAGGACTCAGGAAACTGCATTTTAAAACACTAGAGTCCTGACCTCAGGGGACTGTGTGTATTGTCTGTGAATGCGTATTTTACTTTGTGTTGGTATATAGATACTCCTTTTTTCATAAAATTAAGTATTTGACTAGACAATCATTTATTGCTGCTGCTGAACGTATTCTCTTTTGTGAGCCTGTGTTAACCCCCTCTGCCTACCTCCCTTCCAGAGATGCCTTGGACTGCTCGACCCGTATGACCACTGAGAGTCAAGTGCTGAAGGGGTACTTGGCCCAGTTGCTCAGAACCCATGGTGGGTCAGGCCCCGGGACATCAGAATTAAAAGGCCTCAACCTCCATGGTTGGGCCCACCAGCTCATGCTAGCACCATGGCCCTCTGAGGGGGGTTCTGACACACATTTTCATGCCTATTTGCCACAATGACTTCATCGGAACTTGTTGAGGTCCCTACATTTTGGATCTGTCTCTTTTGGCTATTAAAAATCCCATATATACAAAAAGGAGAGCTGTTCTGGGGAGGTCTACCTCTTCCGGGATACCTAAAATTGCCTGTAAGGGGTGTATGGAACTGATGTCTGAGTCACAGCCACAAACACACTAATCACTTTCGCCCAATAGTGACTCACCTTAGGCATTCCCAGATTGGGACGCATGTCAGTCAACATCTTCCAGGGGACCCAGGTCTTTCTCTCAAGTGTTTCAAAGCATATGCAAGTTGTCAGGTCTGTTATTAATGAGGATACGGTAGATGTGTGAGATCGGTTTGTGAGCCATTTCACCATAATCACCGCACAATCCAAGGGGCTACTGCCCAGTATTTCCTCCCACTCAAGTTCTTTAGCTGCCAGGGCGTGTTTGAGTTGTAAATATTTATAGTGTTGGGTGTGGGACAGCTCATATTCAGTCTGCAATGTCTCAAATGCCTTAATTTCCCCATCATCTAACAAGTCTCCCAGGGTTTCAATGCCTATGAGATCCCATTGTTTGAAACCTGTCAGTTTTCTCACTTGCGGGGGGAGCCGTTTCATAACCTTCCCTTGCCATCCCACACTTTTCATGATGCTATCCCATGCCTCCAGTGTTGTCCACATAGGGGTAAATAGATGTTTCATTTGCCATTTCAAATATAGGTATTGGTAATAGATGGGTATCCCCATGTCTTGGCTTTCTATTCTGGTTACTGGTTCAATTATTGCTGTGAACTCCCAGTCATTATTCACTTGGGGTTGAGAGTCCCAGTAGAAAGCCCTAACATAAGGAAGGGTCATTCCCTCATTGAAGGCCGACCAGGTCAGAGTCTCCAGTGCAATCCTCAGAGTGCCCCCATCCCAGAGAAAAATTCATAGTATTTTGTCCAGCCACACAAAATAAGATTCTGGTATTGGTAAGGGCATGTTTTGCAGTGTATATAAAAATGTGAGAAGGGTGAACATTTTGAAGGATGAAGTACAGACTCTAAGTGATAACTGAAGTTTCTGCCATTACCCAAAATCTGTCCCAGACTGTTACAGAATCACCTCCAGATTTGGCTCTAGAATTAGAGATTCATCTGCGAGACATTTAAAGCAGGGGTGTGGAATTTTATAAAATATCTGTTTGTCCATGGGACAGGATGATTCACAAATCTATTTGTCCTGTAAAAACGTAACTTGTCCCTTGGTTGGACATTTGCTCCTGACAAGGGCAGAAGTAAAATGTTTTCCAGGGTGGAAAATATGAGTTGTGGGGAAAGTGAACTTGCAAATGCTCAGCAGATTTTCACTTGAGCAAGTGTACACATACATATTTGCTCACACTAAAATGCGGCTTACAAACTTTTTGTTTCCAGTTTTACTCCTGTAAATTCTTGTGTATTCATGAAAGTCATAAATCTGCACTAATGCAAGGACATATAGTAAGGGTGCACTTTTGTAACTTTCTTTAATAATTGGGCCCCTAATTACATGTGGTGTTGATCAAGACCTTTTATCTTTGTCAGAATGACATATGGCAAAGTGTGCTTTTTGAGATAAAAAGCATTTTTGGTTTTAGTCAAAATCTTTATTTTTTGTGGGACATTGGTGGGTGCTCAGTCGCTCCCACAAAAATAAAGTTTTACAAAAACTATTTTTAAGCAAAACAAGTATTAACAAACCAAAAGGGTGCAATCAGTGCCAGGCCTATTGTGTTTGCAATGCATTTTTATTTTCAAGTTTCCCATAATCTTGCCTAAACTGGTTTTACATCAATTTTCCATTATTAATATTTTTTCGAAAATGCTATCAAGTATCAAACATTTTACTAAATGATGCCTCAAAGAAATGGTACCTAAAATTGCAGTTTAGCAAAATGTTTTTCTTCTAGCTGCTATTGTTTGTGTACATTTTAATTTGAAAGAAAAGAATCATCAATATTGCTTTCAGACTTCTTTGAATATTTGCATCTAGTCAGAGAGAATGCTAGGAGCCTTATAGGTAGCCTCAAATTGTTAAACTTTGCAAGTGTGTGTTAATTTGTGTACTGTAACCACTGTCGGTACTACAAGCCAAGCTCAGGGAATTTCCTTAGGACGCTCACCCTCATAATAAAGACTTTGTATTAATGAGCCATAAACACAAGTTTGAACAGCATGAACATATGGATATGAATCTTACTTTAATCGCGGACAACGCTCTTTCAAAGAGCCCTAATGTGGTACTGTGAGCTGATAGACAAAGTGCTGCAGTGGGTTAGTCCTACTTATCCAAAGGACAAAATAAACATGTAAACTTGATGTCTTTGACCCCAAACAATATGTCTTTGTTGTTGAGTGATAGGAATTCCACAACCCTGTAAAGCCATCTCTACAAACACTTAATCCCCAGGCCACCTGTCTTTCTAATACTCATTCAACTGTTTTGTACAGACTTGATTTGTGCCAGTTATTATGGTATCCTGTGTACCCTTTAAAGATATTAAATAAATCAGACAATAATTTATAAAAATATATTGTACTTTTATGAATTTTTAGACAGTAAAATGAACAAGATCCAACATAGGGTATCAGAGATATGAATTTTTCAGTAAATCGTAAACCTCAGCATTTTACTCAAAAACCCAAACAACCATATATAATCATAAAGTTTGGACACTTTTAAACTTTTAAAGAGTTTTGTTTGGCTACGCCGGCCCATGTTGGGTGACCAACTCTGGCCGGGGAAGGTCAGGCAGGCCAATAAGGAGTGGTAGGACAGTTTACCTTGGCACAAAAGCACTCACAAGACTAGTTCCAAGCGCTATGGGGGAACAATCATATACTTCAATGGAGTAGTCCTGATGCAAGGGATACAGGATGCTGAAGATACTGTAAGATGCTGAAAAGACTGTGTAGTCAATGGGGTCTTCCTGGGGCAACTCCATGGTCCCGGTGGGGAAACTTTGGCCACAGGGGTGGATGTCCTCTGAAGTCCTCTCTGTTCCAGGAAAAGTCCAGCTGCCACTGGACTCCTGGTCAAAGGGAAACCAGCGTTTCTCTTTGGTGAAGGCTAGTGTCCATCTTGGGTGACCAACCTGCACTCCAACAACTTTCCCAACTCCAGCAGACTCAGGTGCAACTTTTGAATGCTGTGACTTGGACCTGGGTTGCACATCAGAGGATTGCGGTTACTGACTGGCCAGGACAGGCTACTTCAGTTTTAGTGACCTTTGTGCTGTAACAGGAAGTCAGCCAACTGACTCTGGAGTTTGCCCTGTCTGTCTGGGGCTCTGGGGTGACATTTCCATGAGCCAGACACCACAGTCCTCTTTTTTCTAGCCCAAAGATCAGCAGGTGCAACCCAGGGGTTAGGGCAGCCTTTCCTGCCAAGTCCAGGGAATAGCACGCAGTCCTTCTTCAGTCCTTTCTCCAGTCCAGATGTGACCTGAGGCCTGGGTGCCAGAGCTGCCATATTTATGTGCAGAAAATGCCCTCAGGGGGTGAAGGGGTCACTAGCCAATGGGCTAGTAGAAACTTTACAGCCTAATGACGACTTCCTGTGAAGAGTGGCAGCTAGCTATCCCAGAGAGCACTATTCCTCCCACTCCCAAGATGGTAGAAACCCTCCCTCGGCTTGTGGAGCTTGGTAGCCTACCCTAGATGTGTGGATACCTGAGGACTACATGCGAACAAGAAATCCAGTTTAGCCACTGGTTTCCTCTCTCTGTCCCCGACACCAACCCGTCTACCTCAACAAAAGAGCAGCCCCTCTCATGTGTGTCCAGCATTTACCCTTCAAAGGTGGCTTCCCTTTTAAAGCTCACCATTTGGGCTCACATCCTGTGTGACTTCCTGCCAGGGAGAGATAACACCTCTGCCAATTGCATGCCTCTACTTTTATTACTCCTTGGAGTCATTCACACACCTCCCCAGGCAGGCAGAAGGTTGTCTTGGGGCCAACATCTGTGTGTGGCCACTGGAAAATTTGGGCAACAGAGTGCTAACTTTCTGAAAGTTGCATTTACTCAAAACTTACATTCAAATCGACTTGGGCATCAAGTCAGGTTTAAAGTAACGTTTAATTTATTACCTTGAAGTGCTAGCTTTATTTGCCCCATTCAATAGTTAACACCGCTGAGTTGTCAGCGTATAATCCTGTACTTGTCAATGGGACCACTAGCCTTTTCACAGTAAAAACAACAATTTGGGGCTTTCACTGTCAGGACATATAAAAGTACATGTCCTGCTTTTTTATATGCAGCACCCTGCCTTAGGACTCGCTAGACTCCTGTAGAGGTGACGTATATACATTAAAAAAGGAGGTTAAGGTTTTGCCGTTAGTTTAAATTGCAAAGTCGAGTTCGTTTAAAACTGCCCTACCAGTTGGCAGACTGGGAGACATGTTTTCACGTTGTCCCAGCCAGGGTGGGACGAGTCGTACTGCAGCCCGGGAGGACACTTTAACTTACAGGCCCTGAGTAACTCTGGTACCATATAATAGGGACGTATAAGTAAAGTTATGCCAATTGAATATAGCCAATCTAACATTATAGTTTTAAGGGCCAAAGCACTGGTACTTACGTCAGGTTAGTAGGCCTCAGTGTACTCTCAGAGACGAAACACCAGCAGAATCAGTCCACAACTTTGGGGATGATCATGCAAAAAAGGGCATTGCCCTGCAGTAGTACATCACAAGTGAGAGGTGTGTAAAGTAATAAGCTTCAGGCTCTGCATCCCGAATTCTAATTTTTATGGTCTGGCTTGACATTGCAGCCATCGCCAGACAGTTATGTGAGCATCACAAGAGAGGGGCTTTGACTACTCCCACAAGTAGGGAGCCAGGAGTACATGATTTGAATGGGCAAAAGTTGTGTGCGTCCACAAAAAAAGTGTTTGCCTCCACCCAGCTGTGATTATTTTGTTTATTTATCCAGCTGCCTGAGGTTGAACTTTTAGGGGCACACACATGACAGTAATGCTATGAAAGTGTCTAAGATAACTAGATAATTCATGGTGTTTTTCTCTGGTAGCAAGACAGATGGGACGAGGACAGTCATTAACCTACATAGATTTTTAGGTCTGGCTTGGCACTGCATGCATTTATAAGCCAGACTTATTGGCATGGCGATGCTTGTCCTTGTGATTACCATCATCATCAAATACTTTATTTTCAATCACAAGGATCATATAAAGTGCGTATTGCCATACAATATAAAAATGGTACAAGCAATAAAAAAGACGATTTACAAAGTACAGTATACAACAGTGGTAAAACATACAAGGTTAAAAGTCATTTTCCATAAGGTGGCCCAAGATTTGATATGTGCAAAAGTTAAAAGCTTAGGGGGCAGCTCATTTAATACATTTAAAACTTTTGATCCATAATGCATGCCAAAATCAGGCCAAACTAAAAACAACCACCCTGTGAGTGTCGGTAGCTAAAATGCACATAACCTCTAGGTAATGTCCAGGTTCAATCAGTTTACACAATGGCACAATCCACTTGCCCTGCAGGCTTCTATAGCGGGGGCAAAAGAATAGCAAGTGGACTATTGATTCTGAGCAAGCCTTACATGCGGGACACTGATCATCTGTTGTGGCCTTACTACACCACTTTTTACGAAACAGATTAGTGGGTAGGGTTTTAAAACGGAATTGTATAAATAATTTCCCTGCCAGCGGTGGTACAATTTCATCAATAGTTTCCTCATAGAATGGGGCGAATTTAAAACTGATAAAATCCTGGGTCAGTGTGCCCACCGGTTTAGCCATCTCCCTCACCATAATAGTATCCCAGTAAATCTCTTTGACCCTGCATTTTGGGATAAGACACAATCTTTCTGGGGAGGACCAATATTCCTCCATCCCAAGTCTCTTCAGTAGGTTCTTCAGGGAGCTAAACCACGGGATAGAGTTAACCTGGGATCGCTTCAGGAGATCAATCGTCTCTGCTCTGAATGGGGAGAGCTCCTTAACCGACCACAGACGGTGCCAGAACATTAACTGCTTGTAGCCCATCTTGTGTGGCAGGAAACTGCCGCTAAAGCGGCGATAAGGGGCTTGATAATATGCCCTATAGAATTCCAATAGAAGCCCAGGTTCTGGTGTGAAGGACATCAAACCTGGGCTTCTATTGGAATTCTATAGGGCATATTATCAAGCCCCTTCTCACCGCTTTAGCAGCAGTTTCCTGCCGCTAAAGCGGCGATAATGTTATCGCCGTTCTTGATAATATGGCCCTTTGTGTTTCCAATGTCCCACAATTCAGCCCCATAGAGGGCTCCCCCCAATATTTTGGTATTACAAATTTCCAATGCTGGGGCCACTTTCCTGGACACTGCTTTTTTGTGGATTTTACTTAAGTGAGCAGTTTGTTCGATTAATGATAATTTGGCTTTTTCGATGTGGGGCGCCCAATTTAGCTTTGTGGTTAAGTGGATACCCAGATAGTCAAAGGCAAAAACTTGCTCTAGGGGTCTATTTCCTACATACATTGTTCTTTTTGATGGCTTGGAATTCCCCTTCGAGAAAATCATGTATTTCGTTTTAGCCTCGTTTAGTACCAAGCCATGCTCCTTGCAGAACTCAATAAAATTATTCAACAATTGTTGCAGACCATGGGGGGATTTAGAAATTATTAGGGTATCATCTGCGAAGAGTAGGGCTGGTGCTCTTCTCACCCCCACCTTTGGGGCATCGCATCCATCCCTGTCTAGATAATCAATCACCCCATTTAATAAAAAGGGAGAATAACATGGGCGCTAGGACGCACCCTGTCTCACTCCACATTCGACAGGGAATTGCTTAGTGAGTTACCAGTTTATCACACACCCACGTTGGTATGTAAAACATTCTTTAAAGTATCATAAATCAATTTTACATCTGTTTGACTAATAAGAATCTTGGCTAGATTTAGAGACTGCACCTCTTTTACATTTTGTATGTGCTAGACTGTCAATAGGTACATGTTCTACATTCATGCTGTAATGGGTTCTTTCTCTTTTTGGCTTCAGCCCTGATAGCTTCTGCCATCATATCCTCTTTCTTCATGTTATATGACAAGGTGTGATAACAGGCAAAACAGGAAAAATTATTGGGTCTTCTCTTTTCTTTTTATTTTACAATTTCTTATGACTAGCTTCATATTTCTAACAAAGCAGTTCTCACATTCATAATTTGTTGTTAAAAGATTCTCCATCTATTTTCTTGGAAAATCCACATCCATAGCCGTTTGTTCCTTTGTTGCTATTTTTTCTACCTCATACATTCTATTGCGCATCCTCCTTATGTACACTTACATCACCTCTAGGTTTTGAAGTGCAGAAGATATATATTGTCTTCAGTACTTTTATACTCTCTTACAAAGATTTCAGTTATGAAGCAGAATATCTAGCAAGAGGCACATTGGCACTCCAGTGAGAGTAATCTATTTTACTCCTAAATCCTATTTACGGTGAGTTGAATTAAGTGCTCATGAGGTTAGATCCCCACTTGCATTGTCAGGGCTATAATGTTTGCTGGCTGTCAGAAAGTGAGTTATTAACTCAGGTAGAGGTGACTCTAACAACTTAATAACAAAACAATGTTGTTAGGTTCAAACAAAGTTTGCTTAGAAATTCTGCTCAATCTCATGCAGGTTCAAATAGAGATTGCTGACAAACTCTGCTCTGACTCATGCAGCTATGACGCTCAGCAGAAGGGATTTCCCTCGAGAAATGAGTGATAGAATAAACAGTGTTAAAGTTAAGAACACTACAAAATAAAATTCCACAACGGATTTAGAAAATACAATACTTTAGTAAGCAAAATGAAAAAAACATTCTTGAAAATGAAGTAAGAGAGGCAGATTTTTTTTTGTATTTAATCAAGGTGAAAAGCACGAAATTGAAAAGTACCAATCAAAGTAAATGTTCACAGTACAATAGGAACTGAGTATGATCTTTAGCTGACCACATGAACAGGAGTTTGTTAAATCTAGCAGATCTCACAGGTCAAATGTTTTACCCAGAGATGTTGTTACTTTTTTGGTTATCAGTTTCTTACTTCAGGGCATTGCAGAATGCTAAAGTTTGTGAGGATTCCACAAAGACAGATACTATGGCTGGTCAGTAAACTCCAGGCATAGTTTGGCAAAAACTCCTCCTACGCCGTGTGGCGGAAATCCACTGGAATCGCAGTGTCTCATCAATGCTTCCTCTCTGCAGTTAGGGAATGGGGCTGAGTATCACTGCCCTGCTTCTACTCTGTTCCTACTCTGCTCCTTTCCCTGGTGGTTGTAACATCTAAAATCCCTCACAACATGCAGTTTTTGTGAGGACTGTCATTGCTGTATCAATACTGCTTACCCGAAGACCGCAGCGTTCCCCAAAAACTGTCCTCATTAGGGAAGTGTCCATCATTTGATATTCAAGGTACCCTAAAGGCTCTAAAAATGTCAAGTGTACTCCTGAACAGATGGTCAAGGGTCCCAGACTACCTCCAGAGATCCCAACATAATGTTCATTAATGCCATTTGCTCTCTTAATGTAAATAAACGTAGTGCCCTTACCTGGACGAGTCTCCATGCCTCCTCAGCTGGGGGTAACAGGGCCCTCTTCTTTACTACTTTGCTGCCCCCTCTTCAGTGTCAGCACCTCATATCTGTAGAGTACCCAGCTGGCACAGCCTTCCCTGCATCTGCAGGGCTGCCTTACTGCTGGGGGACCTTCTGTGTCACTGTCTCTGCTCTTGACGTATTGTGACCGGATCCCCCATGTTGCATGAAATCATTTTGTGCCTCTTCATACGCAGTGATATTGAACACTCCCTCATGCCAGAAATTGGAGTCCCAGGACACCCCAAGCCAATCCCATGGGTGTCCCAGCTTTACCAGGGAGCTGGGCTGGAGGAGCCCTAAGTGGCTCCATGTAGCTGACTGTTTGTGGAAGGCTCTTGTTCCCAGCAGAGGTATTCCACTGAAAGGCCTTCTCAGTAACTCACACTTGAGCTGATAGCAATCTGAAAGTATTCAGTGCACTGTACACATTTCCATTTCTCAGG
Organism: Calotriton arnoldi; assembly: GCA_963921515.1. Taxonomy (NCBI): domain Eukaryota; kingdom Metazoa; phylum Chordata; class Amphibia; order Caudata; family Salamandridae; genus Calotriton; species Calotriton arnoldi. Next base: position 622,840 of record CAWUFW010007892.1, on the reverse strand, counting down.
GTCTCCTGCTCTCTCCTAGGGTGCTGACATACTGTACGTTGCAGTTTCATGGGCCGGCAGGTGCCACAGCCTGGCTAAAAAGAGTGCGAGAGCAGAGGCGAGGGAGAAGGTTGGATCTATGATAGGGGGACAGAAAATGCTTTTGTCATACTCCCACCGATGACAGGTGACGCTCGGGCCTTGGGGCTCAGTAGAAAACACTTGAGTCGATAAAAGATTGCTCACCTTCTGAGAGCGCAAAAACTAGCAAATTCATGGAAGGAATGGTGTGTACTATTTACACACCGCAGAAGCACAAGCAGATTTCACAGCCAATGGGTATTTTGGTGTTATGTGCACAGCACTAGGATTGGCTGAGTTACAGCCAATGCTGCATTCACAAGTCATCTTATACTACCAGCCCCTCATACTTCCAAGACATCTTATAGAATATGTTCAGCCATATTAATGTCTGTTGGGCGACCCAGAAGTACTGATGCTAATGCAAAATGAACAACCTGGCAGAGCTTCCGATGGCTCTTTACTGGGAGGCAGAGGCGTGCAAACTGTTTCTGGCAGACGTGTAAACAGGGTGAAAGCATTTGGAGACGCCTCGTCTTGTGAAGAATCCAGAGCAGTGGCGCGGCAGCCTGGGCTTCCAGACCCAGGGAGCCGCTTGAGATAGAAGCGAGAGAACAATGGCACTCCGACAAAGGGAGAGGTAAGGTTTCCCTCCTGAGCCGCAGTGGATTTTTGAAGAGAGAAGCTGCCTTCCGATTTTCTTTTCTCCTGCAACCCGCGCTGCTCCCTATATGGGGGTGAAGCTACCTGTTTCGTATCTGAGCAGGCACTGCCAAATGTTTGGCCTGACCAAATGGCTCATGGGGAGCAAGAGGAGCTATTCTTGCAAAGCTGTAGAATTTAGCACCGGTGGGGGGCTCTGCTTTAATCCCACCTATTCCACCTGTTTGACTCTGTCCGTGCATGGAACTCCACAGAATCTCATGGAGTTTCTTGGCAACTCCCCGGAATTTTGTGGAGTGCAACTCCGCTTACTCTGCCCTGAGCTCCTGCTGAAGTATTCAGTTTAGGCTCCAAAACTTCCTTCCTTTTGCTGGAGTGGAAATTAGTTTAAATATTAAAGGTTTATCCATCTCTCTGTCTCACAGAGCTGATCCCCGCTTGGGTTTCTCTTTTGTTTCCGTTTTTCTTCTTTTGTGATCAAAATATGAGACAGACATTGGCTGTCGTATTTTAGAACGAGGAGCAAATCATCACATAAATCACAATGTCTATTTCTAAGTTCAGTCAATAATAAAAGTTTGAGTTATTTTAAGGGTTTTTATTTTCTGGGGACCCCATCCTGTTTGCGAGTGGCTTACCACCTACTTGAAGTAGGTGGTAAACTGCAGGTGTTTTGCGACCGCAAATGCGGTTGCAAAACAATGGTACATATCATTCTGACTCGCTATTAGGAAGGGCCGACCTTGGCTCACCCCTTTCTAATAGCGACTCGCAAACACTATTTTGCGAGTCATCGACTTGCAAAATAGCATTTGTACATACCAGCACCCTTTTGTGCGGTCGCAAACGGGCCGATTGCCCGTTTGTGACCGCAAAAAATGATCGTACACTTGGCCCTTTGAGGCCTAGAATGAATAAGTATACTACCTATTTCAAATTGTACATTTTTAAATGTCTTTTCGGTTCAATATATATTGCATGTTAATACTGCAAATGTGGTTTTCCCTATATTATTTTCGTTTTAAATAAAATTCCCTATCACTCTCTTGGGTGATTTTGTTAACCCCTCATCCAACCACACCCACCCTCCTGTGTTTCCATGTCCTATATTTGCACTTATGGGTTCAGTTAGACTTTGGTGGGCAACTTACCGGCCTGTCAGGTATGTGGAGGATCACCCACAGATTATATTAAGAGAATCCGGCCAAGCAGTTACAGAAGGTCAACCAGCACAGGCAGAGATGTTCCAGTCCCTGGGTTCAAGTGAAGAGAAGGAAATACCTCAGGATTTTTTCACAGATTGGTCAGGCTGCATTCTTCCTTCAGATGTTTCTTTCCTGATATGTTCTGATGAGCTGGTAGTATGGTTCATATTTACCCAGCACTAAAGCCGGCGGTTAGTGGCATCACTAGAGGAAATCAATGTGAAATTCCCTCCAAACCCAACCCTCTTTTTCAACACCTCTTGTCCTGGTTTATTGTAAAACATCGCAGAGGCCTTTATTCAAGGGGTAGGAGCAAGAATTCCTTCTCAGGACTAGTAAGTCCTCTCTGAGATCCACACTTGCGGAAGCAAGGAACCACTTTCACTTTCTGATCTGGAAAACAACCTTTCCTCATGCTTTGGTCAGAGAAAAATGTTTGAAGGCTTCTGACCCTGGGGTCTCCTTATGGCATCTCAATATCAAAAAGTTTGACTCTACTCTGGCCTTGTGTAACGCAATCTGCTTCTGTCCTTTCCCAATAGGCCCCTCCCAGATGAGAGTTCAGTGATTGCCCCACAACCGTCTTTCTATCTTTAGATATTGTTGAACTAATTTCTGGCAGTACCCCTTATCACAACTCTTTTGGATGCAGATGTCTGCTGTGAGAAAGTGTCTTTTTCGTGTGATCATCCCCATTGTTTGTGAACTGATTCTGATGTTTTTGTTGACTGTGCACTGGGACACTGCTAACCTGGCTCCAGAACAAGTGCCCCAACCGCTAAAACATGTTGGGATTGTCTTACACCTAATTGGCATGTTTACCTTTCTTATAATACCATAGTATATGGTGTCCCAAAATACAGTATATGAAGTTAGATTTTCCCCAATGGACCACAACACTGCTGTGCCATCCACTAGTGTGAGCAGGCAAACATAACTCCGGGCCTGCCACTGCAGCCCAGGAGCTGTAGACCAATCCTGCAGCCCTTTCTGTCAGAATAATTATTTCTATAGAATAAAACCTTCCTCTCAAATATTAATAATTCACCCCTACATAGGCCTTGCAGCCCAAGTCAGGGTGCATGGCATGCAAACATATGAAATTAAAATTTGACATGTCTTTACAGTGATTAGCACTCAAAAGCCATTTTCACTATATCAAGTCTGGCTGACTCTTTGAGACACACTGGGAAGTAATCGTAAATATTAGTACTACTATCTCTGGATTGGGACCAGCTAGAAATATGATTAAACCACTATTTTTGATATTGATAAAAAGCCTCACTCAATAGTGAAACTAGTTTTTTAATAAATAGCAAGGAAAAGTAACTTTTAGAAAGTTACCTTTTTTTTCCCTGAAGCTCCTAGAGGCTAATTTATATTTCCTTTCTAGCAGTGGCCCACTGAGTGCTTAGCCCTAATGATGTGTTAAAACATCTCCCACAACAGAGACGAAGTCCTGGGTGTGAGGAGAGGTTTTTGTTCCTCTAACAGAAAGTCCAATTGGGCTGCACCCCGAAATGTAAATTACTTAAAGGGGTCTCTCTATCATAAGCAGATGTCAGATGACACCTGAACAGGCCCTTATTTTTTACCCCCAGTCATCAGACACCAAACCTAGTGCGGAGTTGCTGTCCCCAGGAACATGTTTAAAATAACCACAGAGGAGGGGCTACTCATAACCCTGGTGACACCTCTAGATGGCACACAGGCTCTGAACAAGAAGTGTTTCTTCATCTTAAATTTAGCAAGTGAGGGGTACTGTGAGCTTTTTCAAGTAGGCACCCAGGAGCAGCTGCAAAAGTGGATAGGGTTACACCTGGGAATTTTTTCTGAATTGGTAAGGGAGGAACCAGGAGTCATGGCCACGCACAAGCTAGCGCCAGCATAAATGTGGCACCGCAAGACACCTTCTTCAGAACACTACTGGACCTGAGGAAGAACAGGAAAGGACTGGACCTGTTGTCTGTGACCTGAGAGGAGCCCTGAAGAACTGGACTTGCTCCCTCTTTAACCCAGGACAAAGAAGTGGACTCGAAGGGTTAGTTAGATGGCCTCTTGTTTGACCAAAGGGATACAAAAAGCTACAGGAGGCCTTTTCCTGCAGCTTTCAGCTTACCTGTACCAACTGGACCTGACCAGGACCCTGTTGGATTCTTCTGCTAAAATGAGTGTTGACAGCCCTCCCGTGTTCCTGAGGTCCGGGGACCTTTGGCTGTGTCTAACTAAACTTCTCCTAACATCTCTGAAAACCTTGGCCTTACAAAAGTTTGCACTAGTTTAAGACCTCCGGGGGACTGGGTTATACCTGCCAATCTCATCCGCCCAGGGCACAACCTCGCTGTGTTGAGGGAAGAGGTTGATGCTGCTCAAATCTTTTCTGCTGCAGGAAATCCATTTAAGAAGGAATCTGGCTTGGTGGAACCCACGTAGGACACAACCCACAGCCTTGCCACACTGGAGGCTTCCGAGGCATGAAAAATGGGCCTGATCTAGAGTTTGGCAGGTGGGTATTTAGTCCGTCAGAATGACAGAGTAAAGTACTCCATTGCCCTGAGGGAGTATCCGCCTGCCAAATTTTGTTATGTCCATCGGCCCTGTGGACTTCTCTTGCATTCCTGTAAATGCATTAAATGTTTGACAGACAGCTTCATCAACATGATGGAGCCCTGCACCAAACTTTCACTGTTTTTTTCTATTTTCAAAAAGAAAATCCAGATTGGGATTTTCTTTTTGAAAATAAAACAAAATGATTTCCTCACAATGGGAGTTTTACTCCAATAGCCTTGGGATTATTTTACAGTTTTCACTGTCCCTTAGTGCCAGGTTTTACCTGGTGGTGAAAACTTACCATTTGTCTGCCCACTCTAAATAGGATGAGTGGACAAATTGCCACTCTAAATAGGATAGGTGGATGAATGGCCAAACCTTCAAAGGCCCTTACTTTGTTGGGCTGTCGGAAGTGTATGTCTGTCTCAGAGATGGAGTAGTCTCTGACGTTGATATACTGAAGGTCCACCCATCTCAAAATGAGGCAGATGGACCTTGAATCTGGCAGAAATGCTACTCTGCCAAACTATAAATTGGGCCCTAAATCCGAACTTAACAATCTTGACCGGGCAGAGGTACCAAAAGTGTCAGGCTGGCCAGAACACTTTCTTGGGCACGAAATTAGAATTTCTCCCATTCTGAGCTTTTCCCATTGAAACCAAGTGCTTCTGCAGCACCTTGCCCAATGCCCATCAGACTTGACAATTTCTTCCTCAGATACAGCCTGCAGCCCTGCACAACTGAAAGATTTTATCTACCAGAGGAAAAGACTGAGCACCAAGGTAAAACCTCTGACTGGGTCAAACTTGGTTGATATATCCGACCCAGTGTCCATTGTGGTCGGCCTCAAGTCACACCTTGGTCTACCACAATCATTGAGCTTTGTGCTTTTTGATGTTGTTTTCATAAAATCTATAGCACTTGATAGCTTTAGCTCCCCTTATTGGATTTTTGTAATTTTGTGTCATTTTGACAATTAAATTAGTCTTTATTTTTAGATATCAAAGTAACATTTTTGATGTTTTAACTGTTTTGGTACTTGTTTTTTGTTCAAAACAGTTTTTTTTATTATTTTCAGGAATACAAACAGCAGGACAGATCGTACAATACAGTTCCTACCTCAAGGTACATAGCTAGAGATGGAGTCAGTGTCTCCTAACTTGCGGAACTGGCTAGCTTCAATAGCATGCAGATTGCCCACGACAGGCAGTACAAAAGGAATAACAATCCTGCATTCCCCCACCCCCTATGCCTCCCCCGACCCCCAAACTAACCTTAAGTTAACTATGGTATGTCGGGATTCTCGCTATTGTACTAATGAAATTCATAACTCCAGGTGGGGACACATCCGGCGCCTCCCAGGTGGCGTACTCCGCACCCGCCGACCCCCACCCACCAAGCACCCCCCCTCAGAACTGAAAAACATGTAGGGCCCTCGTCCGAGTCGGACAGGCACACAGAAGCAGACCCCCCGAGAGATATTGAACCAGGGAAACCCAGATATATTTGAACATTTTATATGTGTCTGACAGTATACCTGCCATACGCTCCATAGTGACCGCTCTCCAGAGCCTTGCGTGACATTTGGTAAAGGAGGGTGCCTCTTTACTCTTCCACGCTGCCGAGATCTCCATTTTCGCATCCCCCAGTCAAAGCCACATAACTGTTTTATCCCCAATGGTTTGACACTTCAAGGAATCACTTCTTAGCTCAAGCAATACAAATCCCAGGTCTGAAGTGTTTGGGTATCACAAAATCTCATTGAGCTGAGCGAGGATGTTCTCCCAGAAGGGTTGAATACTCTGGCAGTCCCACCAGATATGCTTGAAATCCCCTAACATGCCACAACCCCTCCAACAAAGGTCAGACACCTGTGGAAAGATTGTTTTGAGTTTAGTAGGGTAGAGGTACCAATCGAACAAGAGTTTATAGCGGGCTTCCCTCACGCCCATAGAGTGATTAAATCTAGGAATATCCCGCCAGAGTTTGGACCGGCTGACCCCTGGAATGGTGCACCCCAGAGCCACCCCTCCGTCGAGCAAAGTTTTCAATAGGGGTAGGGGTCAGGCTCCTGGTGGCCGCCTCCCACAAGGCAGGCTGTATTACCCAGTGGGCTAATTGAGTGTAGTGGAAATGTTCCATAGGTGGTAGATAAAACTCCCACCGACAGTTTTCAGAGGTTAAGATATCCCCGTTGTGGAACAAGTCAGATATCGTCAGGCACCATCCCTCCCTTCAGGCTTCAAAGAGACCCAGATGTGGGGTTAAAGTGAACAGGTGAAAGAGGTGAGGGGAAAGTTGTCCAAGAGAATTGTCTAAGCACCTCATTCCATACTTGAAGGATAGTCCTAGTAGGGGAGCTGAGATATGCATTCTGAGGCCTGTCTGCCTTAGGTTTCCATAGTAGGTCCCCGAAATATTTCCCCACTACTGCCCTATCGATATGGAGCCAGTGTTTATCCGACTCCCTGGCCGACCACTCTGTGATCACCCTCAACTGGGCTGCCTTATAGTAAAGATTGAAGTCTGGTAGGGCCATACCACTGGCCGACCTGAGCAGGCGTTCCAGCCTGTATAGTAGACGAGCCCTACGATCCTGCCACACAAACTGGATTATTAAGGTACACAGTGTCGGGAGGTAGCTACGCTCTATTTCAACGGGAGGACCCTGAAATAGATAAAGCAGCTTAGGCAGTACGGTCATCTTAACTGCATGGATTCTCCCCAGCCATGACAGGTACAAGGGGGCCCACCTGTGCAGGTCAGTTTTTAATTGCTGGAGTAAAGGGGGATAATTGGCACTGAAGAGGTCCGAAACACAGGGACTGATTTTAATGCCTAAGTACGTGATGTCCTTCTTAGCCCATTGGAAGCGCGTGCTCATCCCTATCATGTCTATGTCTGACGTGGGCAGGGTCAGGTTAAGCAAGAAAGATTTGGTTAAATTAACTCTGAACCCCGCTACCCGTTCAAAATGTTCCAGCTTTCGTGGGAGCAGCGCCAGTGGTTGATGAGGCATAGTCAGAGACATTAGAACGTTGTCTGCAAAAAGCGACACCTTGTGTTCTATTGAGATGAACGGTATGCCTCTAATCTCTGGGGTCACTGAATCTTGGCTGCTAATGGTTCAATGCTTAAGGCAAGGAGTAGTGGTGACAAGGGGTACACTTGTCTCGTCCCCTTCGCCAGTTGGAAAGGCTCTGACCTCACCCCGTTCACCAGCACCCTGGCACTCGGTGACGCATAATTGGCTTTGATCATGATGATAAATTGCTCACAAAAGCCAAATTTGCAGAGGGTGTGGAGCAAAAAAGACCAGTTCACCCATTCAAAGACCTTCTCGGCATCCAGTGCCAACAAGACTGCCGGAATCACCTTTATAGTGGTTTTCTCAATCAAGTGGATAATCCTTCGAATTTTGTCATGCGTTTGCCTGCCTTTGATAAATCCTGATTGGTCAGGGTGGATCAAGTCAGGAAGCACGTCTTCTAACCTAGTGGCCAGTATCTTCGAGTATGGCTTGGCGTCTATGTTTAAGAGTGCTATAGGGTGATAGGAACCACAGGCCATGGGGTCCTTACCCAGGTTTGGTATGAGAGCACCTCGCCCATTGATAGTGTGACTGCCCCAGCCTCCGCCATCGAGTTAAAGAGGGACACCAGATGTGAAATAACTTCCGCACCGTATGTCTTGGTAAACTGGGACTTCAGTCAGTCAGGCCTTCGAGATTTATTCAGTTTCAGGCCCTTAATTGCTGTCCACACCTCCTCATCTGTAATGGGACTGCCCAGAACATCATTCTGCGCATCTGTTACTTGAGGAAGAGTCACTTTCTCCAGGTACCCTTGTTGGGCCTAACCACTATATTACTGTTCAGAGTAAAGGGTTTTATAGAAAAGACCAAAGATCTGGGCTTTTCAATTGTCAGAGGTAACTGTCCCTCCCCCCTCACAGGTAATATTTCCTATGTATTCCTTCTCCCTCTTAATCCTAAGTTGTTTTGCTAAATGAGGCCCCAGCTTGCCACCATGCTCGTATATTGTACGTTGAAGTCATAACAGGGTAATCTCTGCTCTGTTGCTATAGATAGCATTGAGTTTTCCTCTCAATGCTGTCACTCGTCTTTGGAGCTTTAAAGTCGAGTTTTCCTTACGTGATTGCTCTGCAGCCCTTAGCTCTGCTTCCAGAGTCAGTCTCTCCTTCACTCTCTGTCTATTCAGGGATGTGTTCAACGCTATACACTGCCCCCTAAGAGCTGTTTAAATGCATCCCAGTGAGTAGAAGCGGAGTTGTCCTGTGGGGTATTCGTCTGGAAGTATTTCCTGATTGTCTTCCTCAAGTTGTCTTTTAAAAGGTGATCCCTTATCAGTGAATTGGGAAAGAATCACCTACGGTGTCTGGGTGGGGGGGTCTTCCAGTCCATTATCACGGCCACTGGGGATGATCAGAGAGTGCGATGGGGTGAAAGGTGACTGACTGCCATGCTGTAGTCAAAGCGCCATGAACAAAGACATAGTCCAGGTGAGAGTAGCTTCTGTGTGAGTGTGAAAAGAATGTATAGTCTCGATCTTTCGGGTGTAGATTCCTCATGCGTCATATATCCCTAATTCTCCAAATGCCTTTTTAAATGTTATTGGGAAGCTCCCTGTGCTAGACCTATGAGGCTGGGTGCTGTCTACCCTCGAGTCCCATGTGAGAATGAAATCTCCCATTAGAATAATGTCGCCCTCCTTGAAGGCCCCCACCATAGAGAGGAACATGTGGAGGAACGTCACTTGGTTAGTGTTGGGCGCATACAGTGAAGCAAAAGTACATTTATGTCCATGCAATATACCTTTCACTAAGACTATTCTTCCCTCCTTGTCCGCTTTGTAGCCTTCAGGCTGAAATCGCTCTGTGGAATGGATAAAGAGCACAACCCCATTCCTTTTAGAGGTCGCAGAAGACTTGTATATAAGGGGGTAGTTCTTATGTCTTAATCTATGTTCTTCGGCGTGTTTGATATGGTTCTCCTGCAGGGCCACTACATTGTGCCTCTGGTCCAACACATATTTCCACATTTTCTGTCTTTTAGCGGGAGAGTTCAAGCCTCTCACAATCCAGGTAAGGTTAGAGATCACCATGACCTGTTACCAAGCGTGTACCTCTTCCCCTAGATCCGCTGTGGCCTCCCCTCCATCCCATCCTGCCCCCCCGGGCTCCCTGGCAGCGCCCTTCCTGTATCCCCTCCATCCCTCTCCACAGTGTGTCTCTCAAATGAAATCAGTGAGTCCCACATCCCAAAAAGAAAAACAATACAAACCCCACAATTAGAACAAATAGAACAAAAATACTACTTATCGAACTAGACATTCACTCACGATGTTACCTTGTCATCAGCATATTGGTCAGTGTCCGTTAAGGCAACCTAGCTAATGCTAACTTGACAGAAATCAAGAATCCACTCAACACACCCAGGGGCTCCTGTAATAGATCCCCTATGCCTGCTTGCGGTTCCACCTGTATTCCAATACCAAGTATTTGCTCATCCCCACCTCAGGATATTCATGAGCGGATCTCAGAGGTGGCCATCAACCGGATTGGCTCTCCCCTGTTGTACTAAGGGCCCTTTCTTTTCAAGCGAACATCTTCACAACCCTCCCCCACATTTCAAGTGTTGACAGACTCAACCCTTCAGGATTTCTTCTGAGCTCTGAAGCGGCCCTGAGCAAGCAACTGTCTTTGAGGTCTTTGGGCCGCTGGCAAGTCAGTTAGGCTCCCCGCTCCTGCTGCTGTCGTCCGCCCCACCTCCGCCGTCAAGCTCAAGAGTTGCAGTGCTTCTTTGAGATCTGTGACATGATGTGATTTGTTGTGCAACTCAAAGGCTAGTCCATTGGTATCGTATATAATCTCGATACAGTTTATCAGTCACTGGTCGGAACTGCAGGTGCCTCGCCAAAGTCGCCGGGGCATCGTCTTAGAAAATGGAACAGGAAGCTCCCTGAATAGATACCTCCTCAGATATGCAGGCCACCTGTATCATTGTGTCTTTGACTTTAAAGGAGTGGACCTTAGCAAGCACATCTCTGGGTCACCTCTGCTCTCCAGGCAACACCAGGCCCACTCTTTGGACCCTATCAAGTTTAATTTTCAATTGTGCATGTCACAACAGTGTGGAAAAGAGCCCAACAACAAAGGCATCCAGATCAGGTCCCTCCACCCCTTCTGCCAGATTCCTTATTCTTTCTATTGCCTCTCCGTGACCTGTTTTCCAAATCCTTGCACTTTAGTATGGACATCTGTAGTTGCGTGGCGAGGAGAGTCGATGATTCCTCAGCCTGGTCTGTATGATGCTCCAGCTCCTGTTGTTTACTTTCCAGGTCCAGGGTCCTAGCTCTGACTGAGTCCACGTCTTGCTGTAGCGATGTCAAGCGGCCATTCATATTTGAGCGAAGGGACTCAAGGGAGGAAGCCATGTCTGCTTTTAGTTCCTCATGTAGTTCATGCTTGAAGTCCCTCAGGGAGGCCAAGAGGTCCTCTTTTGTCAGGGGGATTGTGCTGTCAGTGTGAGGGTTGGGGGGCCCTTCCAGGGACTCCACTGGGGTAAAATAACTGGAGACCCTGTCACTCTGTATTTCTTTGGTGGCAAAGATGCTGCCGCCTATAGGGCACCCTGGTGCCCAGGCAGTGCTGAGCCCTCCAATACCAAGAGCAAGGGCTTGGATGCCCTGTGGTCTATGCCCAAGCGCTCAGGCATCCTGCAGCCTGCATCCACCGTTGTAATCATGGAACCGGACAGTCTCAGGGAGCACCCAGGGCCCCTCCGCCTCCTTCACCGTCGTTCCGTTGCGTCACACTTGAGGGGTGTAATTCATCTGCCTTCACTCCACTTTCTTCCCTGGCCTCTTCAATAAGCAGTGAAGTCCCCCAATCTCTAGATAGAACCCCCACGTAGTACTCCAATCCTCAGTATGGGCTCATTGGGTCTTGTATGTGTGCCCCTCGCATTGTTTATCAGTCTGCATCCGGTGGCACCAAATCATTCCCTTTGCAGGCTGAATCTTCAATTAGGCAGCTCTTGCCTTCACACTATAGACACCTGGTACGTCCTGCCAGCAACCATCTCTGTCTGCAGCGGGTGTCTTCACCGCTGCACCCTTCATCGCCATGGTCAGTTCCTGGCCTCCATCTTAGGATCAGGCATCACGTGGCCCCCCAGTTGCTCCTTACCAGGCCTCCAGTGCTCGTTCGGGGCTCAGCTCGTCGCCCCCGTCCCGTCAGGGGGCCACCGCTGGTCTCTCCAGGCCACTGCAACAGTCAGCCAGTGCCTCTCTGACCCTCTGAAGCAGTAAGCTGGCTTCATGATCACCTCCATGCCCTGTGCTCTCGCAGGGTCAGAGAGCCCCCTGGGGCCCCGTCCAGCCATCGGTCCTGACCTGGCCATTCCTGCAGTTCTTAATGGGATGCCGGACCCTACAAAGACCCGTTCTCAGCTGCCGTCTGCTCTCAGAGCCTCCGCAATGTCTTGGCATCTAGGTGTCCCGCCGAGTCCCACGAACTTCCTGTCGGGCCAGACCGCTCTACACAGGGACGTGATTATAATTAAAGCATGTTACTGCCAAGATGAAGTCTAGATTTCTGAGTTTCGAGTGATGTTGCCACGGAGCCCTCTAGGATTACGTCCACTCAGCCATCTTGGTTGGCTATGCCCCCTGTTTTGGTACTTTTAAATGCTTACACATTTTCTCTAAGTTAAGCCTGCTCTGTACCATTGCTATCAGAAGTTGAGCTCAGGTTTAAATGACTGAATCCTTTGACAGGTCCTAGCAAGTTAGTGACTATATTACTTGTTGTGGACTAACATCAACCACAATTAATAAACTAATAAACTATTCACTCACAATTGCCAATAGACATAATGGCAAGTGAGCAAGAATTGTTTCTGGAGAAACTATTTCTGTTTTATGAAGTGAACTGTTGATTTTCACAAAAACTTGCTGTAGCTGTTCCCAATACACCTGTGCCTCCAATTGGAAGCCTGCCTTCACAGGATGAGTAGAGAGAGGCGGTGATGCTTGTTGAGAACAGAGCAACTATTTGTCTTTTTACAAGACACACTATGCACATCTAAACTTACTTGCTGTTGTTGCTTGCTTTATGCCTGCATCTTTCCAGTGAATTAGAGTTAGGCAGTGGAGACTTTTGGGGGTGAAGCACTGCCTGAAACTGTTACTTGATTGGATACCAAACATTCAAAACTAGCCCAGCTCACAGTGATGTGATGGCAACATACTTCATGCACACACAGTGTGAAAAATGTATTGCCACCATGTTATCTGTTGCAGGATGTCAGAAATTGGGTTGTAGGATGAGGAGGATGTGAGTCTGTCTTAATCAACAGCCACAGTCCCTGTCAGGGTGAACCACTGAAGTCACTAAATTAACCTGTGCTTAACTCTCTGGTAGCTTATCACAAAATAAGTCAGGTTTAACCAAGAGACAATGTGTAAAGAATGTATGCAGCACACAAATGGTAATAAAGTGAGAGCACAACAGAAGACAAATCCCACATCAATTTGAAAATAGAGTAAATGTTAATAAATTATTTGACACCAAAAATGAAAAATCTAGTCAGTAGAACCGGTGATATGCATTTATATATATATATATATATATATATATATATATATTATCTACTGGCGGTCGCCAGTAGATAGTTATAGTTAGGACCTATTTTCCATAGGAAATCTGCAACATTCTATTTGAAATAACTCTTGCGTCGGTTGACGAATCTTCTCGAAATTTTCAAACGTTGTGGCCCGCTCCGGTCCGCTCCTATCCTGAAAGTCTTGGGGTGATTCGTCAAGCGGGGGCCGAGAAAAAAGGGGTCCCAAAACGTGTTTTCCCCATTCATTTTCCCATAGGAAACTTTAGCCACGGCTACAGCCCGAACTGCTGAACGGAATTACACCAAATTTGGCAAAGAGGTAGTTCTTGGTTCAGAAAGAACCCTTTTGTTAAATGGTGTAAATCCGTTCAGTAGTTGCTAAGAAAATCAAAAGTAAAAACACATATATATCTATGGCCGCGGAGGGTCCGCGCACCCTCCCGATGACCAGCTGTATGCTAATTGGCTGTCAACACTCCAAACCAGGAAGTGTTGGCAGCCACCGAGTCACAAGAAAACAGTAAAAACAATGCGCAAAACGCAAAAAGGGGGCAGGGTAGAAACACCCTGACCCCCTAGGCCTGCTCAGGAAGTCCTACAAGGACCCCCAGGGCCCCCAATTTTTTTTTTTTTTTTTTAAATCGGCAAAAAACGCGCTGGGTGCGCGGATCCAGCCGATAAAAAAAAACGAAGTGCGGTCTCCTGTGCTTCGTTGGTAATTGGCCCCCGGGTGGGCCAAGTCCTGGGGGCATGCGGGGTTTATCACATTTAGGATTCAAGGGGACTTAATCCCCCAACTTAAAACGCACCGCGGGGCGTGTTTGCACAGTGGTGAACGGATGGGGCGGGGCTTCAGGTGACATGTGTGCAAACAGGCCCCGTGGCGCGTTTTAAGATGGGGAATAAAATCCCCTTCAATCCTGAGGGTCCCTGGGGGACAACTAGCCCACCAAGTACGTCCAGAAAGCGCCACAGAGCTGCGTTGCAGAGAGGTGTAAAAAGGGGCGTGGCCTCTGAACACCTCTCTGCAACGCAGCTCCCTGGCGCATACTGGAGGTACAGAGTGGGCTAGTTGGACCCCAGGGACCCTCATGATTCAAGGGGACTTAATACCCCAACTTAAAACGCGCCACGGGGCGCCTTTGCACAGTGGTGAAGGGAGGGGCGGGGCTTCAGGTGACATGTGTGCAAACAGGCCCCGTGGCGCGTTTTAAGATGGGGAATTAAATCCCCTTCAATCCTGAGGGTCCCTGGGGGCCAACTAGCCCACCAGGTACGTCCAGAAAGTGCCACAGAGCTGCGTTGCAGAGAGGTGCAAAAAGGGGCGTGGCCTCTGAACACCTCTCTGCAGCGCAGCTCTCTGGCGCATACTGGAGGTATCTGGTGGGCTAGTTGGCCCCTAGAGACCCTCGGGATTGAGGAGGAATTAATTCTCCAACTTAAAACGCGCCACAGGGCGTGTTTGCAGACATGTCACCTCAGGCACCCCCTTCCTTCACCATTGTGCAAATATTCCTCTAAAATCAGCCGAACTACGAATTCCGATTTACTCACCTGTTATCAGGAGAGACCTCAGTGCTGCAGCTTTGAGCCCAGTACTGATCCTGAAAAGTAATTTTAACCGTACTTACCAGTAACTTGAATTTCCTTCCATAGGATATCATTGCCTGCTTTTTGCTGAAAAAGTTTCTAAGTGTCGATTTTTGAAACATACAAATATTCCTCTAAAATCAGCAGAACTACGAATTCCGATTTACTCACCTGTTATCAGGAGAGACCTCAGTGCTGCATCTTTGAGCCCAGTACTGATCCTGAAAAGTAATTCTAACCGTACTTACCAGTAACTTGAATTTCCTTCCATAGGCTAACATTGACTGTTTTCACTTGGAAGTTCTTCTAAGTGTGGAGTTTTGGAACTTTATAATATTCCTCTAAAATCAGCTGAACTACGAATTCCGATTTACTCACCTGTTATCAGGAGAGACCTCAGTGCTGCATCTTTGAGCCCAGTACTGATCCTGAAAAGTAATTTTAACCGTACTTACCAGTAACTTGAATTTCCTTCCATAGGATATCATTGCCTGCTTTTTGCTGAAAAAGTTTCTGTGTCGATTTTTGAAACATACAAATATTCCTCTAAAATCAGCCGAACTACGAATTTCGATTTACTCACCTGTTATCAGGAGAGAACCCAGTGCTGCATCTTTTAGCCCAGCACTGACCCTGAAAAGTAATTCTAACCGTACTTACCAGTAACTTGTATTTCCTTCCATAGGAATCCATTGTCTGGTTTTCAGCAGAAAAGTTTCAAAGTGTCGAGTTTCACAAACTACAAATATTCCTTAAAAATCGCCTGTATGACTTAAACGCATTCTTTCAACTGTTTACAGGAGATGCACCAGTGCTGGATCCAGGATCCACCACTGAGTAAGAAAAGTAACGAGAACAATACTTCCCTGCTAAGTGAATTTCCTCCCGTAGGATAACATTGGTGATTCTATGTGAAGAAGTTTCTAAGTGTCAACTTTTAAAATACAATAATATTCCTTAAAAACACTACTGTAACCAAAATGCTTTTACTCAACTGTTTACAGGAGATGTCCCAGGACTAAATCAAGGATCCAGTCCTGTGGTTAGAAAAGTAATCCATAAAGTAACTAATTGCATTTAACTAGAAATTCACATTGAGCTCAATGTTGCATTGTGTTTGAAATTGTGTTGCCCATTGCAACAACTGTAACTACTGTACTTAAAAGTCTATTGCCTATTTGCAAAGTATTTAAACTAAAGTAATTCATTCTGAGAAAGTATATTTTGTAATGTATTGTATAATGTAATTACAATGTAATTTAAAAAATAAAATATCTAAAAATAAATAGTTTAAAAAATGTAGTAAATCAGTATCAAAAAAATAAATATAACAATTAATACATTTAAAAATTGTCATTTACAAAACCTTTGAAATTCACTGAAAAGAAACATAGGTTTCAGACATGTTATAGTTAGGAATTAGCATTTAAAAAACCTTTGAAATTCACTGAAAAAACCATAGGTTTTAGGCACGTTATAGTTAGAAATTAGCATTTAAAAAACCTTACAAATTCACTGAAAAAACCATAGGTTTTAGGGACAGTTATAGTTAGTTGGACATTGCACTCGTACAAAACCCGTGAAATTCCCCGTTATAGTTTGTTCAGCTAACTATAACTCGCGCTCCATAATGCACTGATGATGACGTCACATATTACATCACTCATGACATGGTCAGTGACATCACTGATGACATCACTGATGACATCTCAAATGACATCACTGATGACATCACTGATGACATCATCCACGTGATAATCTGATGCACCTCCTCACACCCTAATATAACCTTTGATACACCCACTCTAAATTACAGACTGCCATTCGCAAAACCATAGACACTCCAACACCAATAACTACATACCCACTCACTGATTCTTAGGTCTACACACACATCCACTCACTCACCCGTACAGTCACTCATACTTACGGTCACTCAGTACAGGACTATCATATGCACTCATACTCCTATAAAGACACTCAAACACCGCCACTCATCCATAGAGGTACTCACACACCTAGTCAGTCATGCAAATAATTAAACACACTGCCATTTACTCACTTATACAGTTATACACACACCAGCTCACTTACTCATACAAATACTAGCACATTCTTACGCTCTCATACAATCACTGATACAAGCACACACTCATCGATACAGTCACTCTCACAATCACACACTCTCGCTTATAGCTATTTATATACTCCAAAACACATATATACTGCCTTTCACATATGTAGTTACTCACACATGTACCACTGGGACATACATTCACTCACTAACACACTCTTACACACACTTACCCACCCATACAGTCTATCACAGATGCACTCTTGAAACCATCCACCCAGTGAATCACCCACTCACACATCTATGCACAGAGTCGCACACACCCCACCCACACAAACACTCAGGCACCCATACAGATACTCAGACAACCAATCAATAACTCATATAGACACTCATGTAGCTATTCACAAACCCATGCAGCCACTTACACAGCAACAGACAGACGGATACAGACATTCACCCAGTTTAGTCACTAACCCAGTGGTTCCCAATCTGTGCGCCGTGGCACTCTGGTGCGCCATGAACACAGTTTGGGAACCACTGTCAAGGCCTTTGACCTCTTCTTCAGAACTGTACAGCTCTGCTACCAAAGCTGCGAGATAATGACTTCGAGAGAAACATCAGAAACACCCAATAAATAACTTTTCATGCACTGCCAAAAGGCACACCACGGGCTGCAAAGCGTTATTGCTAAAAGGGGAAAACAATCGGAGCTGCGCACAGAGCAGCAGATGATGTGTCCTAACCCTGCCACCTTCACCCCTGTATCAGAACTGAGCAGGCAGGAATATTTGGAAACCCTCTGTTCATCTTTCTGCATTCTTTTTCTCTCTCCACGAACAAGAGGCTGAATAGCTCCGACTGCCTGAGACGTGCATCTTGCAGCAAAAAAAGTCTTACGATGCAGACTTTCCCCCCCCCAATTCTTTTAATAACTTCCTGGCTGCATCAATTGTTTTGAACCAATATTTGCACTATCTAGTCCCAAAAGGTACGTTGTTTTTCCCCTAACAGGCCTGTCATAAACACGTTTTAAAAAAAAAACAATACCAGTTTGTAGATATGTTTTTGGCAGAGCCCTCGCTTTCTGTCACAGCCCTGAAGACCAGGTATATCAAGTTGCTGCTGCAGCCAAGCAATTAAGCGAGTTAAAAACCCGACCTTGCAGGCCAATCCAGAAATGTTCCATGTCGGCCTCAAAAACTACTTTATTATAACTTAAAATCCTTCTAAACCCTCTCAATTAAACACATTTACATGGAGCGATTTGAAGATAGGATATCAAAGGAAGCAGTAATGCTATTGCACTTATAATGGCAAGATATGAATCTGTTTGAAAACAATCACAATTCTGATATTTAGGCAATTATTCCTATTTTCGTGCAAATTCTGATTCAGGCGTAAACTTCCCAGCGCCCGATTCTGGTGTAAAAGTGGTGTGGTATAAGTGCACGCGGGAGATACTTCTCTGCACAGTTTTCATCAGTTAACCTGTCCCATTCCAAAATGGTGCAGAGAGAAGCTTTCCATGGCACCTTCTGATTCCTGGAGGCACTTAGGAAGCCCTGTATTTTCAATTACAATCCTGTGCATATTTGAACATAGCTCTTAAACGCAGAAATCATGGTCACTCTGAACAGGAGGTCTGCATTTTTACAACATAAAAAGATGACAGAAATCTGATGTAATTGATGTGAGCGATCTGAGCTGATTAGGATAAAAAAAACTCAAGACTCCAATACTGAACATATTTCTAAATAATTGCTGAAATGTGAATATCTTAACATAACTGGAAACTCGTCCCACCATATTCAGAGCATGCAAGAGATGACTGCGCTTTTTTCCCTCTCTAGAGCAATGTCGAGAAAAGATCAACAACATTTGTGCTGAATGTAAAATATCCCATTCTTAACAGAAATCTGTAGGAAATATTGAGTTGAACAAAAAATGCAGTTTATTCCAAAAAGTTAATATTTCTAGTAAACCAACTCAAAATGGGGGGCCTCCAACTGTTCCAAGTGGTGGAAAATTAAATCTAAGAGTTGCAAGTGGGGTCCAGAAGTAGTGTGGAAGATTTTCAGATCTTTTTCTCTTTTTACCTTCAATGTTTTGGCAATTTTGAGGAATGGCATGTATAGCGGATAATGTAGTATTTGACACTAGAATGCAGTACAATTTTAAGAGGTCATTGACATGACTTTTCTCAACATCTTTTGTATTTAGGTATCCTCAGTCTTGAACTTTACCAGTTAAATACAAATATTTAATATGATTAAATAACAAAGAGTTCAGGATAATTGCCTGCTACCCATGAACAGTCAGGGTCGTACACTGTCTATTATTGAGCCACCTGTTGCGGCATTCATCACAATACATTGCCTACACTGGCCTGTAAGGTTAACTTTGTTTTGAATGCACTGTGACTAAACCAATAAAAGTATTTTATTAAACGATTATATATTTTTTTTAGTTGCATCTATGATTATAATACCTTCATCAGCTCATGGCAATTATTTTCACTGAGAAAAATGGAAGTTCTCCCGAGACAGGGCTTACATCCCCCCACCCACTAAAAAAAGTAACATAATGGGGAGCCGCGGCTTATGGCCAATAGGTCAAGGGAGCCGTGGGCCGAAAAAGTTTGGGAACCACTGCACTAACCCATGCATTCAGTAAGATACGTTTAATCACTCACTTATAGAGTTAGTCACGCACCTACTAAATCATCCATACAGACACTTATACACCCACTCATTCTTCAATACGCCTTTCCCTATATATATTAAAAATATTTAAACTTTACAGAAACACACAGTCACTGGATGATGTCATCAGTGATGTCATTTGAGATGTCATCAGTGATGTCATCAGTGATGTCACTGACCATGTCATGAGTGATGTAATATGTGACGTCATCAGCAGTGCATTGCGGAGCGCGAGTTATAGTTAGCTGAACTAACTATAACGGGGAATTTCACGGGTTTTGTACGAGTGCAATGTCCAACTAACTATAACTGTCCCTAAAACCTATGGTTTTTTCAGTGAATATATATATATATATATATATATATATATATATATATATATATATATATATATGTGAAATTAGTGCTTAAAAGCACAAAATGCCTACTGTAGTTTTCCGGTCGTGCCGGACAAGGAAAGAGTCACAAGTTCAGGCTGGAGCAATGGCCGGGTACTTGGAACAGGTTAGGTCCACTGACAATTGTATCTTATGTCCTTGATGGGAGCTTTGCTCCATTCAGCAGCTTTCTGAGGAGCAATGTGGAGCTGCAAATGCGGCAATGCGCAGTCTGTGTTGAGTTGTGTTGCGCTGCGTCTGTTCTGATGAGAAGCTGCAAGGGCTGCGTCAGGTTCTGTCATGCTGCGTTGTGTCTGATTGGGACCACAGCTGGGGTGGCAGAGTAACTTTATCCCCACTTCTAAGAGTCCAGGACTGGAGATGCACCACTTTTGGTGTTAGGACTCAGCAAGCATGTGCAGGGTTCAAGATGGTAGGATCCTTTCTGTACGTTAGACTCTAATCAGGGGGCCAGCAAACTAGCCCTTGAAGTCACTAGTGTGGTCCTGGGTTCAATGTGCAGGTCCACTCCTTCCCCAGGCAGCAGTGCAGTCCTTTTTGAGGTGGAGGAGCAAGGCATCAGAGCATCAGGGCAGTCTTTCTTGCAGCACAGCAGCATGGCAGCAGAGTGGCCCTTCTCCTGAGTCTTCCACAGGTCCAGAAGTGATCTGAAGAGTGGGTCCGAGGATCCCCTTTATATACCTGGGGCCACATAGAAGTGGTAGAAGCCTGTCGATCCCCCTAAACAGGTGTCTGGAATTTCCTGCCACCCTATCTTTGATTTCCTGCCTACCTGTCCTTGTCTCAGTCTGTCTGGTGGCACAATAGGCTACTGTGAAATCCTTTGTGTGTGAGCTGAGCCACTGTTCTTTAAGTGTAAGTGTGGTAGGTGACATATCTGCCCCCTATAAAGTCAGAGATGGCCCATCCTGCCAACACCCAGACTCTCCTGTGTGATATTTTCTGGAAGGTATTCACAAAGGCCAACTGAGAAACTACACCTAGCGATGTGACTCAGGAAACAGGCTGCAGGCACCAAATGGTAGGCAAAGAAAATGCCAACTTTCTAAAAGTGGTATTTTTAGAATTGTGACTTAAAATCCACCCTTACCATCAAAGAGGGGTTTAAAGGACAATTCCTCAGACACCAAAAATGACTTTCCAACCTGCTCCCAATCAAAAGTCATCATTTATTAAATGTAATAAGGTAACCCAATGTTATCCTATGGGAGAGGTAGGTCTCACAGTAGTGAAAAACAAATTTAGGAGTTTTCACTACCAGGACATATAAAACTTAAAAGTACATGTCCAACTTTTTAAACACACTGCACTCTGGGCTGTATGGGGCCTACCCTAGGAGTGAATTATATGTATTAAGAAAAGAGGTTTAGGCTTGGCAAAATGTTTATTTTGCCAGGTCGAAAGGGTAATTTAGACCTGCACACACAGGCTGCAGTGCCAGGCCTGAGACATGTTTAAACAGCTACTTAAGTGGGTGGCACAATGAGTGTTGTCAGTCTACTAGTAGCATTTAATTTACAGGCCCTGGGTACATGTAGTACCACTCTACTTACAAGTAAATTAAATGTGGCATTGGGTTGTAGACTAATCTTGCTATGTTTAAAATAGAGAGCACACACACTTTACACAGGTTAACAGTGATAAGGTTTACCGAGGCCTAAGGCCAACAAAACTTATTCAGAAAAATAGGAGGGGTGAAGGCAAAAGATTGGGGTGGCCCTGCAGAGAAGGTCAAGTACAACAATGGAATGTAGGGTCAAGTATAGTAATATCTATCCCATCAAGCTCAGAGAGACCATGAATGGGTTTGCTTAAAATACTTTTCTTTTGATGAACTTTACAAAAGGAGAAATCTCAGGTCTCACTTGAGAGTAGGAAATGGATCCACATTCCTCCCATTCCCCCCCTCTACTGGCACCTAATTCTAATTCTAATCAAAGTCTGATTACAGATATATTTATTTTAAGTTCATACAAATTAGAATGGGACAGGCACTGGTTTGAAACCTTTGGTGCATCCAACCAAGGTCATAGGTGACATCTACCTGACCCCTAGGTCTCAGGTTAGTTGGTTATCATCTTTTTTGCAGAGTGTGTCAGATATTTTTGGGGAAAATTGAGAGCATCCTATTCAAATCATAAATTCATAAATAGTCTCTAGCCCTGATAATAACAACTTACACTTTCAGTCTTCTTTTGATTTGCACTTACTAGAATCATCTGAAAACTATGTTAGTAATGATTTAGCTACTGATGGAATTAAGACCCATAACGCTTAATTTAAATCAATGCATCTGGATCAGCATTAAATGGCAATCAGACAAGCAAGGAATCAAGATCAGACTACTGTTTAACAGATGTACCACCTACGGCAAACTCTCTTATAAACATTGCTTAGTTCTTTGGAGTGAATAATTTAATAGTGTCCATAATTTGTTTGACAAGCTCTCCTTAAGACCTACCTACAAAACACCTTTTCATTAGTTTTATTTTCTTTTGCAATTTGTAGTGCTGAAATTGCTATAATGACTGTTTATTCAAGTGTATCGAACTATCATTCTAACTATGGTGTACCATTTCAAAGACTACATGTGAAGGGAGGCTACAAAGTCACACTATTTTAAAATGAAATACTACATTTAATGCATTCACTTTACAGAATGTAAACACTCAATGTTGTAAAATAGGCCTATATTAAAATTATATAAAATACAGCATGAATGACTTCAGCAACAGTACAACAAACCGTATAGAGATTTATTTAACATTTTTATGTCTTGCAGAGCACCAATAAGTATAAGAGAACTTTAGATAAAATAGCAATGCGCTCAATTTTCAGATAATATCTCTTGTAACAGAGAACAGAATAGCATGGTAAAAGGCATTCTAAGTCTATAGAAAAACTATAGTAGCAGTATTGTAGGGGAGGAGTGGATAAGATAGGCTTGT